>CM042173.1:15263523-15293523 GCA_023376005.1 Doryteuthis pealeii
AACCCGTGGGTTATTTCATGCTGAAGACGTTTTTTTATCTGTTACTTCTCGTAAGCTGGATGTGCCATTAAAAACACAAAGAAAGGACCAAAAGACAGTTATTATTTTTAAAATAACGTCTCTATGAAAGTGTAAAGCAGGAGGTTTCTGTGAAGTTGGTTGGTTGGCTCGTTGATAGGTTGGTTGGTTGGTTGGTTGGTTGGTTGGTTGGATTTCACGGCATGTAAACCCTTGGGTTATTTTATGTTGAATAAACTTTTGATTCATTTTTGTCAGGTATTCAGATTTTTTTAAACTTATATTTTTATTATGCATGGTACTCTTTCAATGAAAAAATCTGTCACACTGAAGGTACGGATTATTATTCTCTATAATTTGAATTGTTTCTCTTAAGTTATTTTTTGTTTTAGAATCTACAAATTCTTCGAGTTACAGTCCACCTTTCAATCAACAAAACTATCACACCAAAAGCAATTATTGTTATTCTCTACGCTTAGTCGGGCATAAGACCAAAAAATATGGTTAATTGACTGGTTGGTTGGTTGGTTGGTTGGTTTTTGCGGCATATCAACCCTTGGGTTATTTCATGCTGAAAACTTTTTTTTAATCTGTTACTTCTGGTAAGCTGAGTTCGATCCTTGCTGGATACCCCTTATTTATAACATTGAGTCAAAACCTACACGTAGGGTGAATAATTTTTTTTTTTGACATAGTCAATATGAATATTTATATTTAAAAGAATGTCGAGAAATAATAACGAAAATTCAAAATATAAATATATCCTCAATTAATTCACCAATCAAACGGCACGAGAAAAGGGCAGTAATGGGTTAAAATAGAAATCTACCAATACAACAGAGAGAGAGAGAGAGAGAGAGAGAGAGAGAGAGAGAGAGAGAGAGAGAGAGAGAGAGAGAGGGGGGGGATGGATGAAGTGAGAGTGGAATCTCGCCCGAAAATGACTGGACATGGCAGAAAGAGATATATATATATATATATATATATATATATATATATATATATATATATATATATATATGTTGAAAAGAGGAATAAAGGAAAGAAAGTATATAATGGATAAAATAGGATTATTTTAATTAATTTTATTTACACGTGTTTCAGTCAGGAGTTTATCCATGTGTACATTATTCAAACTATTATCATTTTTAAATAACAAAATGAAATGAAATAATAATAATAGAAAAAATTTAGAAATATTCCGCACACAAAGAAATATCGACCTTCCTCAGAGTATATATATATATATATATAGAAGAGAGAGAGAGAGAGTGTGTGTGTGTGCGTGTGTGTGTGTGTGTGTGTGTATGTGTGTGTGTGTGTATGAATGAATGAATTGAGTTGAGGGGGTCCAAACGGTGTGAAAACCAGAAAAGAAACAAACAATGATGAAATAATCTAAAAGACAAAAGTTACTATTTAAAAATAACGTCTCTATGTAAGTGTAAAGCATGATCAAACACAGGAGGAAGAGGTATCTTTAAAGTTGGTTGGTTGGTTGGTTGGATTTTACGGCATGTAAACCCTTGGGTTATTTTATGCTGAATAAACTTTTTATTCATTTTTGTCAGGTATTCAACTTTTTTAAAACTTATATTTTTATCATGCATGGTACTCTTTCAATGAAAAAATCTGTCACACTGAAGGTACGGATTATTATTTTCTATAAGTTGTTTTGTTTTGTTTTACGGCATATCAACCTCAGTGGGTCATTTAATGCTGATAAAGTTTTGAAATAAATCAATTCTTAATGGATACTCATTTTTTTTATAAATACATTTTCCTGTTTAAACCATAGATGGGACCCAAACTGGTACTACCACTCCTGCTCAGAATCGACCAGGGAGCAATGGTGATGAAGGGGTACTCCACATTCTCCAAACCTCCAAAACTGGAACCTCACCATCAGATAGAGTTTAACGTTATTCCCAGGACATGCAGACCCTCCGCCACCGCCTTCTAGCACCCGTATGATAAAAAGGGTTAGGGCTTGCTATAAGGGCAGTAGGGTTGAGGCAATCATATAAGTGCTAGGGTTTGATGTGACCAGCCGAGTGACCGCCCGACTAGCTCAAGAAAGTGACAAAGTGGAGTATTGCAAGTCATGGACTGCTCAACCACCTAGGTCCTATCCTTAAGCATTACTGGTTGCCAACCACGGCCAACAGGTGGCCCCATTGGGGGAGTCTTACCCATCTGCAGAGGTGCAGTCGTTGCATTCTAACGCTTCAGCCGCCATTGATATGCCATTAAAAACCTAAAAAAATAACGAACCAAACAATTAGATTTACATGTGGAAATATTCAAAAGTCAATAATTATTTAAAAATAACGACTCAATCAAAGCCTAAAACATGAACGAATACAGAAGAAGGAAGAATTATCAGTGAGATTGGTTGGTTAGTTGGTTGGATTTTACGGCATGTCAATTCTTGGGTTATTTTATGCTGAAGACCAACTTTAAGGTTTAGAAGGGAACGAGTCCTTATGTCCTGATTACGCATTGGTCATACAAGACTAACGCATTCCTATATACTCAAACAAGAACAACAACCACAATATGAAACATGTCAAACACCTTTGATTGTTAAACATGGAATTAAGGGGTTTTGCTCACAGCAGAAACCTTTATTTTAAAGCGAACAATATGAAAGATCTGTTTGAAAATGTCAACATGGAGGATATTTTCTCTTTTTTGAGAGAAATAAAATTATACCATAGAATATAGACATGAAACAAATCAATACCATACAACAGAATCCCCAATAATGCTAACACATTGTTAAAACCAATTACTAAAAAGTATAGATATAAATACACGATATGTAGAACTTCCTAACCGTTAGGCATGACATAACCCCAGACGGGTTGATATGCCGTTAAAATCAACAAACAAACAAACAAACAAACAGTTATTTTATTTTGGTATTATTCATTTCTGTTAAGGTATTCACATTTTTTAACGCATTTTGTATTATACGAACGAATACAGAAGAAGGAATAGGTATATGTGAGGTTGCCTAGCTGGTTAGGTTTTACGGCATATCGACTCTTGGGTTATTTTATGCCAAAGACGATTTGGTTTTATTCTTTATTGTTGGGTATCCAATTTTTTAACTCGTTTTTTAAACAATTTCATCGGAAGATAAACAGACAATATTGGATACATATACAAGCGTAGGGGTTCAAACATTCGTTCTCAACAAATATTCCAAAAATAAGAAATTACGGTTATTCGCCCATTTCATTCATAACTTAAAGAAAAAAGAAGAAGAGGAAAAAAATATAACCACACAACAAAAAAACTTAAGCACGTACGTTTCTGATATTCATCTCTGAAGATAAAGTTTTGCTTTAAAATCGATAAGACAAAAATAACATCTTTTTGTTTTTATTTTTTATACGCATTGTAATTGCCTTAAAATCATTAATATATTATTACTTCTTCAAACTTTTTTATCGATCTATTTAACCTATAGATGGGACACTAACAGGTATTACTACTTCAAGTAGTATAAAAAACTGACTAAGTAAAGTAAGTATGTGGTCAGGGTGACCTAAAGTCGGTACAAGCCAGACAGTGAGGGAGTCTATCCCCTTTTCACTAGTGCTATACCAAGGAGATTCTTTTGGCGTCCGAGGTGGAGCGCTCACCTACCATCAGCTCCTCGCTTTACCTCCCAGATCCCTGAGGTATTCATACGCTGAGTTGGCGTGGACCTGAGCATCTGGAACCCATCTAAAATTTTTGTTTTTAATTTTTTGTTTCTTCTTTCATTGGATTATTATCGATTACACACCAATCTATCAGATTGTAAAAAAAGATTCAAAAAAGTTATTTATTTTTCGAGTTTTCAGTGGTGCTCAGTTCCCCATATAAGTTTATCGTAAACCGATCCTCCATATTGGAACCGCTAAAAAAGTTTGTTTTTTTTACTTCAATAGATTATTATCGATTACACACCAATCTATCAGATTTTAAAATCTAACCCTAACACTAAACCGCCTGGGGCGCCCCCTCGAGGGGAAATGCCGACGGGATCAACGCATTTTTTGTGCCTACCACCCCATAAGCTTCGGCTTGTGGGTGGGCCCACATAAAAATGTCCTTGTGTCACGCCCTCATAAGTGGGATGAGATGCAAATACCTTAATAACATGGGCTGTTTTGAGGCAAATCTAATAGATTTTCATAGAGATCTCTTTAATAAATAAGATTCATTCTTTTCTGTGTATTAGTTGTGACGTCATTGCAGCGGAGAATCTATTACGTCACTGCATCAGACAAAGACAGATTCATAAAAAAGCTACAATTTCAATTATCTAAACTTGTTGGATTCGCGGTCGTCCCATGAAATATGCGCATAACTGCATGAATTTGGCTGCATTGCGATGTTGAGCTGCATATATTGGGTGCATCTTACTCTATGGATATTGTTTGCCGGAAATAACATCAGATTAAAAAAAATGTTCAGGATTTTCTAGATTTGATGGAAAAGCAGAGAATATAAATAACTAAATCAAATGCTATTTTAAAACTAATTTCTATATCTTTAATAACATTGTTTCCAATGTCTAAAAATGCTATGTGTATGAATTGTTAAAGTTAAGTTAAAAGGGTTGGGGTTTGCCATAAAGGCAATAAGGTTGGGGCAATCATATAGGTGCTAAGGCTTGACGTGACCAGCCGATTGATCGCCCGTATAGCACAAGAAAGGACCAAAGTGGCGTATTGCAAGTCATGGACTGTTCAACCACCTGGATTCTATCCATAAGCATTACGGGTCGCCACCCACGGCCAATAGTTGGCCCCATTGGGGGAGTCTTACCCCTTTTCATTGGTTGGTGTGATATGCCATTAAAAACACAAAGAAACCAACGAACTAAACAATTAGATTTACATGTGGAAAGATCCAAAAGTCAATAATTATTTAAAAATAACGACTCAATCAAATCAGACACCGCCTTCTAGTACCCATATGATAAAATGGTTGGGGTTTGCCATAAAGGCAATAGGGTTGGGTCAGTCATATAGGTGCTAGGGCTTGACGTGACCAGCTGATTGATCGGAGGGGGGATTCTAACACCCCAGCCGACAGGGCGGGGTTTAGTTTTGTTTTGCGCTATATTAACGAAAATCAAATCATTTTTCATATACAAATATATCGAGTTGCTTACAGTAACCGATCAGCAGTTTTGTCTTTTATAAACTTTTACCCAAAAACAAGTTCCTCTATTTGCAGTGATGCTAATTGCCTTTTAGTGCGTCCTGGGACGCATGTAATTGATTTGAATGAGTCCTCGCAAAATTTGATGGATCTGAAATAACATCAGATTAAAAAATTGTTCAGGATTTTCTAGATTTGATGGAAAAGCGGAGAATATAAATAACTAAATCAAACGCTATTTTAAAACTAATTTCTATATCTTTAATAACATTGTTTCCAATGTCCAAAAATGCTATGTGTAGGAATTGTTAAAGTTAAGTTATGTGAAAAACATATAATCCTATAAAATGTGTTATATTCAAAAGTTAACACAAAACACAATCAGATATCTGTTCAAATAACGGATGTGTAATCCTAACGTTTGATAATTTTATATAAATTTTTTTAGAAAATTTATTTCTTTAATAGTTTGCTTGATGTATATGTCTTTCTTTCATTCTTTTTTTTTTTTTTCATTCTTTCTCTCTTTTTTTCACTCTTTCTTTTTTTCTTCTTTGTTTCTTCTTTTCATTCTTCGCTTTTCATTCTTCGCTTCTTTCTTTCACTTCCTTGTTTCTTTTTTTCGTTCACTATCTTATTTCTTTCCTTTTCTCTATTCGCCTTGTCTTTCTTTCTTTCTTTCTTTCTTTCTTTATCTATCTATTAATTCATTCATTTCTTACGATCTCTTTCTCTCTTCACTTTATTTCTGTTACCTTCACTTTCTTTCATAGGTTTCACTCTTCGTCATTTCTTTTTTCTTTCTTTCTTTCTTTCTTTCTTTCTTTATTCCTTCATTCATTTATTTTCCTCTTCGCTTTCTGTTTTTCTTTCAGTCTTTACTTTCTTTCACTTTTAGCTTTCTTTTAGTTATTTAATTCGTTCACTCTATGATTTATTTATTTCTTTCCTTCTTTCTTTTTTCTTTCTTTCCTTCTTTTGCCTTCTCCCTCTTTCACTCTTCGCTTTCTTTCATTCCTTTCTTTACTCTCCACTTTCTGTTTTTCGTTCACTCTATGATTCTTTCTTTCTTTCTTTCTTTCTTTCTCTCTTCTTTATTTCCTTCTTTTGCCTTCTCTCTCTCTCTCTCTCTCTCTCTCTCTCTCTCTTCTCCTCTTTCTCCTCTCTCTCTCTTTTCTCTCTCTCTCTCTTCACACTTCGCTTTCTTTCACTTTTAGCTTTCTTTTAGTTATTTAATTCGTTCACTCTATGATTTCTTTCTTTCCTTCTTTCTTTTTTTCTTTCTTTCCTTCTTTTGCCTTCTCCCTCTTTCACACTTCGCTTTCTTTCATTCCTTTCTTTACTCTCCACTCTCTGTGTTTCGTTCGGTCTTTGCTTTCTTTATTTTATTAAAACTTCACTTGATCTTTTTCTTTTACTCATCGCCTTTTTCTTTCTTTCTTTCTTTCTTTCTTTCTTTCTTTTACTTTTCGCTTTTTCATTTTTCTGTCTTTATTTATTTACTTATTTCAATTTCGTTTTCTTTCGTTCCTCTTTGCTTTCATTCTTTCTTTCTTTTTGCTTTTATCTTTCTATTTTACTTTCTTTCTTTCTACTATTCATTCATTATTTGCTTTCTTTCTCTTTCACTCTTTGCTATCGTTCTTTCATTCTTTTTCCTCTTTCTTTTTTGCCGCTGTTCACTTTTATTTTTCTTTCTTTCTTACTTTCTTTTTATTGATTTCTTTCTTTCTAACTTTCATTCATTCTTCGCTTTCTTTCTTTCAATTTTCTTCTCTTTTCTTTCACTCTCTTTTTCACTCGTCGCTTTCTTTATTTCTTCTTTCTTTCTTTCTAACTTTCATTCATTCTTTCCTTTCTTTCTATTTAAATCTTCGCTTTCTTTCTTCTTCTTTCTTCTTTCTTTCTTTTAATTAATCTCCGTTCTTTCTTTATCTATCTATTATTCATTCATTTCTTACGCTTTCTTTCACTCTTAGCTTCCTCTCTTTCTTTCTTCACTTTCTTTCTGTCACCTTCACTTTCTTTCATAGGTTTCACTCTTCGTCATTTCTTTTTTCTTTCTTTCTTTCTTTCTTCTTTTCTTTCTTTCTTTTTACTCTTCACTTTACTTTCACTCTTTCCTCTATTTCTCTCTTCACTTTCTTTCTGTCACCTTCACTTTCTTTCATAGGTTTCACTCTTCGTCATTCTTTTTCTTTCTTTTTCTTTCTTTCTTCTTTCTTTCTTTCTTCTTTCTTTCTTCTTTTTTACTCTTCACTTTACTTTCACTCTTTCCTCTATTCTCTCTTCACTTTCTTTCTGTCACCTTCACTTTCTTTCATAGGTTTCACTCTTCGTCATTCTTTTTTTCTTTCTTCTTTCTTTCTTTTCTTTCTTTTTTTCATTCCTTTTTTTCTTTCTCTTTTTTTTCTTTTTTACTCTTCACTTTACTTTCACTCTTTCCTCTATTCTCTCTTTCACTTTCTTTCTGTCACCTTCACTTTCTTTCATAGGTTTCACTCTTCGTCATTTCTTTTTTCTTTTTTCTTTTTTTTTCTTTTTCTTTCTTTCTTTTTTCATTCCTTTTTTTCTTTCTTTCTTTCTTTTTACTCTTCACTTTACTTTCACTCTTTCCTCTATTTCTCTCTTCACTTTCTTTCTGTCACCTTCACTTTCTTTCATAGGTTTCACTCTTCGTCATTTCTTTTTTCTTTCTTTCTTTCTTTCTTTCTTTCTTTTTTCATTCCTTTTTTTTTCTTTCTTTTCTTTTTTACTCTTCACTTTACTTTCACTCTTTCCTCTATTTCTCTCTTCACTTCTTTCTGTCACCTTCACTTTCTCATAGGTTTCACTCTTCGTCATTTCTTTTTTCTTTCTTTCTTTCTTTCTTTCTTTTTCTTTTTTCATTCCTTTTTTTTCTTTCTTTCTTCTTTTTACTCTTCACTTTACTTCAATCTTGATTATTTCGATTATTTTAATGCTAGATGTCATCCGCCGTTTCAGTGTTGATTTTATCACTAGAGTTTGGATCGATATGAAGTTAATATTTTCTATTAACCCCTCTCTTTCTCCCCATCCTTTCTCCTCTCTCTTTCTCTCTCCCTCTCCCTCTATCTGTCCCCCTCTCTCTCCCTCTATCTCGCTCTCTCTCCATCTCTCTCTCTCCCTCTATTTAGCTCTCCTTCTCTCTCTCTCTCTCCCCTCACTATCTCCCCCTCTCTCCCATCTCCCTCACTATCTCCCCTCTCCCTCTCCCTTTTTCTCTCTCCCCTATTTCTTTCCCCCTCTCTCTCCCCCTCTCTCTCTCCCTCTCTCTTTCTCTCTATCCCCCTCTCTCTCCTCTATCTCTCTCACTCTCTCTCTCCATCTATCTCGCTCTCTCCCCCCTCTTTCTATCTCTCCCCCTCTCTCTCTCTTTCTCTCCCTCTATCTCGCTCTATCTCACTCCCTATCCCTCTCTCTCCCTCTATCTTTCTCTCTCCCTCTCTCTATCCCCTCCCTCTCGCTCTCCCTCTATCTCACTCTCTCTCCATTTCTCTCCCTCTATCTCGCTCTCTCTCACTATCTCCCCCTCTCTCTCCTTCTTTCTATTTCCCTTCCCCCCTCTCTCCCTCTCTCTCCCTCTCTCTCTCTCCCTCTCTCTTCTCTCTATTCCCTCTCTCTTGTTATTCTTGTTTGTTTTTCATTTTATCACAACACCTTGGATCAATACACACTTCATTATTGCTATTTCTTTATTCCTAGTTATAATTCATTTTATCTGATTCTATTTTTTGCCCGCCAAATTCTCTAGGTCAATACACTCTTTATTAATAGTCAAATATTTTATTACTAGTTTTATTCTTAGTATTGTTAGTCATTATCACATTATTAGGTGTCAATAACACTTTATTGTTACTATTATTTCATTAATAGTTTTTCTCAAGTTCAGAATTGATTTAATATTTTAAATGGTTTCTTCGCCATGATTATTAATAAATTTAACAACTAGAGCAACAATTCTCTTGGATTATTGGGTCTTAATTATCTAATTCTTTCCGGCATTAAATAGTTTATAAGATTTTTTTGATTAGTTATTTTAGTACAGATCAGCAATTTTGTCTTTTATAAAGTTTTACTCAATAGTCGTCGGGGCGGCCTAATGTCGGTATCAGCCAATCAGCAATATCCCCTTTCAATAGATTTAGATAGGCTTTAGCGCCTCACCTACCACTCACTCCATGCACAGATCCCTGTGCTACTCATAGGCACCGGCGAGAGGCCGGTTATCGAACTGGACCTTGTGTTTCTAGCCGAACGCTCTACGACTGAGCTAACGTTTCTCTATTTTATAATTTTTTTTGTACTTTTTTGTTTTTTTCCTGTTTATAATATAACATTATATATATGTATATATAATATATATAAATATATATATATATATATATATAAATATATATATATAATATATATAAATATATATATATAAAATCCATTTAAAAAAAAGACCAAATCAGAAAAGCCTAATGTCAAGCCATGCAGCGAGGGAGTTTTCACTAGCGCTAGACCAAGGAGATTATTTTAGCGTCTGAGATGGAGCGCCAAACCTATCATCAGCTCCTTGCTTTACCGCACAGATCCCTGTGCTACTCATACGCTAGTTGGCGAGGGCGGGTATCGAACTAGGAACCTTGTGGCTTTTCCTGAAAATAATCGGTTGATACTATTAAAATGTCGAAAAGAAGAAAAAAAATACAATGAGTGGCCTAAGTTAAATATACTAAAGTGCTCAATACAATAAGTAGAGCCAAAAATAATAAAACAAGTCTAATGAGTCAGAGAATATATACCTATATTTCTCCGAGTGATCATCAGGATAATTCTGATAAGTCAGAATTATTCTCATTTAATTCCAAAAGACGTCATTTTTCATATACAATTTTATCTAGTTGCTTACAGTAACCGATCAGCAGTTTTGTTTTTTATAAACTTTTACTCGAAAAAAAATTCCTCTATTTGCAGTGATGCTAGGTTTTAATTTACTGCGTTCTGGGACGCATATAATTGATTTGAATGAGTCCTCGGAAAATTTGATGGATCTGAAATAACATCAAATTAAAAAAATGTTCAGAATGCTAATAGCTTTTTAATTTAGTTTGGTTTGGTTTGCTTTATTTTACGGCACATCAACCTCAGTGGGTCATTTAATGCCGGTAAAGTTTTGAAATAAATTAATTTTTAATGGATACAAATTTTTTTTATAAATACATTTTTCTATTTAACCCATAGATGGGACCCTAACAGGTACTACCACTCCGGTTCAGAGTAGACCAGGGAGCAATGGTGATGAAGAAGTGCTCCACATTCCACAAACCTCCAAAACTGTAACCTCACCATCAGATAGAGTTTAACGTCATTCCCATGACATATAGACCCTCAGCCACCGCCTTTTGGCACCCATATGATAAAAAGGCTTAGGGTGTGCCATAAAGACAATAGGAACAATCATATAGGTACTAGGGCTTGACGTGACCAGCCGATTGATCGGAGGGGGCCTCTCCGACCGACCGTCTAGACCGAGAAAGGGCCAAAGTGGAGTATTGCAAGTCATGAACTGCTCAATCACCTGGGTTCTATCATTAAGTATTACGGGTCGCCACCCACGGCCAATAATTGGCCCCATTGGGGGAGTATTTCCCCTTTTCATTGGTTGGTGTGATATGCCATTAAAAACACAAAGAAAGATCCAAAAGTCAATAATTATTTAAAAATAACGACTCAATCAAATCAGACACCGCCTTCTAGTACCGATATGATAAAAGGGTTTGGGTTTGCCATAAAGGCAATAGGGTTGGGGCAATCATATAAGTGCTAGGGCTTAACGTGGCCAGCCGATTGATCGGAGGGGGGTTTCTAACGCCCCAGCCAACAGAGCTGGGTTTACTTTTGTTTTACGGTATATTAACGCTTTTCAGATCATTTAATTTCAAATCAAGTCCTTTTTCATATACAAATATATCAAGTTGCTTACAGTAACCGATCAGCAGTTTTGTCTTTTATAAACTTTTAGAAAGTTTCTTAATAAATTATTGTTTTTTCTTATTTATGTACAACTAAAGCTGTCTAACCCCTATCTTTTACCCCATACAGTGTAATCCATTTCCAAGAAAATATTGAAATGTATTTACAGTTACCTGTAAGGGTATTGGGGCAATGTGAAATGAAACACTAGTCCTGGATTTGAACAAGGTTAAAAAGCCGAGACTGCCCTACTATTTACCCACAGTTGGAGGGAGAATAATTGGATTCATACCTTTCCCAAGGGTATTGCGGCAATGTGAAATGTAATCAGCCCCGTCCTCGTGTCTATTTCCTACGACGATAACCATTATACGATGAACGCCTCATTACATTCTACATATATTATAATAACTAGCAAATATATGCACCCTCCGGCTGCAGGTAATTAAGTTCTAATGTAATAGAATATCATATTAAATTAGAAAGGCTAATGAAACTGAATAAGAATGCTGATAAAAAGATTTGGAACAGAAGGGGTATGATTGGAAAATAGAACAAATTTGAAACTAACTCTTCCATCATTTTCCATTACTCCCGTCTTTCATTGGTAAATTTTCCTAATTTAACTATTTAGTTAAAATAGGAAGTAAAGAATAAAATTACAGTTATTTCTTCTTGTTAATGGATTTCTTTTAAGATTTATCCCCGAGATTTTTGCTCATATTCATTAATATAAAACCAAACAATTAGAAATCAATAATACTAAGCATATTTTTATTAAAATCAAATTTTTAAGATCAATATGCAAATTAGCCTTCCCATTCACACTGTTATCCGCTTTTTTGTTGTATATTTAAATACAATTGCATGTTATTAGTATGTAGATATGATCAACAGTCTTAATGATGTAAAACAATTTTATTAATAATTAAGGTTTAGATAAAAATAAAATCATGGAGAATGTGATGTAAATAACAAAGGGAATTGTGACTTGAGTAGTAATATAGTTTCGGTTACAGACAGAAAAACACACAATCTCCATTATAATAAGATGTGAACTGGAAAGTCACCACGTACCGGCAGTCAATGACTTACCTACCGGCACCTGTACGTGTATCACCCCTTTGGGTATTGCTGGGCTAGGATAATTAGAAAAGTTCTGGAGAACTGAGGAGACTTGCTGTCACTTTGGACACCCGTAAAAAAATTAGAGCTGTTGAGAACAATTTGCATCGAGTAAAACGAAGGGATGAAGTATTACGCAGGCGCGAAGCAACATTATATAGGCATTAAGTCAGATCTCGTAATACGATGTTGGAATGAGGATTATCCAGTTACAGTAAACGACACATCATCCTAGAACGACATATAATGATCATAAAAGAAAAACAGTCATACCCACACCCACACCCACAGGAATCAAAAACGCTCCCACGTTCGCAGACTCTTTCGGTACAAGATGACACCTGACGTCTTCGAGACGTGCGTCGATAAAATTTCAAGAACTAAGAACAGGAGACCGCAAGAAAGACAGGCAAGATTGACAGGCTTAAAAATCTTTTCTTTTTTTTAATTATTATTTTTTTTAATTTTTATTTATTTTTTTTATATAATTTACAGTTGAAGTTATGGATCGTGAAAATGGAGCCGACATAGAACGAAAGAGTAGTGTTATACCTTCAACTAAATTGAACGCCGATATTCGAAGCCACAGATATATTTAGTTATGTTATTAATTGATTTTTTTTTTGTTCATTCCAAATTCGGTTATTGATATGACACAAACATGCTCTAGAAGTAGAAAGATTGGGTAATTTATGAGTAAGTGCGTCCCGGTCTCCTGCCTCAGAAATTGCTACCCGGTGACTATTAAAATAACGTCCCCAGCTATGTCGTCTCAGATTTTACTTTATTCATGTTTGTTTAATGTCTTGTTTTTAGTTTAAACAAACAAGAATTACGACAAAAAAGAAGCGACACCCCACAAATACATTTACTTGTCGAAAATATCTATCTATCTATCTCCATTTGTTCATATCTATCTATATTAGTTTATCTATCTATCTCAGTCTATTCCAAACTATATATCCATCTTCATATCTAAACAAGAATTACGACAAATTACGATAAATAAACAAGAATTACGACAAATTTCTATAAATGAACAAGAATTACGACAAATTACGATAAATAAATAAGAATTACGCCAAAAAAAGAGAAGCCCCCCCCCTCTAAAATACATTTAACGCCCTAAGTTGGTTGTTTTCTTTCAAGTAACACCGACATAACTGGGGACGTTATTTTAATAGTCACCGGGTAGCAATTCATGAGGCAGGAGACCGGGACGCACTTCCTCATAAATTACAAAAGATTGTTTCAGTCTTAATTTCTTAGATAGGGAAATTTTACAAGTAAAAAAATGTAAGCTTTAATATAATCAAATATTATATTGAATTTGTACTAGCTTTGGCGGTACATATACTAAAATTCGAACGATACAGAAAAGATTAGCATGGCCCCTGTGCAAGTATGACACGCAAATTCGTGAAGCGTTCCATATTTTTTTAGGAGCTGATGGTAGGTGTGGCGCTCCACCCCATACGCTAAAAATAATCTCCTTGGTCTAGCGCTAGTGAAAAGGGGATAGATTCGCTCGCTGCCTGGCTGATGCCGACATTAGGGCGCCCCGATGACTTTTGAGAAATACTAATGAAATTAAATACGAACACAAAAAAAATTA
This sequence comes from Doryteuthis pealeii, assembly GCA_023376005.1. Taxonomy (NCBI): domain Eukaryota; kingdom Metazoa; phylum Mollusca; class Cephalopoda; order Myopsida; family Loliginidae; genus Doryteuthis; species Doryteuthis pealeii. The sequence goes on from CM042173.1 coordinate 15,277,430, forward strand.
CACTTATTTTTACTTTATTCTAATTAATATAAAAAAAAATTTAAATAAAATTACACATACGAGTGATTTTAATAGGTTTGAGAATTAAACAATAATATTAGAACTCAAGGGCCGGTTTAGCTCTGTCGGTAAAGCGTCCGCCTAGGAACCACAACGTTCCTGGTTTGATCCCGACCCTCGCCAATGAGTTTAATTTTTTTTTAAATTGAGTATTTTTTTTAAAATTGAATACCCAACAATAATAAATAAAACAAAACGTCTTCGGCATAACATAACCCAACAAGGTTTGACATTCCGTAAAATCCAACCAACCACGTGACTAAAAGACTTTGAACTTTCTTTTTAAATTTTGTCAGGAATTTTATTTGGTATTCCATGGTCACTCCTTATATCATCCATTTTTGGGAGACGCGTGGTCTAAAGGTTAGAGTCGTAGGAAATGGACTCATCAACGCGAGTTCAATTCCTGGACGAAGCTGTTGGCATTTCACATAGCGCTAATACCTCTAGGGAAAGGTATGAATTCTGCTCTCCCTCCAGCTATGGATAAATAGCAGGGCAGACTGGACTCTTTAACCATGGCTAGATAACCAGTCTAGGAGAAGGAAAACTCTGAATTCAAACCTGTTAAACTCCGCTTAAGAAATTGACCTTGTGTCGCATCCTGCTCGTGCGGAGGGGTTGGTAAATATATATATATATCATCCATTTTGATGTGATTCAGTTGAGCAAATCCCGCTCTAATCCATTCTTATATACTCAGTTTCCTGTTCTCCTTTAGACCCCAAGTTTTCCTAGTATACATGGTTATTGCGAGTATTAGAGTAGTGGCTCAGTCGGTAGAGTGCCCACTTAGAAACCACAAGGTTTCTGGTTCGATACCAACTCAGCGCATGAGTAGCACAGTGATCTGTGTGGGAAAGTAAGGAGCTGATGATAGGTGTGGCGCTCTGCCTAAGTCACAAAAACAATCTCCTTGGTCGAGTGCTAGTTAAAGGAGGATATACTCTCGCTGTCTCACTGATACCGACTTTAGACCACCCAGACGACTTTACTTTTTTTTACTTAAATATTTATTAAACTTGGTTTTGTTAAAACTGGTATGCTAATTATTCACACTATATACTATATAACCATTTATTTCTTAACGATATACGACACACATCGCAGGATTTTAAACACATTAATAATATGGGCTGTTTTGAGGCAAATTTATCTCCGACCTTTATAGAGATATTGTTAATAAATAAGATGCAAATTGAGATTACATAATGATTATTCAATAAACATTGAGAATATAATATAAATAATTAAGGGGACCCTCTCCGATCGCTCGTCTAGCACAAGTAAACGCAAAAGTTGCATGTCATGGACTGCTCAGCCACTAGAATCCCGTCCTTAAGCATTACGGGTCTCCATCCACAGCCAACAGGTGGCCCCATTGCGGGGAGTCTTACCCCACTGCAGAGATGCTGTTTGCGTATTCTTCAGCTCCGGCCAACAGGTCGGCTATTTAGAACTGGTTTCCCCAACCAGGGTTGGGGGGGGGTCACTAAAAGAAGCCCTAAACATTGCTCATTCCTTTTGCAACTTGGCAGCACGCTGCATCTGTCTGGTTATCAAGTTACATAGCTAATAAATTCAACCTTGGAATATGGAATGTGCGAATACTCCAAGACAACGACGCCACTCCAAAACGAAGAACGGTGCTTATCACTCTCGAGTTGCAGAAACACAACATCGATATTTCTGCACTGAGGGAAACTCATCTTGCAGAATCGTCGCAGATAGCAGGAATAACATGTTTCTTCTAGATTCTTTTGAATTGTCAAAAGTGTAGAACACCGCCTAGCTACTGTCGGATTTGCCATAAATTCTGTACTTGCAAAATTGTTCACTTCTCTTCCAAAATCTCTCACAGATCGTATTATGACACTAGATAAGAATTAATATTATCTGCGTTATTCAGACTATTGTCCTCATCTTCATTGTTATCTGTACAACGTTTTGGTCTATGTGCCCTCCGGCCTTCTTCAGATTGTTAGGTTTTTAAATGCCATCCTTGGCTAGTTGAAAATGGCTTAAAGTAAGTAAGTCCTGGGTTATGGAATCCTTTGGTAAGTGAATAAGTCCTATCCTGCGTATAAGTCCTGAGTTATGGAATCCTTTGGTAAGTGAATAAGTCCTATCCTGCATATAAGTCCTGACTTATGGAATCCTTTGGTAAGCATATAAGTCCTATCCTGCGAATAAGTCCTATCCTGCGTATTGTTAAAGGTCCAGTGATTTAATCCTATGTCCGTCGTCCACGAAAAGTGGGTCCTCAGGTTGGTCCGATGGTGCATTGATTATGTCATGCAACTGAAAGGTTCTCAGATACCCATGGAACTTTGTCTCATAAAGGAAACAAACATATTTTCAAATGGCCAAGGATGGCATTTAAAAACTTAACACAGATATTTCTTGTCGGACTCAGGAACCTTCTTTTCGGACTCGGGAACCATCTTGTCGTAATCGGGAGTCATCACGGAACTTTGAACCTAACACTTTATTCAATCTACGGGGGTATCCTATTCTCATTCAATACAGAGATTGACTTTTTCTCGATTTGTTTACGCTTTACAAAACTGATATGCACGCCTAATTCATTTAATTATAATCAATTAATTAACAAATTATATATTACTTTAATTAAGCACATAATCTCCCAATATATATATATATATATATATATATATGAGAACTAAATACACAAGCGATGTGTTTATGATATGGCTTTTTTAGCCGACAATTTTTGGGAGAATATGTGCTTAATTGAAGTCGTACCTAATTTTGAAAGTTAATTACTTAATAATTAATTAATTAGGCGGGCAAACCTATCTAAATGTTAGGCTAAACAAATCGAGAAAAATCAATCCCTGTATGTACATTTCGGCCTGTTAGGCCTCATCTGTAGAGCTATAGATAGGAAGACCGCCTTGTGCGTGATTCGAAACCCGACTTTCAAGCTGACAGGCGAGCACCGTGACCCCTACACCAACCGGACTTTCTTATCTTATTATAATGGAGATTGTGTATTTTTCTGTCTGTAACCGAAACTATATCACTACTCAAGTCACAATCCCCTTTGTTATTTACGTCACGTTCTCCATGATTTTATTTATCTTTTAACCTCAATTATAAACAAAATTGTTTTTTATTATTAATACTGTTTGCCATACTAATAACATGCAATTATATTTATATATACAACAAAACAGTGGTTTATAGTGTGAATAGGAAGACTAATTTGCATATTGATATCAAAAATTTGATTTTAATAAATATGGGCTTAGTATTATTGATTTCTAATTGTTTGGTTTTATTTTAATGAATATAAGCAAAAATCTCGGGAATAAATTTTAAAAGAAATCCATTAACAAGTAGAAATAACTGCCATTTTATTCTTTACTTCTTATTTTAACTAAATAGTTAAATTAGGAAAATTTAGCAATGAAAGACGGGAGTGATGGAAGAGTAAGTTTTAGTTGTTCTATTTTTCGATTATACCCCCTCTGTTTCAAACCTTTTTATCTGGATTCTTATTTAGTTTCATTAGCCTTTCTAATTTAATATACTATTTTATTACATTAAAACCTAAATACTTGCACCCTACGGAGGGTGCATATATTTGCTAGTATATATAGTCATCAACAGTTTGGCTAACGAAGAAACGAAGACAGAAATTCAACGGTGCTTGTTTTCTCGCCAACCACTGTTTATTTTATGTTTACGCTACCCTAACTAATGTATATACGCTCTATTACGTGATATTGAGCACTATCTAATTATAGATATAGTACATTATATATGCTGAAGTAACTTGACTTACGTGTGTAAATCATTATGCTCGTAACTCAATTTGCTCTTATATCAAATCAATCTTCCTAGTCTATTATCAATTGTTGCTCTTGTTTTTCTTGTTTTATCGTAAGAATTTATATGGCCACACCTACTAACATGTGTATATATATATATATATATATATATATATATATATGTGTGTGTGTGTGTGTTGTAGATAGAAGGAAAGTGGGCAAGAAATGAACAACTCAAAACAAGTCAAAGGATGAAATCCTTTCGTCCGAATTCACGCTTTCATCCTTTAACTTGTTTTGAGTTGTTCATTTCTTGCCCACTTTCCTTCTATCTACAACATATCGTCGGATCCAAAACCCATCCACCCTTCCTTCATATATATATATATATATATATATATATATATATATATGTGTGTGTGTGTGTGTGTGTGTGTGTGTGTGTGTATGTGTGAAGAGAAAAATGGAAGTGAATCCGACGGTAGGTAATATGGTGAAAAATTTGTAGAAAAACACAGGATCAAATAAAATTAGTGGTATTTATTCAGCCAACGCTGCAGTGTTTCAATCTGTTTAATAGATCTTCTTCAGGGATTTTGTTATATATATATATATATATATATATATATATATATATATATATATATATATATATATATATATGTGTGTGTGAAAAAAATGGAATGAAAACACCACACAATGCTGTTAAAGAGAAAACAATTCATAACATAATCATAGCTGATATTGATCAATATTTCGATTTTACAAAAATCTTCTTCGGAATCACTTTTTGGTTGATTTACAGCACGACAGTATGAAGTGGACAAACAATTTGTTTCAGATGGCGATAGCCGACAATTTTGGGGGAGATTATGTGCTTAATTGAAGTCATACCTAATTTTGAAAATTAATTAGTTGATAGTTAAATGAATTAGGCGTGCTTATCGGTTTTAAATGTAAGGCGTAAACAAATCGAGGCTGTCACCGAAACCACGCCTACCCTAGAGTACTTGTTTTTAATTCATAACTATTTTCGCTCGTAAGAAACAAGTTATTTTCCAACAAGCGAACAGGACCGGCCACAAATAGTTACCAAAATAGACATTTCGAATTATTTCAAGTGGAAAAAAAGGACAGCGGAAATATTTTTCATCGATCCCCGTAGGCGGATCAGCGTAATCGGTCCGTTCGTTTCGATTTGTTTTCATAAACAAACTGAAAAACGTGAGATCAAGTCCTTAGCCTCGTTTGTTTGTCAAGACACACACACTGTCGGCTAATTTCCCGTATCAATAAACGGTTGAAAATCTGCCTCACATCTGATATTGGCACAGGCATCTCACTTGAAAATTAGCTTTGCCTTAGGTCTTTATATATATATATATATATATATATATATATATATATTATAACGACTGTATTCTTGTAGGGGAATGCTGACAACAAATATATATATATATATATATATATATATATATATATATATACTAGCAAATATATGCACCCTCCGGGTGCAAGTACTTCAGTTTTAATGTAATAAAATATCATATTAGATTAGAAAGACTAACGAAATAAGAATGAAAAAAAAAGATTTGAAACAGAAGGGGCTATAATAAAAAAATAGAACAACTGAAACTTACTCTTCCACCCCTCTCGTCTTTCATTACTAATTTTTTCTAATTTAACTATTTAGTTAAAATAAATTAAGATTTATCTCCGAGATTTTTGCTCATATTCATTAAGATAAAACCAAACAATTAGAAATCAATAATACCAAGCACATATTTATTAAAATCAAATTTTAAATAACAATATGCAAATAAGCCTTCCCGTTTATACTGTATGTCGCTATTTTGTTGTATATATAAATACAATTGCATGTTCATAGTATGTTGATAAAGCCAACAGTATTAATAATGTAAAACAATTTTATTAATAATTGAAGTTTTAAAAGAATGAAACCATGGATAATTTGACGTAAATAATTAAGGGAATTGTGACTTGAGTAGTGATATAGTTTCGGTTACAGACAGAAAAATACACAATCTCCATTATAATAAGATATATATATATATATATATATATATATATATATATATGAGGAAAGAGGATTGGAATTAATCCGACAGAATGTGATAGAAATATGAAGAATGAAAGAACTAAACTCAGACAAAAATGTGTAGTATATTTCGCTGGAGTGTGGAACTCGGCTTCGTCAGCTTTTATTAGATAATTTTGATAAATGCCAATGAGTAGGTTTTTTATAGGATGGGAAAGTGTCATTTTGTTAATAATTTGAAACTCAGTTTATGTCGAAGGAGAAATGCAATTACCAAGGCCAGGATTTGAACTCGGGACATCTCCCTTATATATGTATACATACACGTACGAAGTACGCACAAACACATAGCTGGAGTGAGTGAAGTTGGATTCATACCTTTCCAAAGAGTATTAGCGTTACGTGAAATACAAACATACATATCCCTTATATGTGTATACATACACATACGAAGTGCACACAAACACATAGCTGGGGTGAGTGAAGTTGGATTCATACCTTTCCAAAGAGTATTAGCGCTATGTGAAACACAAACATACATATCCCTTATATATATATATATATATATATATATATATATATATATATACACACATGAAGTGCGCACATAGTGTCGGTATTAGCCTATCAGTGAGAGAGTCTATTATTCGTCAGATTCTTGCTCTAAGCCTCGTTAGGGACTCAATGTAGGCCTTAGATTTTTTTTTAGACTTCACATGAAATAAAGAAAATGGCATTACTTTTTGACTCACTCTCGAACAATATCTGTCTAAAGATCAATTTTTTTTCTCTGAATGTTTGAGGTGAGGCTTGATGATTGGTATTATCTGCATTATTCGGACTATTGTCCTCATCTTCATTGTTATTTGTACAACGTTTCGGCCGATGTCCCCCCCAGCCTTCTTCAGGTGTTTCTTGTCGGACTCGGAAACCTTCTCGAACTCGGGAACCTTCGTTTTTGGACTCGGGAACCTTCAGGTTAAGACAGTTCTAAGAGACAGTTATCTCTAGACTACAGGTTCAATCCTGGTCAACGGCGGCAGTAATATATATTTACCAACCCCTCCGCACGAGCAGGATGTGACACAAGGTCAATTTCTTAAGCGGAGTTCAGCAGGTTTGAATTCAGAGTTTTCCTTCTCCTAGACCGGTTGCCGAACCAAGATTAAAGAGCCCAGTCTGCCCTACTATTTACCCATAGCTGGAGGGAGAGTAGGATTCATACCTTTCCCAAGGGTATTAGCGCTAAGTGAAATGCAATTGCCACGTCCAGAATTTGAACTCGGGGCGACGAGTCCATTTCCCATGACTTTAACCATTATACCACGCGCGTAATATAGAATAATAATTAACACAGGTTAGCACATCTACCCCAGCTATGGTTAGGTGATTGAGCTGTTATATAATATAATAAGATAAATATATAGGTTTTACATATCTATTTATTGGGTGACAAATGTACATTCACAACCATATTGGTTTCATGCGATGCATTCATCAGGTGAAGATGTTTCAAATGTCATTTGAAACATCTTCACCTGATGATTGCATCGCATAAAACCAATATGGTTGTGAATGTTCCTTTGCCACCCAATAAATAGATATGTAAAACCTATATATTTATCTTATTATATTATATATATATATATATATATATATATATATATATATATATATATATATTATTTTATTATGAATTAAAATAATAAAATAAAAGGGATACGAAGGCCTTTTCGACCGGTACTTTTTCAAGTATTTACACCGGTTGACAATTAAAAGTCAGAAATGTAAAAAATAATTAACTTTACATTTCTGACTTTTAATTGTCAACCGGTGTAAATACTTGAAAAAGTACCGGTCGAAAAGGCCTTCGTATCCCCTTTTATTTATTATTTTTAATTCATAATAAAATATTACCTCCCCATTTTACATATGATCCCTCTACTTTTAGTAGTTTACAAATTTGCATGTACCAAACATCTATATATATATATATATATATATATATATATATATATATAAGGGATATGTATGTTTGTATAGTCCGAATAACACAGATGATACAGATCAAATTTTGTTAAGTGATTCTAAAAATTCCTACTTAAATTCTTCTTCTTGGAATTTTGTTTTGAAATCATCGAAATGTATCTTTAATTGTTTTACGCTGTCGTTGTTTTTGATCTGATTAAGCCATTTTTTCCAAAAATATTTTACTCGATTAGGAAAAAAAATCCAATTAGTCCGGGTTAAAAGAGCGCTGAAATTTACCCGAAGCCGAAATTCTCAGACTTTATTTTCCCTATGGAAACCTCACTGGGGAGCGAGAAAAGTTTTCGTAAACTACAATTTGATTTTTTAAATGAAATTTCTACTTGCTCGTACCCCAATGAAAAAATATAGTCTAAAAAAAGATCGGCTTCAGGTTACCCTTAGCGCACATTTAACCTGGACTATCTTTTATATTGCAGTATAAATAGCATAAAACCTTTTGTTTTAAAAGAAACATTAATCTTTATACAAAAACTATTACGAGTTTAGATATTAATTTGCGATATTATGTATACTCGCAAATATATGCACCCTCCGGGTGCAAGTATTTAGGTTTTAATGTAATAAAATATATCAAATTAGAAAGGCTAATGAAATTAAATAAGAATCCAGATAAAAAGGTTTGAAACAGAGGGGGTATAATCGAAAAATAGAACAACTAAAACTTACTCTTCCATCACTCCCATCTTTCATTGCTAAATTTTCCTAATTTAACTATTTAGTTAAAATAAGAAGTAAAGAATAAAATGGCAGTTATTTCTACTTGTTAATGGATTTCTTTTAAGATTTATTCCCGAGATTTTTGCTCATATTCATTAAGATAAAACCAAACAATTAAAAATCAATAATACTAAGCCCATATTTATTAAAATCAAATTTTTGATATCAATATGCAAATTAGTCTTCCCATTCACACTATAAACCACTGTTTTGTTGTATATATAAATATAATTGCATGTTATTAGTATGGCAAACAGTATTAATAATAAAAAAACAATTTTATTTATAATTGAGGTTTAAAGATAAATAAAATCATGGAGAATGTAACGTAAATAACAAAGGGGGTTGTGACTTGAGTAGTGATATAGTTTCGGTTACAGACAGACAAATACACAATCTCCATTATAATAAGATATTATTCACAGACCCATTCAGACACAGAGTGTGACGCACACACACACACACACACACACATACACACACCTGAAAAGGGTTGATATGCTGTAAAACAAAATAAACAACCTTCAGTAATAAAACATTAAGGCCATTGAAAAAAAAAGCCTGAAAAGAAAGAGAAAAACTGTGTAGTGAAAGGCATCACACCAATCCGTTACGATAATGAAGCCAATAAAATACTCTTTTTTTCTGTTCCCTGGACGGCAATTCGCTTTCTATTTAAGCTGGCCAGGGATTTAAGAAACAGCTGGTAGCTATAGACGCACTTGAAATCCCAGCTTATAAAAAGAAACCACCATCCACACACAGAAAAACAAAAGCCTCTGCCTTAAAAAAAATCAATCAATGGTCGGTCGATAATCGATGACCACGAAAACGGTGTTCCTTCACTCCAGCCGAGAAGCAGAAATATACTTGACCAGTGGAGCGTAATTACCGATCAATGCTCAATAGGCTTGATTGATTGAAAATCGATTTTAATCCTGTTCGATAATATGTTCGTCAAGAGGAAAATAAAGCTAACGTATAGACTAGTGTAAGGAACGATTTTTATCCTTGACGGTATGCACAGATACATCACTGTGATCGTAAACTGAAGTAATGATGCCTTAATAAACATCACTGTAATCCCAAACTGAAGTAATGATGCCTTAATAAATATCACTGTGATCATAAACTGAAGTAATGATGCCTTAATAAATATCACTGCAATCCTAAACTGAAGTAATGATGCCTTAATAAAGATCACTGCAATCCCAAACTGAAGTAATGATGCCTTAATGAATATCACTGTGATCCCAAACTGAAGTAATGATGCCTTAATAAATATCACTGTGATCTTAAACTGAAGTAATGATGCCTTAATGAACATCATTGTGATCCCAAACTGAAGTAATGATGCCTTAATAAACATCACTGTGATCCTAAACTGAAGTAATGATGCCTTAATAAAGATCACTGTGATCATAAACTGAAGTAATGATGCCTTAATAAACATCACTCTGATCGTAAACTGAAGTAATGATGCCTTAATAAACATCACTGTGATCCTACACTGAAGTAATGATGCCTTAATAAACATCACTGTGATCCTAAACTGAAGTAATGATGCCTTAATAAACATCACTGTGATCGTAAACTGAAGTAATGATGCCTTAATAAACATCACTGTAATCCCAAACTGAAGTAATGATGCCTTAATAAATATCACTGTGATCATAAACTGAAGTAATGATGCCTTAATAAACATCACTCTGATCGTAAACTGAAGTAGTGATGCCTTAATAAAGATCACTGCGATCCTAAACTGAAGTAATGATGCCTTAATAAACATCACTGTGATCCCAAACTGAAGTAATGATGCCTTAATAAACATCACTGTGATCCCAAACTGAAGTAATGATGCCTTAATAAACATAACGGTGATCCTAAACTGAAGTAATGATGCCTTAATAAACATCACTGTGATCCTAAACTGAAGTAGTGATGCCTTAATAAACATCACTGCGATCCCAAACTGAAGTAATGATGCCTTAATAAACATAACGGTGATCCTAAACTGAAGTAATGATGCCTTAATAAACATCACTCTGATCGTAAACTGAAGTAGTGATGCCTTAATAAAGATCACTGCGATCCTAAACTGAAGTAATGATGCCTTAATAAACATCACTGTGATCCCAAACTGAAGTAATGATGCCTTAATAAACATCACTGCGATCCCAAACTGAAGTAATGATGCCTTAATAAACATAACGGTGATCCTAAACTGAAGTAATGATGCCTTAATAAACATCACTGTGATCCTAAACTGAAGTAATGATGCCTTAATAAACATAACGGTGATCCTAAACTGAAGTGATGATGCCTTAATAAAGAATATATTGTTGAAAATAATACAAATTATAACAATACCAGCAATAGCTATTTCTGGGAGTATATATTTACCAACCCCTCCGAACAAGCAGGGTGTGGCACAATGTCAATCTCGTAAGCGGAGTTCAACAGGTTTGCATTTAGAGTTTTCCTTCTCCTAGACCGGTTGCCTAACCAAGGTTAAAGAGCCCAGTATACCCTACTACTTATACATAGCTGGAGGAGGAGTATGTAGGATTCATACCTTTCCCAAGGGTATTAGCACTAAGTGAAATGCAGTTACCACGTCCAGGATTTGAACTCGGAACGACGAGTCCATTTCCCATGACTTTAACCATTACACCACGCACTTCCTTCTAAATAAGGATGTATGGAGTTTAGGGTAGGTAAAAGTACTGAGCATAAGCTGGGTTAGTGAGCATCATAGAGAAGATTAGCCTAGGCCTACGGGGAGGTCTCAAACCTCACCTACGATGTATAAGACGCAGGGCAATTTTTTAACCAAAATTTTGGAAAAAAAGTGCGTCCTATATGCCGTCAAATACGGTAATTGGATGACCACTTAAGCAACAGTAGGTACTTCTTTGTTTATCGAAATGATTTTATTCGGCTTTAAATGGCCTGAAAGGGGGTTGATATACCGTAAAACAAAAAACTTTCGTGATTTTTTTATCGACCTTGAAAGTTGAGATTTGTAAAACCCAATCTGTATCGATAATCAGTTTTAACTAAACAAAAGAAAAACACATAGAACCTATCATTTCATTGATTTATTCGTAATGCCTTGACACAGAAGATCAATTCTCTTCAATACCTCCCCATTTTATGCAACATATATTGCCTGATTGGTTGGTAGGTTGGTTGGTTGGTTTGCTAGATGGTTTGTATTACGGCATTTCAACCATCGTTGGGTGATTTCATGTCAAAGCAGTTCAACAATTATGCTCAATTATATACACTAGCAAATATATGCACCCTCCGGGTGCTAGTATTTAAGTTTTAATATAATAAAATATATTAAATTAGAAAGGCTGATGAAACTGAATAAGAATCCAGATAAAAAGATTTTGAACAGAGGGGGTATGATTGAAAAATAGAACAACTTTGGAACTAACTCTTCTATCATTTTACATTACTCCCGTCTGTCTTTGTTAAATTTTCCTAATTTAACTATTTAGTTAAGATAGAAAGTAAAGAATAATATTACAGTTATTTCTTCTTGTTAATGGATTTCTTTTAAGATTTATTCCTGAGATTTTTGCTCATATTCAATAAGATAAAATCAAACAATTAGAAATCAATAATACTAAGCACATATTTATTAAAATCAAATTTTTAATATCAAAATGCAAATTAGCCTTCCCATTCACACTGTAATCCGCTATTTTATTGTATATATAAATACAATTGCATGTTATTAGTATGTAGATATGGTCGACAGTCTTAATGATGTAAAACAATTTTATTAATAATTGGGTTTTAAATAAAAAATAAAATTATGAAGAATGTGATGTAAATAACAAAGGGAATTGTGATTTGTATAGTAATATAGTTTCGGTTACAGACAGAAAAACTCACAATCTCCATTATAATAAGATTAGGGCCGGGTTAGCTCAGTCGGTAGAGCGTTCGTCTAGAAACAACAAGGTTCCTAGTTCGATACCGGCTCCTCGCCAACTCAGCGTATCAGTAGCAGGGATCTGATCGTTAAAGTAAGAAGATGATGGTAGGTGTGGCGCTCCACCTCAGACGCAAAAACAATCTCCTTGGTCTAGCGCTAGTAAAAAGAGGATAGACTCCCTCGCCGATTGGCTCATACCGACATTAGGCCGCCCCGATGACTTTACTTTTTTTATATACAGTACACACATGCATCTTCAAAATAATTACAAACAGGCAACATTTCGTAATTAGTTGGACTATAACTGTTTAAGAATCAATATATCAATATTATTCACAATAATCGGTTGGGGCAGAAGAATACACCGACTGCACCTCTACAATGGGGCCACCTGTTGGCCGTGGATGGAGAGCCGTGATACTTAGGGATGGAATCCTGGTGCCTGAGCAATCCATGACATGCAACACTCCACTTTGACCATTACTTAGGCAAGAAGGGCCGTCGGAAACGGCCCCGCTGATCAAGCGGCTGGTCACGTCTAGCCCCAAAGACTACTTTGTGTGTGATTCGAACCCTGACTGTCAAGCTGACAGGCGGGGACTCTAACCATGATACCAGCTGGTTTTCCAAGATTTTTCGTTTGTTTTGAAGTGAGTTATATTCCACTTACGGTGACTTTTGCACGACAGTATGCGAAGTAAACAAACAAACAATGTGTTTGATATGGCTTTTTTAGCCGACAATTTCAGGGTTTGAATCACACACAAAGCGGTCTTCCTGTCTATAGCTCTGCTGATGAGGCCTAATAGGCTGAAATGTACATACAGAGATTGATTTTTATCGATTTGTTTAGCCTTTCATTTGAATAGATATGCCCACCTAATTCATTAATTATCAATTATTTAATTTTCAAAATTAGGTACGACTTCAATTAAGCACATATTCTCCCAATATATATATATATATATATATATATATATATATATATTGTGTGTGTGTGTGTGTGTGTGGAGGCGCGTGGGCTAGTGGTTAGAGTCGTGGAAAATGGACTCGTCGGTTCGAGTTAAATTACCAGACGAAGCTGTTGGCATTTCACATAGGGCTAATACCCTTGGGAAATGTATGAATCCATATTTTCTCCCCCCAGCTATGGGTTAAATAGAAGGGCAGACTGGGCTCTTTAACCTTGGGTAGGTAACCAGTCTAGGAGAGGGATAACTCTGAATTCGAAATTCCTGAGGTCAGTCTTTGATTGGGTTCGTGGCATTCCTTGATGCACCAATTCTTTCCTATCGACTGTGCCAAAAAGTGTGGAATGGTCCTACACAAGCCTTCACCACTATAAACAAATCACTGTGTTGGTTGTTCACTAGATGAACACTCATGCGTCGAAAATCGACGAAAGAGTCCATTTTTTATATATATATATATATATATATATATATATATATATATTATATATATATATATATATACGAGTAGAGACGTATGCTGCATTTAATTTATTTGAATAATTACTAATTTTACTCCATCTTAGTATTGTAACAAGGTCGAAGTACTCTTCGAGCACTATACGATTTGTTTTCAAGTCTTATTGGAAGGTTGTTTTTTTTTTTTGCTCTACTGATCGAAGAGTATATCGACCCTGAGTGTTTATGAGAAAAAGCAATAGGGTAAAGCGAAACTAGTAACAAAACGCTTTATCTGGAAATCTACACACACAAATGTATATATTATATATATATATATATATATATATATATATATATATATATATCGATTTCAGTCTGTTCTTATGTATCGATTTGTTCCAAATATGATCATATCTATTGATTGCTCTATCCATCTACCTATCGAAATCTACTTCTTATATAATTCCCAATCTGCTCATCTCGAAGTCTATTGATATCGATCCGAATCTGTTTGTAATATTTACTAAAATAAAATATTGTGGTTTTATAGTGAGAGAACAAAAAAAAGAACTGTGCTGCGACAATCTCCTGAGTCTGATTATATCGATCTTAACAACTGTTCCTTTGTCTATTTTTCTATCGATCCCAGTAGGTTCACACACATATATATATATATATATATATATATGTGTGTGTGTGTGTGTGTGTGTGAAGAAAGGAAGTGAATCCGACGGTATGTAGTATATTAAGAAAAATGAAAAAGCACAGGTTAAAATGGGTTAAGTGGTGTGTTTATTGGCCGACGCTGCAGTGTTTCGATCTATTAATTAGATCATCTTCAGGGCATTTGTTTGTATATGGAAGGTAATAAGAATTATTATTTTTTTATCACAGAATAACGAGAAAAGCGAGTAGCAATCCTTGTTATTCAGTCTGTTTAAAAAATAATTTTGAGGTTTGTTTTTTTCATTTTTCTTAATATACTACAAATATATATATATATATATATATGTGTGTGTGTGTGTGTGTGTGTGTGTGTGTGTTTACCCAAATTATCTGCCAATAACAGAATGTGACACAAGGTGAGCATGTTAAGTGAAGTACAGTTTGTTTACTTGTCCTAAATCATTTGCCACGCCAAGGTTAAAGAGCCCAACTTCCCTATGTTTGTGTTTGTATGTAAACACACCCCCTCTCTCTATATATATATCTATCTATCTATCTATCTATCTATCACGTAATACTGCTCCAATTAAAACGTCAAAGCGTTATTCATACACCATATATACACACACACAAACACACAAACACACACACACACACACACACATATATATATATATATATATATATATATATATATATATATATATATATATATATATATATATATATATTTGGAGGATATGTTCTTAATTTAAGTCATACCTAATTCTGAAAGTTAATTAGTTAATAATTAATGAATTTAGGCGGGCATATATGGGATTGACATTTTCTCGATTTGTTTAGCCTTATATGCCCGCCTAAATTCATTAATTATTAACTAATCAATTTTCAATATTAGGTATGACTTCAATTAAGCATATATCCTCCAAAAATTGTCGGCTTAAAGCCATATAAAAAATACACACGTTGGTTTGCTTAACTTCATATACATATATATATATATAAAAAGTAAAGTAAAGTCGTCGGGGCGGCCTAATGTCGGTATCAGCCAGTCAGCGAGGGAGTCTATCCCCTTTTCAATAGCGCTAGACCAAGGAGATTGTTTTTTAGCATCTGAGGGGGAGCGCCACACCTACCATCAGCTCCTTACTTTACCGCACAGATATATATATATATATATATATAAGTGCTATATTTTTGAGCAGAAAATAGTACGAAAATGCCGAAGCGGTATTCTTGTACTATATATATGTATATATATATATATATATATATATATATATATATATATACATATATATATATATATATTATAGATGGATGCTGTATTTCTAAGTAGACAGTGCTCGATATCATTGATAGAGCGTTTACATTTAAGT
>CM042173.1:15298523-15328523 GCA_023376005.1 Doryteuthis pealeii
TCGGAAGACGAGAACGAATGTATAACGGTCGCTTGGAAGTTGTTTTTTTTTTTTTCTTTTTTTTTTTCTTTTTTTTTTTTTTTTGTAGGCCAGTCGGTCGGTGAACGTGGATTCGGGATGTTAACGAGCGGGTGGAGGTGTACCGTTATAAAGAAGGAAAAAAAGATAGAAGGAAGAAAGAAAGAAAGAAAGAAAGAAAGAAAGAAAGAAAGCAAATAGTAAAAAAAAAGAGATAAAGAAAAAAAAGATGTAAAATAACGAAAGAAAATCCTTTCTTTCTTTGTTTAATGACATTTCAACACACGTGGGTTATTTAACGCCCTTGTAGAAAAACATTAGTGATACTATTTACCAATAGCTGGGGGGAATGAGGGGGATTCATACATTTCCCAATGGTATTAGTCTAAAAGTGAACGTAATTGGAGTTCAAACTCGCTTACTACGATATTGCACAGCCCAGCATCTTAGCTATTACTATTGCATAATTCATAGGTAACCTATGAATTATGTAAGTAATGTAGATATATTTGAATTGAATCGTTGAAGATTCAAATAACGGGGATGGATGGAAAAGTACCGTTACCGTTAGCGTTATTGGCATGTGGTAACCTCTACTTGACCCCCCACCCAAAAAGCGCGAATAGAAGCGTGTGAATAGAAATTAAGTTAGTTTAGTGTTACATAATCTATGCGGTTGCATAAAATTATTGTCAATCCCCTGTAATTCTAAAGGGATGGCCCTTTTCATATCACGGGCGGGACTTTCCATGGAATATTACGGAAAGCCCGCGAAATACGTGAAGTCACGTGGGACCTGGTTTGGTCCTCAGTTTTCAGTTTAGACGTCAGGCAGAGAAGATGCACTGCCTTAACTGGAACTCACTGCATACGCGGCCTATGTTAGTCAGATAAATAGTTACGTGAAATGTATAGTTGGGTAAATAAAAGTTTAAGAAAAATAACACGGTCTTGTGATTAATGGGTGTCTTGGTAACAGGACTGATTAGAAGAAGAAATGAGCCAAGTGCGACGATAAGACGAAGATGCTAAAGAGACCTAGAAGAACTTAAGATGTTAGAAGAACAGAAGAAGAATAGAAGTAAGTAAAAAGCAAGTAAGGGGGTATACAACATTTGCAGTTGCCGGCAGAAAGTCAGTGTGAGCGGACGCAGAGGTCGGCTCGCTCTGAAATGTCGACTCTTAGCGCACAGTTTCGAGAACACTTGGGCTGGGGTTGTTTTTAATAAAGAATATAGTAAAACAACAAGTCTTTGCGTATTAAAAAAACAAGACATGCATAGACTGTCCAGCTTGTCAAGAAAACAACCCGGAGAAATGAGCCGTTAGTAAAAAAAATGGCCGAGAGAAATAGACAAGCAGAAAAAACATCTATTATCCCCTTATCCGTCTCTCTCTCTCTCTCTCTCTCTCTCTCTCTCTCTCTCTCTCTCTCTCTCTCTCTCTCTCTCACTCACACACACACACACACACACTCTCTCTCACTCTCTTTCTTTCTTTCTTTGCGTGTGTCTGAGTCATTTTTTCATAGTTTCAGTTATCACTCTCTCTCCCCCCTCTCTCCCTTCTCTCTCTCTCTCTCTGTCTCTCTCTCTCTCTGTGAGTCTCATTTTTTATGATACTTTCATCTCTCTCTCTCTCTCTCTCTCTCTCTTCTCTCTCTCTCTCTCTCTCTCTCTCTCTTTCTTTCTTTTGCGTGTGTGTGTCTCATTTTCTATAATACATTCGTATCTCTCTTTCCTCTCTCTCTCTCTCTTTCTCTGGTGTGTGTGTGTGTGTGTGTGTTTTTTGAGTCTCGTTTTTTATCATACTTTCATTTCTCTCTCTCTCTCTCTCTCTCTCTCTCTCGCTCTCTCTCTCTCTCTCTCTCTCTGTGTGAGAGAGTCTCATTTTTATAATACTTTCAGTCTCTCTCTCTCTCTCTCTCTCTCTCTCTCTCTCTCTCTCTTTGCGTGTGTCTGAGTCTCATTTTTTATGATACTTTCAGTCTCTCTCTCTCTCTCTCTCTCTCTCTCTCTCTCTCTCTCTCTCTCTCTCTCTCTCTCTCTCTCTCTCTCTCTCTCTCTCTCTCTCTCTCTCTCTCTCTCCAATAATAAAAAGCAAGATGAACGGTTATATAACATTACGCTACAGAGACTCCCTTAATTAAAGGAAATAAGATATTCATTATAGTATTTTATTATTAGTTTTATAACTTTCGTAATATCTATGATGATATTAGATCAATACACATAAAATTATTACTACTAGCAACAGAGAACACCCTCCGGGCGTCGTAAAAACTAATTTTTGAAAGACATTGCCTGAAAGGGTGAAGTTAAAAATTCAATGTCAGAGGGTTTGTATCATAAGTAAGACAAATCTTCATATTTATTAAAGGAGTATAAAAAAAAAACAATTTGAAATGAAAACTGAGCCCCTTCCCTCTCAAATAAAATGTTGCGTGCATGTAATAATCAAACAATTATTTTGAATATTTTCACACATCAATTTTCCACAAAATCGTAGGTATTTATTTATTTGTAAACTTTTTAGTTAAATTCGTGTTACTGTAAAAAAAAAAAAAAATTTAAAAAAAGAACGAGAGTAAAAAACAATTTTAAAAATTGCTTACTCAAATGTTGGGTGTATATAGCATAAGAATATTGTGACGTAAGCTGTGACGTAGAGGTATGACGTAGTTTTTGTTACAGACAGAAATACAGACAATCTCCATTATTAATAGATTTTATTACATGTTTAACAACGTTCAAGTATTGATAACTTTTATGACAATACAGGATATTATTAATACGAATTAATGTCTCGAACGGCCATTGCATCTTATTCAACTGTAAATGGCCGTTGCTTCAACTTGTTCCGGTCCGTTCTCTTTCTGACAGTCGGTACATCACTCACAAGGCGATTGTTGTCCCACGACTGTCTGCTCTGTAAATCACGTTCAAGTCCAATAAATAAATGCAACGTTTGGACTAATTGGAGCTGGACTAACTTGGGATCTTTTTTTTTTTCCCCCTCGGGGCATACTTGAGCCGTACCCGAAGAATTGGAGACGTCACGTGCTACAGTTGTCAGTAGTCGTACTCGGATTCGAGGGACAACGAAACATGATCCGGTGTGTGTGGGGCTGGGGTGGAGGAAGCTTTACAAAATGTTAGGTCTGTCCAAAATTTTCTTGAAAAATCTTTGTATTCTTCTCCGGTTTTCAAAACAGGTCGCTAAAAATTTTGCACGTAACAAAATATACATGATAGATATATAGATAGATAGATAGATAGATATGAACAGACTGAGATAGATGCATTGATATGTATAGACTGAGATTGGTAAATAAATATATATGAACAGATATAGATAGACAGATAGATATGAATAGGCTGAGATAGATAGATATGAACAGATTGGGATAGATAGATATATAGATAGATAGATAGATTGATAGATAGATATGAACAGATTTAGATAGATAGATAGATAGATAGATATGGACATCAAAATAAAAAACGGCCTCCGGGCGATGTAAAAATAGATTTTTGAAACATATTGCCTGAGGGGTGGGAGTTAAAAATTCAATGTCAGCGAGTTTGTACCCCAAGTAAGTAAAATCATCAAATTCATTAAAGGATTAAGAAATAAAACAATTTGAAATGTAAACTTTAAATAGTATTAAAATAAAACAAACTATATATAGATATATAATACCAGTCATATATTCATTAGAACTTGTTTATAAAACAATGAGGACTGTCTAATGTTGCATGTTCAAATTTTGAGTGTATTTATTCTGTTATGACGATTTTGGGTAATGTGACGTAAGCAGTGATGTAATTTTTGTTACAAACAAAACCCGGAAACGAATCTCCATTATTAATAGATAATATTGTAGTACCCGTCAAAATATTATTTATGTACTGGGATGGGATGAGGGGCTCTTAATTGTTTACTCGGCCACTTGCTGTCTGCTGCTAACTCAGCCGCCATACTCTTGAGGACTTATTTACGGGCTGATCCTGTGGGCTGCTTCTTCTTCTTCTTTCTTGTTGGGATGGTCCTTTCTTGTTTTAATAACTTAACAAGATATTTTGTTTTTCTAAGCTTTTATTAACAACTACCCAGCCCATAAAGATTCCTCCGCGTGATGGAGAAAATGACATCTCCAGAGCCGACGACACCGTCCGCTCTCGACGATAATTTAGTCGCATCTATTTAAAACTTCTCACGCGTCTAACCACACTCTATCGGATGGTAATTTTCCACTGGACCCCTGTTATTCTGAATCTAACGAACCCTGATTCAAAATATTCTTAGTACAGGTGCCGAGATCCGACTGATACTCTCCGAGTGCTACTCGCAGGATTTATCTCTATGTCTCGGAGCACGTGTCCTGGTTATAACTGTAGAATGAACATCATACTCACCTTCAAAGGAAGGCTGTGACTAGCGTCTAGTTACCAGACAAAAAAAAAGATTGAGAGTAACTGAATACACTCTGTAGCAACTGAGAGGTCATGGTCAATTTTTCAGTATATATGGATACAAATATACACAGTAAAACCACCAGCCAACCAAAATGCTGAAAAATAGACTTGCCCATTTCACAAAGTAGAATAGTCTAAGCTGCTATTTAAACCACCTGCCAAGTTTGGATTCTCAGAAGCTGATCCAACTTGCAACACAGTTGAATACTGATCTGTTTACACAAATCTCAAATAAACTACAGCCTGACCAGAAGCCTCACTAACAGGGATAACATTTACGAGGTAGTTTATGTAAGGATTCTTCTTATCTAAGTGCTGAAGATTTACGATAACAAACAGAATAAGTAAATAAAAGTAAGTAAAGTCGCTGAGGTGGCCTAATGTTGGTATCAACCAGACAGCAAGGGCGTCTATCCCCTTTTCACTAGCGCTAGACCAAAAATATCGTTTTTGGTGTCTGGGGTGAGGCGCCACACCTACCAATAGGTACCGCAAATATCCCTTTACTACACATATGCTGAGTTTACGAGGGTTGGTATTGAACCAGGAAACATGTGGTTACTAGTCGGACGCTCTGCCGACTGAGAACATAGGGAGCGGATAAAAAAGATTGCAAAATACTAGGGCAGTCAAAGGTTTTTGCAATATTTCTGTAACTTGAGGAACAGTTAAGCAACTCCGTTAAAATCCATCCAATAGGGCCACCTGTCGGCCGTGGGTGGTGACTGTGGCGCTTACGGATGTAACCATGGTATCTGAGGAGTCCATGACATGCAACATCCCACTTTGAGCCTTACTTAGGCTAGACGAGATGGATGCCCCATACTTGCGACTTTGTGGCACTTCCTGTCTGTGGCGAATGGGTTGGATAAACCTCTACTTCTCGCTGGATGCCCCATACTTGCAACTCTGTGTCACAGCATATCTATGATGAACGGGTTGGATAAATACCTACCTCTCGCTGGATGCCCCATACTCGCGACCTTGTGTCACTTCCTACCTATGGGGATCGGTTGGATAAATACCTACCTCTCGCTGGATGCCCCATACTCGTGACCTTGTGTCACTTCCTACCTATGGGGGATCGGTTGGATAAATACCTACCTCTCGCTGGATGCCCCATACTCGTGACCTTGTGTCACTTCCTACCTATGGCGGATCGGTTGGATACATACCTACCTCTCGCTGGATGCCCCATACTCGCGACCTTGTGTCACTTATGTCTGTGGCGAATGGGTTGGATAAATACCTACCTCTCGCTGGATGCCCCATACTCGCAACCTTGTGTCACCTCCTACCTGTGGCGAATCGGTTGGATAAATACCTACTTCTCACTGGATGCCCCATACTCGCGACCTTGTGTCACCTCCTACCTGTGACGAATGGGTTGGATAAATACCTACCCGCAACATGTATTTGGTTTGAGCTTACACCACTGTATGTTGTAGAGTATAATCAGCTTATTCCAGACCCCACTGACAGGGCAATTATTTATGGGTGATAGAGTATATATTGCCTTTTTGAATATGCCTGTCTCTTTTTCACCATAAGCCTTCTGATAAGTCATAATTTTTACAGTGCTTTATTCTAACTGCATACAGAGCCGCATTCACTGACGGCAATTACCTATTGCGGACTGAACTCGTAAATTCCTATTTGCTTTGATTCGCTGTTCCAAAAACCTCCCACCAATAAAACAGACAGGCGCACGTCCCCATAATAGGCCAATTTCGTGATTCTGTACTCCTTTATGCAACATGGTTAAAATAATGAACGATAAAATCAGCTCGGAAAGCCACTCTATTTTTTTTTTAGTCTATTTTTTTTTTTTGTTAAAATAAAATGGAGACTTGGCGAAGAAGATAGAAAGCTTATATCGTGAAAAACTCGTGCAGCTTTTGCATCGTCCTGTGATTTAGTTACAGAACACAAGCGAATAGATAATGAAAAAAAAAAAAGAATCACGAGCACAACCATAAGTGCTATCGGGTGGCATGTGTCCAGTCCGGTCCATAAATCATCTTTAACATTTAGGGGTCACTTAATAGTCACGTGATCGTAATAAAACAAAACGTATATTAATCATATTTCGCCTGGACGGCTGGTCTTAGAATACGCTGACTGTATCCCCCGCCGGGTGGTAAGTCAACTCCCACCACCAAAAAGGGTGTTTCCTGGGTATGACATTAAATTGATGGTGAGGCTTCTGTTTTCGAGATCTGGTTGGTTGGCTGGTTGGTTGTTTTGTTTTATGGCATATCAACCTCGATGGGTCATTTAATACCGATAAAGTTTTGAAATAAATTCATTCTTAATGGATAATCAGTTTTGTTTGAAGCGCTCTGAAGCAGGCAAAGGCAATCATAGACATGTTCTAAAACAGCAGTTTAAAATTGCATTGGACCAGCTCATTCACTCTCTACGAAAGGTAAGCTAGGCTAGTCCACTACAGTAATTCATTTGCTATCTTTCAGCTTCATAATTGCCATTGATGCCGATGGATAAACATTATTGATTATTTGTATTAGCCCATGAATATATGCATACAACAGCATCAAACCACGTTAGAATGCACCGACTGCACCTCTGCTGATGGGGAAGACTCCCCCAATGGGGCCACCTGTTGTCCGTGGGTGGCGACCCATGATGTTTAAGGATAGAACCCAGGTGGATGAGCAGTCCATGACTTGCAATATTCCATTTTAGGTTTTTCTTGGGCTAGACGTGCGGTCGGAGAAGCCCCTCCGATTAATCGGCTGAACACGTCAAGCCCTAGCATCTATATGATTGCCCCAACCCTATTGCCATATGGGTGCTCGAAGGCAGTGGCCGAGGGTCTACATGTCCTGGGAATGACGTTAAACTCTATCTGATGGTGAGGTTCCAGTTTTGGAGGTTTGGGGAATGTGGAGCACCCCTTCATCATCATTGCTCCCTGGTCCACTCTGACCCGGAGTGGTAGTACCTGTTAGAGTCCCATCTATGGGTTGACTAGAAAAACATGAGTTTATAAACAAAATTATATTATGCATTAAGAATTGATTTATTTCACAACTTTGTCGGCATTAAATGATCCACCGAGGTTGATATGCCGTAAAACAAACCAAACCAAACCAAACCAGCATCAAATGAATTTTTTTTCTGTATTTCATAAAATTGTTTACTATAAAAATAACTGAACCAGTATGGATTTTAAAACCAATTTCTACAAATTTAACTTTAGATCCAATGCAAAATAAAAACAGATATAAATAAGTTCTTGTAATTTAATCTATTATAATCTGACAGATAACAGATAATCCCGTATAATCTACGTACCTGCTGCTATTTAGGTCACCCATCTAATTATTAAACAGGCTCATCATTGCTTAACCTTAGTGATCTGGTTTATTAAGTAATTATTTATTAAGATTTGGTTAGTCTGGGAAACAGGCCTCAGGTTTCTAGCAGTACTTGCTCCTATTAAGTAGTCACCCATCTAATTATTAAACAGGCTCATCATTGCTTAACTCCAATGATCTGCTGGGAACCATTGCTTTCAGTTTGATTTAACAATAAATCTAAACTGAATGAACTTGTTAGTTAGCATAAAATAGATTAGAAAAATAATATTGCAAAACTTTTGACTCAACCTAGTATAAAGATACAGTGGTACCTTGACTAACAAGTTTTCTGAGTTATGAGCTGTCACTCGTTTGATTTTTGGTTTTGTGTTGAGAACTAAAACTTGGAGGTATGAGCCAATAGATGGCCCCGTTGAAGGGGGGGGGGGTTACCTCACAGCAGAGGTGTTGTTAGCATATTCTACAGTACCAGCTAACAGGGTGGATTTTTATTAAAGTGACTAGCAAATATATGGATCCAATGCAAAAAAAATCCCAGATTGAAATAAGTTCTCATAATTTAATCTATTATAATCTGACAGATAACAGATAATCCTGTATAATCTACGTATTTAAAAGTTTCATGAACAGATAATCAGATATCTGTTCAAATAACGGAAAAGTATTCCTAATGTCCAGTTTTGTAAACAATATATTAATATTTCTTTTACTCTTCGCTTTCTTCCCTTTTTTTCCTTCATCTAAATAATGTTCTAAGAGAAATTGTGGTCGATCTTTTATTCATTTCTAATTTATTTTAATTCATTTTAAAGTATTTTGCTAAAAGGATTTAGAATTAAAAAATATTTGCTAAAAAAATAAATAAAATTAGTTAAAATATGTTTTCTAAAAAATTAACATAATTAAAAGTATGTTTGCTAATAAATTTTTAAAAAATGAACAAATCAAAAATATTTTTCTAAATAATTTAAATAACTAAAAATATATTTGCTAAAAATTTAAATAATCAAAAATATGTTTTCTAAAAAAGGAAAATAATTAAAATATGTTTGCTGAAAAATTAGAATAATTCAAAATATTTTAATTCTATGTTTATTTTAATTTTATGTTTGCTAGAAAATTAAATTAAAATAAAAAAAATATATGCTAATCTAAAATATTTTAAATGATTAAAAAATATTTTTCTAAAAAAATGAATATAACTAAAGATATATTTTCTAAAATATTAGATTAATTAACATACGTTTCCTAAAAAATATTATGATTAAGATGATAGAAATATGCTAAAAAATTTGAAAAATTGAAAACATGTTTTCTGAAAAATTAAATATGTTTCTTTTTCCAACTTTCTTTCTCTTTCGAATTTTGATATGTAGACACCCAAGAAGCCGAGAACGTGAACCTCACAATCATATACAGTTTAGTATCATATTCAGGATATACATTTGTAGGTAGGTCTTACTCCATTGCAAGGTTAGGAACACAGTCATCGTGTTGTTATATACCCCTTAACATCTATATATATATATATATATATAAAAAGGAAGTTTGGTATGTACGTGTCGACGTATAACTCAGAAACGGAAGGTCACTCAGATTGGAAATCTTGCATACACCTTAATATCCTTCTAACTAAGAAACACACCAAATTTGGTTATTGATTTTTTTACTGATTAATTGATTAATTAAACCAAAATCAATCGATTTGCTGGACTGTCCGTATACCAGCTGCTGTTGATAATAAGATATTGTTTGCTGCCTGTTTTCTTTTAAAGCTATACCAGCTGTTTAATTTAATTTTATGGTCCAATCTTTATATATAGTACGGTCATAGACCGGGTACTTTTGCTAGTAATTCATAAACGAAATGTTATTCAGATTCGAAATCTTGCATACCCCTTAACATCCGTATAACTAAGAAACACATCAAATTCGGTTATTGATTTTTACTGAGTAAAGGATATAATTAATTAATTAAACAAAAATCAAACGATTTTAAATTTTCAAAAATAATATGTTAAATATAAACCAAAAGAAAAGAAGAATTCCTAGAATAAACAAACATTCTACTATACAAATTCTTGGAGATTTTTTTAACAGAATTTTACGGGGCAGGGATACATGACCTCATTCGAATGTGGAACATTGCTATTGAGAGAAACGGTGACTATATGGAGAAGTAGGGATGTGATATACAGAGGATCAGCTTCATCTTGATGTATGATACATGTTCCTGTGTTGGTAATTATACCTGTCCTAAACAAAATGGCATTACTTTTTGAGTCAACTTTGTGGAGAAGTAGGGATGTGATCCACAGAGGACCAGCTTCATTTTGATGTATGATACATGTTCCTGTGTTGGTAATTATACCAATTCATAGGCTATCCATGAATTATGTAACAGTAGTCTAAGCCCCACCGACAGAGTGATTTAGTTTAAAAGAAAATTGGTAGGGTTGTACTTACTTGTGGGCGGTAGTGTATTGATCGTAAAAGAGTCAGTAGAGTCCAGGCTGGTATTGATTATAAAACACATGCGCAATTCTACAGGGTCATCTCACCTCACCTACAATCCCCACCCCCAGGGACGTCGTTATTCTCGCCTTTATTGACACTATTAACTTATCATCATCATCATGTCGCCCTGTTAGCACGGATATCCATGACAATCTCTCTCCATCCCTCCCTATCACTCATCATTCACGGGAGGTCCTCTATGCAGCATCCTGTATCCATACAGAGCTGGTCAATGTACGTCTTTGCTGGTTGGCCCACACTGGCGTGCCCATGTGATGGCTTCCACAGGAGGACGTCACTTATGAGTTCGTCCTTGCTTCTCCAGCAGTGTCCTGCGTGTCTTGTCCGTCTTACTCGGATGGTTTGGGTGATATGTGGCAGGTGGCCGTACAGCTGTGGGGTGTTGTTTCCACGTCTTGTTCAGGATCACCCGCAGCATTCTTGTGCAGTTTATTATCTAGTCGCTTCGTTAGGGTCTAGGTGGTGCTGCCGTACAGCACTACTGACGACAACGGCCTGGAAGAATTATTTCTTTAGCCTGTCTGTGAGTTTGGATTTCCATATGACTGATAATTTATTTATAGCGGACCATGTCTTTCCTATGCGTGGATTAACGTCGTTTTCTGTGGATGGGATATTACTGCCTAAGTACCTAAATTGTTCTACCGAGTTTAGGAGTTTGCCATCGATAGTTGAGATGTCTCTTAAAAAACAAAAACAAAACAAAACAAAATTGTCTTATTCGCGCTACTAATTTATGGAAATCAGTTAACAATTCGCAAACAGATCTTGACGCGACTGCACCTCTGAAGAGGAAGGGATATAAATCCCCTCCAAATGGGCTACTTGTTGACCGCCAGTGGGGATCCGTGATAATTTAAGGACGCAATCCTGGTGTCTGAGCAGTCCATGACATGAATCATGACACTTTAGCCCATACTTGGGCTAGACGTGCGGTCGGAGAGGCCCCTCCCAACCAATCGACTGGATACGTCAAGCCTCTGCATCCATCCGGGGGGTCCAGTTTGCTTCGGCCACTGAACCGGGTTAAAGTATAATTATTAGCGTGGATCCCTGGGGGCTTTCCCCCCAGGCAACACCTGCCCCCTTGACTTAAAGGGACAGGGCTGGGTTTATTGCCCAGCCCCTTTAAGTGGCACCCCCCTTTAGGGGGAATGCCGAGGGGATCGACGCAATTTTTGTTCTTTCCCACCCATGAGCTTCGGCTTGTGGGTTGGCCCACATTAAAACGAGGCCTTGTGCCCAGTCCATACAAGTGGGGTATGCGACAAATACACTCTGCATCCAGTTGTGAGACTCCAGTTCTCGAGCTCTGGGGTGTGAGGAGTGTACCTTTGTTTCTATTACTCTTCGGTTCATTATAACCCGAAGCCGTGGATCAAATATTTACTCACAAATATTGTCACATGTGCTGGTTACAACAATAAACTACAGCCTGAAGTGGATATAATTTACCGAGTTGTTGATGTAAGAATCGATGCTTATGCTTATCTACGGACTGATTTACGACATTAAACAGAATGAATAAATAAATAACTAAAAACATTAAAAATTTCGGACAAAGAAAGATTGAAAAGGTAATTTAGTTGTCAAAATGTCTAGCATAAAATTATGCGTGCGCGTTATCTGAAATGAACTTAATTGTCATTAGGAACACATATTATGATATTTTTGTGTTAAAGCATGCAGTTGTATTGTTTTCCACTTTACCACTGGATGCAGTTTACCGTCATACCCAGGATACTCTATAACTTTAAGCGCTGCTTAAGAATTCGCGGTTTTAGGTATACCCATCCCTGCCTAATCGTTGAGGTTCTTTATTTGTTTTGGTTAGGTTTGTTTTACGTCATATCAACCTCGCTGGGTCATTTAATGCCTACAAAGTTGTGAAATAAATTCATTCTTAATGCATAATACAATTTTGTTTATTAACTCATGTTTTTTAGTCAACCCATAGCGGGTCCGTGTAATGCCGATAAAGTTTTGAAATAAATTCATTTTTAATGGATACTCAATTTTTGTATAAATACATTTTTCTATTTAACCCATAGATGGAACCCTAACAGGTACTACCACTCCGTGTCAGAGTGGACCAGGGAGCATTGGCGATGAAGGGGTACTCCACATTCCCCAAACCTCCAGAACTGGAACCTCACCATCAGATAGAGCTTAACGTCATTCCCAGGACATGTAGACCCTCAGCCACCGCCTTTTAGCACTCATATGATAAAAAGGGTTGGTGCTTGCCATAAGGGCAATAGGGTTGGGGCAATCATATAGGTGCTAGGGCTTGACGTGGGTTCTTTATTTATTTAACCATCTAGTTATAGTACTGTAATCAATTGCGACGTCACCAATTTTCAGACAATTAACCTTTGTGTCCCAATTTCTCTTAAAACTAGCCGCTTCAAGATATTTATCTTTAATTGCTACGCAGCCGTAACTTTCATTCGATGTAGTTTAACGTTTTTATTGTTTTTCTAACTCTTTTTTGACCAACCACACATTCTGTTTTTGTATTTTTATTTTTGTGAATGTGAACAGCCTTCGGTCACATCATTTCTTAAACGGAGTTTAACAGCTTTAAATTCAGAGTTTTCCTTCTTCTAGACTGGGTTCCTAACCAATGATAAAAAGCACAGTATGCTAGATTGAAGTAGAATAGTTGGATGCCTACCTTTCCCAAGGGTATTAGCGCTATGTGAAATGCAAACAGCCACATCTAAAATTTGAACTCGTTTCGCAATGTCCATTTCCTACGACGATAACCAATACCATACACACACACACACACACACACACACACATATATATATATATATATATATATATATATATATATATATATATATATATAAAATGGACTCTCTCGTCGATTTTCGACGCATGAGTGTTCATCCAATGAACAACCAACACACAGTGATTTGTTTATAGTGGTGAAGGCTTGTGCAGGACCATTCCACACTTTTTGGTACAGTCGATAGGAAAGAATTAGTGCATCTAGGAATGCCACAAACCCAATCAACGACCGACCTCAGGAATTTTGAATTCAGAGTTATCCTTCTCCTAGACTGGTTACCTACCCAAGGTTAAAGAGCCCAGTCTGCCCTACTATTTAACCTATAGCTGGAGGGAGAATTTATGGATTCATACCATTCCCAAGGGTATTAGCGCTGTGTGAAATGCCAACAGCTTCGTCTAGGAATTGAACTAGAACCGACATGTTCATTTTCCACGACTCCAACCTCTAGCCCACGCACCTCTATATATATATATATATATATATATATATATATATATATGGTAAACTATAGACACGTGTTTCGAGGTATCACCTCTCATCAGTATAGTTATACGATTTTTAGCAGCTGCCTCTGGCTGGGTTCGAGACCCGAACGAACTTACGCTCGCCAAGCCTCTTACCCACACATCCACAGTCAGTCGCCAAGTATAGCAGGCCATTTAATCGCTATATTTCTAAGGGGAAATGACCTTCACCTAGAGTTCTCAAACTTTGTAAACAAAGTGAGATTTGGCTGAGCCGAATACGGTGAATCTGCAATTATATACCTCCTAAATAGAGTGCTCTACCGAAATTGGGAGCGTATAATAGGGTAAACTATAGACACGTGTATCACCTCTCATCAGTATAGTTATACGATTTTTAGCAGCTGCCTCTGGCTGGGTTCGAGACCCGAACGAACTTACGCTCGCCATATATTATATATATATATATTGTATATATATATATATATATATTATATATGAAAGAGATGACAGACAGACAGAATTTTAACTCGTCTCGTCGTGTCCATTTTCTACAACGATTACATAACACGCCTCCATTCTCTAAATATATGTTAGGGAGTCTCGTGCGATGGAATTATTACTTATCTAGGCTAAGTTTGATTCTCACTGAGCGCTCCCTACTTGTAGCTTTGTGCCAGTCTCAGATAAGTTTAGTAAGTGACTACAAAGAATCCAAACGAAGTCGACGACAATAACATTGAGAAATAGAAAAAAGAAGTAGAAAAAAAAGACGGAGATAAAAAAAAATAGACAACAATATGAATAAAGGAAAAGAAAAGAAAAAAAAACGCAGCGTACGAAAAGCACACAGTGGTGAAGAGACAATTTGAAAATGTAAATACTACCCCATATAATATCGATTGGTGTCTGCACGCGATCGAATCGATATTCGAAAAAGGCGGTTTGTTCTGAACGAGGGCAATACAACTCCAGAGAATAATACGAGTCATTCTCTTCTTCCGACTTCCATTAGGACTCACAACGTCAGGGAGGGGACTCTGCTCGCATATCAGCGGGGAAGGTTTAGCGTTATCATCTTCGAGATAATAATAATAGGGGGCACCCGGTGAGGATTGAACTCACTCTCTTAGTGAATGGACAGGCAGAATTAGCAAGCTACACATACATGGGTGTGTCTCGTGCCTGTTCGTGAGAAACAGTGCACAACGAGCCAGATGTGCACACACACACACACACACACACACACACACACACATATACATATATATATATATATATATATATATATATATATTGATATGGGGTGTGGTATAGGGTGTGCGGAGTGTGTGTTTGTTGAAAAATAATACAGTCTTACTAGTGACATTACACTGCGTTTTACGTGTATTATCAGACAGATTTGTACGTCTGCTGATCACGTGAAACACAAAGTAACAGAAAAAAGTTACGTGAGAATAATTTCAAAATTTACATTTTAAACCTGCTCTCCTTTTCAAAAAATAAACACTGAGAACTTTTTCTCTCTTTAGATATTATTCATATATATATATATATATATATATATATTATTATTATTATTATATATTTTTGCTGGAAGGCAATTACAATGCATGTATCGCATAAAATTCGATACTTATAGAAAATAATCTTGACAAGTAAATCCCGGCAAAGGACTGTTCGGTGTGTAGAACATCGTACAGACTATTTCGACTTTATTAAGTCTCATCAGCGATTTATACTAACGATTTCCCTCTGACAGAAATCGAAACCGGGACCATAGCAGGCATAGTCAGAGACCATATTGCCTCGGCCATGGTACACACCGAACAATCCCTGAGAAATCAATGATACTTACACGCCTCTACCATAATAGGTAAGGGGACTTTGAGTGAAAAATAACAAACCAGGCCTTATGCTCAATATATATATATATATATATATATATATATATATATATAGGGTGTTCGGGAAAAACAGTTTCATAAGGAAAATGAAAAAGTGCTTGGTAACTACAATATTAAATGGATTTTTTTTAAAATTCAACATGCACGGAAATTACACTACTGTCAACAAGTTTCCTTCTCCTAGACTGGTTTCTTGACCAAGTTGGTTTGGTTGGGTTTGTTTTGTTTTACGGCACATCAACCTCAGTGGGTCATTTAATGTCGATAAAGTTTTGAAATAAATCAATTTTTAATGGATACACAATTTTTTTATGAATACATTTTTCTATTTAACCCATAGATGGGACCCTAACAGGTACTACCACTCCGGGTCAGAATGAACCAGGGAACAATGGTGAAGGGGTGCTCCACATTCCCCAAACCTCCAGAACTGGAACCTCACCATCAAATAGAATTTAACGTCATTCCCACGACATGTAGACCCTCTGCCATCGCCTTCTAGCACCCATATTATTAAAAGAATTGGGGCTTGCCATAAGGGCAATAGGATTGGGACAATCATATAGGTGCTAGGGCTTGACATGGCTAGCCGATTGATCGGGGCCTCTCTGAACGCCCGTCTAGCCCAAGAAAGGGCCAAAGTGGAGTATTGCAAGTCATGGACTTGGGTTCTATCCTTAAGCATCACGGGTCGCTACCCACGACCAGCAGGGGACCCCATTGGGGCAGTCTTATCCCTCTGCAGAGGTGCAGTTGGTTCATTCTAACGCCCCAGCCAACAGGGCGGACCTGACAAAGGTTAAAGAGCCAAGCCTGATTTACTATTTACCCACAACTGGAGGGAGAATAGTTGGATGCTTATCTTTTCCAAGGGTATTATTGCTATGTGAAATTCAAACAGTCACATCCAGAATTTGAAAACTTTTAGCCATGTCTATTTCCCAAGATGATAACCATTTCACAACACGCATCCACACAAATATACGTCTCCTTAGGAAGCGCGTGGTGTAATGGTTAAAGTCATGGGAAATGGACTCGTCGCCCCGAGTTCAAATCCTGGGCGTGGTAATTGTATTTCACTTAGCGCTAATACCGTTGGGAAAGGTATGAATCCTACTCTCCCTCCAGCTATGGGTAAATAGTAGGGCAGACTGGGCTCTTTAACCTTGGTTAGGCAACCGGTCTAGGAGAAGGAAAACTCTGAATTCAAACCTGCTGAACCCGCTTAAGAAATTTACATTGTGTCGCATCCTGCTCGTACGGAGGGGTTGATAAATATATATACCTCTCTCTCTCTCTCTCTCTCTCTCTCCTCTCTCTCTCTCTCTCTCTCTCTCTCTCTCTCTCTCTCTCTCTGGGGAGAGTTCGTTTCTATTTTTCTTATGAGAGTGTGGGGATTATCTTCCCTTGTTCGGATGGAGTTGAGGGGAAATGAATTATCTTCCCTTGCCGTTAGGGCTTGCCACTAGATGGCACTACTACCTAGTTATTTAAACTGAGCCTGGGAAGCTCTCTCTCTCTCTCTCTCTCTCTCTCTCTCTCTCTCTCTCTCTCTCTCTCTCTCTCTCTCTCTCTCAAGACAGAGGATGAGAGACAGATAGAGAAATTAACTTATAATTTTTCCCACAATCGGCTATAAAAACAAACATTAATCAACATAAAACGTCAGTCCGGTCTATTCCAAACAACGTTAGAAAAAGGCTTGTCGATAATACAATTAAAAACAAACAAACAAAAAAAGATTATAAATACCAGAGGCCATAATCATAATAACAAATCAACCTAAAATAAACGATGTAATAACGGTTATCGTCGTAAAAAAAATGGATACGGTGACCCGAGTTCAAATCCTGGACGAAGCTGTTTGCATTTCACACAGCGCTAATACCCTTGGGAAAGATATGAACGCAACGATTAATATCAATAAATTGAATAATATATAAATAGGAAGATAAAGATTATTTGCTTGGTGCCGGGTTGGGGAGGCACTCCCCAGGTTGCAGTTTCTCATTCACCCTAAAGAATGCAAGGGCTCATTTTACTTCCCAGCGTCTGAGACCCCACTGAGGGTGAATATCCAACGATTTTTAGAAACGGTAACGCATGGGTTTCGTTTTGTGCTTGGCTCCCAACTATAATATGATTTCATGTCTAAGCGGGAAAAAATAATAACTATGAGAATATAGTGGGGGAGACTGGGTTCTTTAATCTTGGTATGGCAACCGCTCTAGAAGAAGGAAAACTTTAAATTAAAACCAGTTGTAATATAGCGCAAGTAAAAAGAGGTTAGACTCCCTTTTTGTTCGTCTGATACCGGCAGACTACGTACTTTACTATCAATTGATGACTTTTAATATATTTTCGGATTCTTGTGGTATTGTTTTCGGTAGTGTCTCAACCCTATTGCCCTTATGGCAAGCCCCAACCCTTTTTATCATATGGGTGCTAGAAGACGATGACTGAGGGTCTTATTGTCCTGGGTAAGACGTTAAACTCTAATGGTGAAGTTCTAGTTTTGGAGCTCATGGAATGCGAATTACTCCTTCATCAACAGTACTCCCAGGCCAACTCTGGTCTGGATGGTAGTACCTGTTAGGGTCCCATCTATGGGTTAAATAGTACAAAATGAGTTTTAGAAAATGTGTTTTAAAAATTGAGGATTTATGTGAGTAGTAAGAAAAGTCCGACACAAAATCTCCGTACTCTAGCGACTTTACCCAATCCCAAGGAAAAGACAGGGGAGTAAACCCCGAAAGCAAATCAGGAGCCGGAGTTCCTAAGGTGTTGTGATGCTGAACTCCAGTGCTACTCAGCAACTCCTGCGACACTACCGTTGCCAAACTGCATTGGTTCCTTGCCTGTTTTCTTGGGACCTCCACATTTCTGCTCGTTGTTGCTTTTATTAATAAACAATTTTTGACGTCATTTATTCAGCCCAAGTTAACCATAAATAAGAAAAGAATAACCATCTAAAAGACGTGTCTGCACCCTTAAAAACCTAAACTAGTGTTATTTAACCCTTTTAAGAGTTTTTATGGATAATGAGAGATGAGAGACAGGAGAGATGCATTCGCATGATCTCTCCCACATTAATAAAGTTTTTATCTCTTGTTACTTACTTGAATAGTTGAGTAGCTGGGTGGTACTTTAGCCTCTCTCTAGCGTAGCTAGGACATTTCTAAAGATGCTGGTGTGACGTTAATTCTTCTTTCTTAAAGACGTTGGTCAGTTAAAGCTGGTTCGCTATTATTTCCCAAAGATGACATAAGACTTAAGGGGTCACATCTGTTTATTTTCGACCAGACTTCTCAGCTACGGCCGGAGTGAAGCGAAAGACGATGTCTACATCATGGTATCTTCCGCTAAAACTGTTTACTAACTAAAGCTAAACGTAACTTCTGCTTTCACGCTTCCCAATGGCGGAAGTCGCTAATTTGATGTTATCGAGTTGTAATCATTTTGAATTCCAACGAATTTTAATTCAAAATCTAACTACACTACAGTCATAATTCGTAGGTTACCCACGAATTATGTAACACTAAAAAAGTAAAGTCGTCGGGTGGCCGATTGTCAACGACAACGAGCGCTAGACCAAGGAGATCGTTTTTGGCATCTGAGGTGGAGCGCCACACCTAACATCAACTCCTGACTTTACCGCACAGATCCCTGTGCTACTCATACGCTGAGTTGGCGAGGGCTGGTATCGAACCCGGAACTTTGGGGTTCCTAGTCAACGCTCTACCACCTGAGCTAAATTGGCCAAATTGTCAAAATTCTAAGGTCACTCCCGGCTTCCAAAACCGAACTGACCAATGAGAG
Organism: Doryteuthis pealeii; assembly: GCA_023376005.1. Lineage (NCBI taxonomy): Eukaryota > Metazoa > Mollusca > Cephalopoda > Myopsida > Loliginidae > Doryteuthis > Doryteuthis pealeii. Next base: position 15,317,895 of record CM042173.1, read on the forward strand.
AACAGCCGTTATATTTAAATTCCGACCTTACCGCACATCAACAGTATTCCAGACTCCCCAGAGCTCCATTACTGAAATGTACACAATGTAAATTCTGTAATGTGTTTGGCGAAATGTCAGAATTGTACGGCACATTATCGAGCTAACTATTATCGAACTCACTAATAATAGTTTGGTAGTCGATCTCGCTGGCATCAGATATGGTGGACTATCTTATCGTGAACGATCGATGAGGGTCAGCAGTGAGTGATTTGATTCCTGTCATGTTGTGCATTCTGTCAAGAAGACATGTTGTGTTTCTTTGAGTGTGACAGCAGCCCAGCCCCACTGCAAGCCATGAAGCCACACTGACAAACGAAATTTTCCAAGGCAGGAGTTAAATGTTTTTGTTTTAAAGTTAGGCGGAGCTGATCTCAATGCTTCAGTCTATTTTTTTCAAAGCTCTTTAGTCTAGCAAAACATGTCTTACGCCATTCCTTCCGATCCGATGCTAGATCTTCCCAAGCACTCAGTTTCAAATTGTCCTTCAATTTGTCTTTGCAGCGTAAGAGAGGACGTCCAATAGAACGCTTAGCATTTAGTAATTGTCCGTATAAAATCTTCTTTGGAAGCCTGTTCTCATTCATTCGGACATATAAGACGCATCCTCATTTCAGCAGGTCAGAATCAGGAAAACATTTTCTTGTGTATTTACGTATATATTGTTGAAAACAGTCAAGCTATGCATTACACAAGCAGAAACATAGCTGTATAAAAGCAATTTGGCAGTACAGGCAAGCAATAAGCATACACAAGACATCTCAATAGCAGCAAATAATAATAAAATTAATAATAATCTATTAATCTATTAATAATGGAGATTCGCTTCCGGTTTTTGTCTGTAACAAAAATTACGTCACTGCTTACATCACATTACCTAAAATCGTCATAACATAGAATACATACACTCAAATTTTGAACATGCAACATTAGACAGTCCTCATTGTTTTTTAAAACAAGTTTTAATAAATACATCACTGGTATTATATATCTATATATAGTTTGTTTTATTTTAATACATATTTAAAGTTTACATTTCAAATTGTTTTATTTTTTAATCCTTTAATAAATTTGATGATTTTACTTAATTAGGGTACAAACTCGCTGACATTGAATTTTTTACTCCCACCCCTCAGGCAATATGCTACAAAAATATATTCTTATATCGCCTGGATGGTGTTTTTTATTTTGTAATAATAATAATAGTAATAATAATAATAATAATAATAATACTGCTGCACAAAATAATGCCATAAGGACAAACTACATCAAAGCGAAAATCGATAGGACCCAACAAAATAGTAAATGTAGACTTTGCGGGAATAGAGATGAGACTGTAAACCATATACTCTGCGAATGTAGCAAACTAGCACAACGAGAATACAAAACTAGACACGACTGGGTTGGGAAGGTGATCCACTGGGAATTATGCAAAAAATTAAATTTTGACCATGCAAAAAAATGGTATATGCATAAACCAGAATCTGTTCTTGAGAACGAAACGCATAAAATTCTCTGGGACTTTGAAATAAAAACGGATCACCTTATCCCAGCAAGAAGACCAGACCTAGTGTTGATAAACAAAAAAGAAAGAACTTGTCAACTGGTGGATTTTGCAGTGCCAGCAGATCACAGGGTGAAGCTAAAGGAAAATGAAAAAATAGACAAATATCTGGACCTTGGCAGAGAACTAAAAAAGTTAAGGAATATGAAAGTGAAGGTAATACCAATTGTAGTTGGTGCACTTGGAACAGTCCCAAAAGGACTGGAAAAGGATTTGGAAAGTTTGGAAATCAGAGGAAGAATTGAAACCATTCAGAACACTGCACTGCTGCAATCTGCCAGAATACTCAGAAGAGTCCTGGAGACCTGAGGAGACTTGCTGTCACTCAGACTCCAGTGAAAGATCACCAGCTAATGCTGATGTGAAAACTCAAAAGGAGTAAATGATAATAATAAAACTTCAGCTACGATGTATATGAAGCAGGGCAATTTTTGAGCCAAAATCTTGAAAAAAGTGCGTCCTATATGCCGTCAAATACGGTAGTTAATCTTCTCAGATGTTTGAAGAATGTATTGTGTGGGCTCTGCCGTAGTCTCTTAAGTGACTGTATTTAAACAAATGCAGGTGATAGTTTACCTGGCCATTCCGGCACAATGACTCTTTTGACGATCTCTATGAGGCGACACAAATAGTTTCTATAACGGCACATCCACAAAAGTTAATTCCTTTTCTTTAACTATACAAGAAAACAACGCCAATTTTATCGGTCTACTGGACCTCTCTCTTAATCCTATTCTTTGGGGGTCGAGGCCTTATTGTATTTGGCACATGCCCACAGGCTATTTTGTGCCGTTGGCACATTACACAGACCAAATATAGGCCAAAATATCTGGTCTGTGAACACACAATGCCAAAAGCTGTCATAAAATAAAAACGGGTCTTATACGACCAAAATAACCCAAGGAACATTGCCACGCATATAAATTGACCGCGTTTGAATATAGTCGCGCACATATACATCTCAATTCCTGTCCTGTCAGATACCAGCCCTGTCGGCTGCGGCAGTAGAATATACCGACTGTACCTCTGCAGAAGGGTAAGAACTCACCAATGGGACCACCTGTTAGCCGTGGCTGACTACACATGATGCTTAAGTATGGCATGCTGGTGACTGAGCAGTCGCTAGACAGGTAGTCGAGAGGGCCCTTCAAGTTAATAGCGTCGATCCCAGGGGGCTATCCCCCCAGGCAATACCTGCCCCTTGACTTAAAGGGGCAGGACTGGCTTTATTGCCCAGCTCCTGAGGCGCCCCCTTTGAGGGGGAATGCCGACGGGATCGACGAAATTTTTGTTCTTTCCCACCCATGAGCTTCGGCTTGTGGGTGGGCCCACGTTAAAACGAGGCCTTGTGCCCAGCCCATACAAGTGGGGTATGAGGCAAATACCTGTATTGGTCCATGTTTTACGCTTGATTGAATCGTTATTTTTAAATGATTTATTGACTTTTGGATCCTTCCACATGTAAATCTAATTGTTTATTTCGTTGTTTTCTTTGTGTTTTTAATGGCATATCAAACTGCACGTGTTATTTAATACCAAAGGCATCCTTAAAAAAATTTCAATTAGTGAAGTTATATGACTTTGAGATGTGATGTGCTTAGTTGTGGGGATATTATTGGGGTTTGTTAAGTTTGTAGAATGCTGTTTATTTTTGTAGATTTTGATAGCTTTTAATTTGGCACGATGTATGAAGGAAGCAGGGTATAGCAAGTTAATGAAAGATTCATTGATGTGTTTGCATTCCTCATTTAGAATGTTAGGAGAACAGATTCTTAGGGATCTGAAGAAAAACCCTATGAAAATGCCATTTTTTTGTTTTATTGCTATGGTTAGAATAAAAAGGTATGTAGTCATTTTTACTATTAGTTTAGTCTTAACAACATTAAAACAAAAACCTTTCACATGCTTTTTATACTTCTAATTTCCTTTTCTCTATACAAAAGATACAGAGTAATATAACAATTAACAATTATAGAAATAAAGCAGGGGAATAACTCACATATTTGATCATCGGGTGAACTGGTAATTCACACATTCAACATATTCAAAACTGTACACTTTAGTATATTTTTGTGTTATAGGATCACAATTTGGATGATATGACAAGTCATGTGACTCAATCTGGCACCAAATTGTAAAGCAAATAGTTTATCACAGTGGCACAGTCACGTGAAATAAAGACGGTTACGTGGCCTAGTGTTGGTATCAGCCGGTCATCAATTGAGTATATCCCCTTTTCACTAGCGCTAGTCCATGGAGATTGACTTTGCATCTGAGGTGGAGCGCCAGACCTACCATTAGCTCCTCATTTTACCGAACAGATCCAATTCATGCGCTGAGTTGGTGAAAGCCGGTATCGAACCTGAAAACCTCTGGTTCCTCTGTATGTGTGTGTGTGTGTGTGTGTGCATGTGAGATATATATATATATATATATATATATATATATATAGAGAGAGAGAGAGAGAGAGAGAGAGGGTGAGATATATAGAGAGAGAGTATATACATTTCCTAAGACGATTTGTCCGAAAGGGGACACCCTAGCAAAATATCATTTGAATTTACTCACCATAACTCCACAGATATTCCCCCTCGGTTGGTTTTACTGCATATCAACCCTAGGTGTATTATTTTGATTCAAACCTGCTGAAATCCAATTTAAGCTTCGAATTTCCAACATTCTGTAAATGATCGTGACGTTTCTCGCGTTGATGGGTGAGCAAAAACAATGACGTCATTTTTTGAATGAGATATTTGTTAGGTCTTCAACGCTTTGTTTGTTCAACAGACAAACTATTATAATATACTAGAAGTGGCTACCCAGCATCGCCTGTGTAGGGGGTAGTAAAAAATCTAGTCTTGCAGATCCATTATTACTGAATCACAAATTAGACCCTCGCAGTATGCCCCATTAAAATCCTTATGTAAAAAGAAGACCTTGCGTTGATCCAGAAACTCTGAAAAGAAAAAAGAAAGTCTACTATTTAGAATATTAAATGCAAAAGAAATTCTATGCTGCTATCATTTAATTTTTATTTTTTATTTATATTCACGAATATAAATAAAATCTCTATTATTTTTGCTCAAAAATCAAACCCCGGTGATATTTAATGTGTATATATATTTACTTTGTCGTTGATTGTTTTATTTTCGAAGTTTCCTCCGGACATACAGATTCACACAACTGCCTGTTATATATGTATAGATAGATAGAGAGAGAGATAGATAAAATGATTGCCCTGGTCGAATCATTGTTATGCTCGGGCGGATAAGGTACACCTGAAGAAGGCCGGAGGGTACAACGACCGAAAGGTTGTGTTTTTATATGTCACGATAAAGATAAGGACCATAGTAAAAAAAATTCAAAATAAAAAGATACATTTTTTTTTGGTTTGTTTTGTTTTACGGCATATCAACCTCAGTGGGTCATTTAATGCCGATAAAGTTTTGAAATAAATCAATTCTTAATGGATAATCATTTTTTTTTTAATAAATACATTTTTCTATTTAACCCATAGATGGGACCCTAACAGGTACTACCACTCCTGGTCAGAGTGGACCAGGAAGCAATGGTGATGAAGGGGTGCTCCACATTCCCCAAATCTCCAAAACTGGAACCTCACCATCAGATAGAGTTTAACGTCATTCCCAGGACATGTTAACCCGCAGCCACCGCATTCTAGCACCCATATGATAAAAAGTAAAAAGATACATATATCTTTGAAATGGTTTAATGAAATCTACTGAAGTAACGTTATTTCTTAAGGTTTATTGATGTTTAAAGAATTTATTGAGTGTACTCGGCGATCGTCTCTTAAATGACTGCATGTAAACAAAATCAATACGGGCATCTCGATTAACTTTGTCATAGTACAAGGTTTGGGCAAAACCTACCAAACAAGTGTTTTGCGCATGACACTAGACTACACGGGTGCTTCAAAAATTATCCGCATTATTATTATATAAGGAAGCTGGGGATAATTTGATAGGCTGAATCATGACTAAACTAACTTATCGATGATAACTCGCCGGTTCGCCATTACCATCTCGCTAGAGTGTTCGGCTAGAAACCACAAGGTTCCTAGTTCGATACCGGTCCCGCCAACTCAGCGTATGTGTAGCACAGGGATATGTGCGGTAAAGTAAGGAGCTGATGGTAGGTGTGGCGCTCCACCTCAGACACTAAAAAACAATCTCTTTGTCTAGCGCTATTGACAAGGGGATAGACCTCCTCGCTGACTGGCTGATACCGAAATTAGGCCGCCCCAACGATTTTACTTTTACTTACTTACATAGAACCAGTCTTTGTGCCCCATTTTGGCTATGTGAGGAGTCAAATAGATTGGGGGGGGGGGCAGCGATGACGGATTTTAAGAGAAGGAAAGAAAATTAATTCGAAGATAGAAGGAACGGATTGAAAAAGAAATTCTGAAAATTAGGATGAAGAAATAAAGAAGAGGAAATAAAAAAATTTAAAAAAATTAAAAAAATTTTTTTAGAGAAAAAAAAAGATTTTCTAAAATGGTAATAAAGAAATAAAAAAAAAGAACATTGCGAGGAACGAAACGATTTCAGCCCATCTTTTATTCATACAATTTGCCACGTACTCTCTCTCTCTCTGTCTCTGTCTGTCTGTCTGTCTCTCTCTCTCTCTCTCTCTCTCTCTATCTATCTATCTATCTATCTATCTATATATATATATATATATATATATATATATAATCTGAGGAGGGTCGATATTTCTTTGTGTGCAGAACATTTCTACATTTTTTCTATTATTATTATTTCATTTCATTTTGTTATTTAAAAATAATAATAGATAGAATAATGCACACATGGATAAACTCCTGACCGAAACACAAGTAAGTTAAATTAATTAAAATAATCCTCTTTTATCCATTCTATACTTTCTTTCCTTTATTCCTCTTTTCAACACACACACACACACACACACACACACACACACACATATATATATATATATATATATATATATATATATTTATATATATTACTCTTTCTGCCATGTCCAGTCATTTTCCTGCGAGATCCACTCTCACTTCACCTCTCTCTCTCTCTCTCTCTCCCCCCCCTTACTCTCGCTACTCTATTCCTTCTTCTATCATGTCCTGGCATTATCTGTCTCGATTCCCCCTCTCTCTCTCTAACTTGACCATTCTTTGGCTCTCCCTCTTTCTTTCTCTGTCTCTCCCTCACACAAATTCTCTCCTTCTCTCTCACACACACACAAACTATCTCTCTCTCTCTCTCTCTCTATATATATATATATATATATATATATATATATATATATATATATATATTCTATTCTATTCTATTCTATTCTATTCCTTCTTACACTTCCTGGCATGTCCTCCCATTCTCCTGGCTAGATCCTGCTCTCTCTCTCTCTCTCTCTCTCTCTCTCTCTCTCTCTCTCTCTCTCTCTCTCTCTCTCTTCCCACACCTCTCCCTCTCTCCCCTTGCTAGTCTATTTCTTCTTACGCTTTCTGCATGTCTGCCATTCTTCGACTACAACCCCATCCCCATTTCTCTCTCTCTCTCTCCCCCTCTCTCTCTCTCTCTCTCTCTCTCTCTCTCTCTCTCTTTCTCTCTCTTTCTATCTCTCGTGCGCTTTTCAATAGCCAACGACTGGTTTCCATGCCAAAAGCTTGCCGGGCCGGGTTCAGCACGTCCGAAGGGGGGGCCAGCATTCAACTCCATCCATTGACATTCTCTGCTTATAAAAGAAAGAAAAACGAAAGAAAAATTCACTGAAACAAGAAAAGAGGGGTGGGGGTGGAGGTGGAGGTATGGTGATTCCCTTTCGCTTTTGTGAATGCTTACCGGGTTGAAGCTGAGGTGGGGGGAAAGAAAAAAAGAAAATTATGTCCCTTTTTGATTAAGCAAATACACGAAATAGTTTTGGTTCAGCGGTTAGAGCAGGAGACAGGCGACTGTAAACTCAGAGGTTATATTGTAGGTGATGCAGTATTTAAAGATTAACCGACAAGACGTCACTTGGACTTGTGGATAAATCCTCGTGCTGCAACACGTGATAGACTCTTTGATCATTTACTTCTGATTGGTGAGTTCGATCCTCACTGGTTGTCATACGAGGTGCGTCAAAAAGGGTATCTTTAAGATATATATATATATATATATATATATATATATATATATATATATATACACACACAATTGTTACGTACTGACGTTTTCACAGTACCAAATCGATATAATGTTATATACCTTTCTTTACTTCTTTACTTCTTCTATATCTTGGTCATCTATTCTTCTGGTCGGCTTTGCTATTCTGATCGTCTATCATCTTGGTCTGGTCTAGCGTCTGGGGACTTCGGTCTGGTTTTCCATGCTAGGGATTTCTCCTCATCAGAAGCCCTGTGTCATTGTTAGTTTTTAGGTAATAAACACAAGACTTCGATTTACGTTGATGTTACTTTATTTCCAATTCCCCAAGCCAGACAATCTGCGCAGATGACAAGATGCGCATAGAAATGCGACTTACACCTTCGAGCTCCTACCTGCTAACTGACTGAATTACTTCTATCCTTAAACCGGAACAGGGTCTTCTATCCTTCCGGTTGTCACGATTTATCCCTGGAAGACAAGGTCAGAGTGAGGTCAAGCGCTGTCACTCACTCTCAAGGCCATCAGCTGCACTAATCGCCATTATGATTTCTACACTATTGCCATAATCATTAGGTTTCTAATAATTATGTAACACAATCAATGATATTGATATTATGAATAATTTATATATATATATATATATATATTTCATCCTTTTTTTCCTAGTATATTTAATATTAAAAAAATCATAGATTTTTACTTGCATTTAATTTTTTTTTTTTGGATGGAGTTGAATTTCACATTAGTTATTTTAAGTATTTATCTATCTATCGAACACTCAATCGAATGGCTTATAAATTTAATTAATATAAATCAAAGAAAGTGTTTAAAAACATTAAATGTACTTACTCTTGAAGGCTGTAAAGGAGGAAACATGAAAAAATAACGTTCCATTCATCTTTTTTTTTTTTTTTCAGAATACAACGCGTATCAAAAAAGTACCAAGTTTAAAGCTGTATTTACCAAGATAGAAATGAAGAATGAACTGAACGTTATTTTTTTTCAGAATACAAGGTGTGTCAAAAAGTCTTTTTTTTTACACACCTTGTATATTTGTGGCCTGTTTCATAGCTCTTTCATTTCCCTTCAGAAATGTTTCTGTTATTTTTTCCGTCGCCATTGTTCCTAGTCGTAGTTCATGTTGATATATAAAATGCCACAGGTAGTTAAGATTTTCATTAAAGAGTTCTCGGACCGTTTCTGTAGTGCTCAATTTTTAGCCGACGCTGTGCTTTTGTTTGGATTTTAAAAGGATTAATACTCACAACAGAGATTCTGCGAAATTTGGCCAACGAGCGTTGGGGACCTGCGCAAAATTCAGGTGTTTGAGTATTATTGCTTTCACCGCATCCTCCGTATTCGATGGTAGCAATTCATCTCAAACATCACTGTTCGGGCAAGATGCAGAACCTCCTCCCTCTAGCAGGCTCTTTCTTGCGAGACGTCTTCACTGGGCTGATTTTGTGGATTGACACGTGCAAGAGTCGCCGCCAGCAGTTTATAGTAGGATCGCAGTGGTGGGTAAGCCGCTGTGAGAGGCTTAAAATAGGCAAAGAGTTAAAGTGGAGATGGCACCAATCTTGTTTTCAAAGGTCTGGGCTGATTTTGTGGGTTGACACGTGAGAACGTCGCAGCCAGCAGTTTACAGAAGGATTGCAGTGGTGGATGAGCCGCTGTGAGAGGCTTAAAGTGGACAAAGAATTAATTGTTTTCGATGTCTGTCAGCGCTGATTTTGTGGGTGGACAGTCCAGTTGGATGAGAATAAAATTCTGTAAATCACTTCGCCTGCAAGTCCCCCCCATTCCACCTGAGTAGAACGCAACTTCCTGTGTCGTTCTTTCTCTGGTTTAGTACTTGTGTGTCAGCTCGCTCTGCGTGAGTCATTTCTCCACAGCAACTGGATTCGGTATTCATACGCGCTATGTTTCCGGTGTAGGACAATCTGTTTAACCTAATTACTCCGCAGCAGGTGATTTTTTAGAAAAAAAATAACACCTGCTCTTCTTATCCGCCAAGTCCTGTACGTAGTTTGCTTCCATTTAGTATAACGCTGTAAGATTTGAAATGTATTAAAGGTTATTATTGATAGTTGGTTGGCTTAGAGCCCTCCCAACGTGTGCTACACGTGTAAGTACAAACAATACTCCGACCAAGGTGTGAAATATAACAATGGACTTTAATATATGAGCACGTGGGAGGATATCTTATTATAATGGAGATTGTGTGTTTTTCTGTCTGTAACCAAAACTATATTACTACTCAAGTCACAATTCCCTTAATTATTTACGACAAATTCTCCATGATTTCATTCTTTTAAACCTTCAGTTATTAATAAAAATTGTTTTACATTATTAATACTGTTGACCATATCTACGTACTAATAACATGCAATTGTATTTATATATACAACAAAATAGCGGTTTACAGTTTGAACGAGAAGGCTAATTTGCATATTGATATTTAAAACTTTATTTTAATAAATATGTGCTTGGTATTATTGATTTCTAATTGTTTGGTTTTATCTTAAGAAATATAAACAAAAAACTCGTGGATAAATCTTAAAAGAAATTTATTTACAAGAAGAAATAACTGTAATATTATCCTTTACTTCCTATTTAAACTAAATAGTTAAATTAGGAAAATTTACCAATGAAAGAGGGAAGTAATGGAAAATGATGGAATAGTTAGTTTCAAAGTTGTTCTATTTTTCGATTATACCCCCTCTGTTGCAGATCTTTTTATCTGCATTCTTAGTCAGTTTCATTAGCCTTTCTAATTTAATATGATATCAAAACTTAAATACTTGCACCCGGAGGGTGCATATATTTGCTAGTTATTATAATGGAGATTGTGTGTTTTTCTGTTTGTAACTG
>CM042173.1:15333523-15341023 GCA_023376005.1 Doryteuthis pealeii
AAAAAAAAAGACCGGAGGGAGTTAGATATCGCATTTACGTTTGTTTTTTTCAGCTATCACCGCCTAGCGTTTTTTTAAGGCTGTAAAAAAAAAAAAAAAAAAAAAAAAAACACTAGTTAGCAAATCAATTCACCACTCGTAACCATCGGAGAGGCCGTCTCATTTTTTTTTTTTTATTTAAACATTTATCATACTTCGCACACAGATTTATAAAACTGTTGAAAGCTGTACGAGTTTCAAATCGGAAATCTATGGAATATGCAACAAAACATTAGCAGCTGCCATTTGCACGAAATTGTGTACTTGTTTGATTTTTGATCGTCTATAGTTGATGGCTGGGCGGGGTTTATTGTTTCTTTGGCAGATTATAAAGTTTCATAGAGGACAGCAACAGCTGGTTTGTCCTGTTTAAAACTGACACCTGTTACCCATTTCAGCTTTGCAACGACCGGCAACTCTCAAATTGCATTCTATCATTAGTTCAGCGTTTACATATTCATTATAGACTATAAATAAGTACACGCCTTTTTCTTAATCCTTTCACTGCTTGCAGAGTCACGTAGGGCTTCAAGTGTTCTCTGTGTCACCTTTTCGCAATATATTGGCTGGTTGGTTGGTTGGTTGGTTGGTATTTTAACATGTCAACCGTTGGGTTATTTTATGCCGAAGACGTTTGTTACTCATTTTTTGTTAGGTATTTAAAAATTTTTAAACTTATTATGTTTAGTATTTTTATTTTATTTTATGGCATATCAATCCTTGGGTTATTTTATGCCAAAGACGTTTTTATTCATTTTTGTTAGGTATTCAACATTTTTAAAATCTTACTTTTTAAACTCATTTTTATGTATTTAACTGGTTGGTTGGATTTTATGGCATATCAATCCTTGGGTTATTTTATGCCGAAGACGTTTTTTATTCCTTTTTTTTAGGTATTCAAATTATTAAAACTCATTTGTTGAACTCAATTTTATCTATTTAACTGGTTGGTTGGATTTTACTTGGGTTATTTTATGCCAAAGACGTTTTTACACATTTTTGTTAGGTATTCAAATTTTGTAAAACTTATTTTTTAAACTCATTTTTCATGTATTTAAACAGTTGTTTTGATTTTATGGCATATCAATCCTTGGGTTATTTTATGCTGAAAACGGTTTTTATTCATTTTTGTTAGGTATTCAACATTTTTAAAAACTTATTTTTTAAACTCATTTTTATGTATTTAACTGGTTGGTTGGATTTTGTGGCATATCAATCGTTGGGTTATTTTATGCCGAAGACGTTTTTATTCATTTTTTTAGGTATTCAAATTATTAAAACTCATTTGTTGAACTCAATTTTATCTATTTAACTGGTTGGTTGGATTTTACTTGGGTTATTTTATGCCAAAGACGTTTTTACACATTTTTGTTAGGTATTCAAATTTTGTAAAACTTATTTTTTAAACTCATTTTTCATGTATTTAAACAGTTGTTTTGATTTTATGGCATATCAATCCTTGGGTTATTTTATGCTGAAAACGGTTTTTATTCATTTTTGTTAGGTATTCAACATTTTTAAAAACTTATTTTTTAAACTCATTTTTATGTATTTAACTGGTTGGTTGGATTTTGTGGCATATCAATCGTTGGGTTATTTTATGCCGAAGACGTTTTTTATTCATTTTTTTAGGTATTCAAATTATTAAAACTCATTTGTTGAACTCAATTTTATCTATTTACCTGGTTGGTTGGATTTTATGGCATGTCAATACTTGGGTTATTTTATGCCGAAAACATTAAATCTCATTTTTTCATCTATTTAACTCATAGATTTGATCCTTTAAATCAACAAAACTGCCACCCTGAAAGCACTGGTTGTTATTCACTAAGATTACGTTGGCCTAAAACCCAAAATATGGTTGGTTAGTTGGTTGGATTTTACGGCATGTCAATCCTTGGGTTATTTTATGCAGAAGACGTTTGTTTAAATCTTAGTTATTTACTAAGTTGGTTGGTTGGTTGGTTGGATTTTACGGCATGACAACCCTTTTGTATTTTATGCTGAAGACGTTTTGGTTTTATTCATTCTTGTTGGGTATTCAAATTTTTTAAAACTTATTTTGAGCACATTTTTTATCTATTTAACCTATAGATGGTATCCTAACATCTACTACCAGTCCGGATCAGAGTGGACCTGGTAATAATGAGAATACATAGGGTACCCAACACTCCACAGTGCTCAAAAATAAGAAACTCATCTCTATATGCAGTTTAACGTCATATATATATTTACCAACCCCTCTGCACGAGGAGGATGCGACACAAGGTCAATTTCTTAAGCGGAGTTTAATAGGTTTGAATTCAGAGTTTTCCTTCTTCTAGACCGGTTGCCTAAGCAATGTTAAAGAGCCCAGTCTGCCCTACTATTTTCCCATAGCTGGAGGGAGAGTAGCATTCATACCTTTCCCAAGGGTATTAGCGCTAAGTGAAATGTAATTACCACGTCTAGGATTTGAACTCGGAGCGACGAGTCCATTTCCCATGACTTTAACCATTACACCACGCGTTTCCAACGTTTAACGTCATATACAGGACACTAGGACCCTCAATCACCGCATTCTAGCACATATATGCTAAAGGATGGAACCCAGGTGTTTGAGCAGTCCATGCAACTCTCCACTTTGGTCCTTACTTACGCTAGATGGACGGTCGGAGAGGCCCCTTCGATTAATCGGCTCGCCATGTCATTTCATTTATTGTTAATTTCTGTCTTGGTAAATACAGCTTCAATCTCGATACTTTTTGAACACCCCCCGTGTTTTTGAAGAAAATTAAGGTTTCATTCATTATTTATTTCTATCTTGGTAAATACAACTTCAGTTTCGATACTTTTTAAACAGAAACAAGCAAGGCCCTATCTTGGGCTAGACGGGCGTTCGGAGAGGCTCCCTCCGATCAATCGGCTGGTCACGTCAAGCCCTAGCACCTATATGATTTTCCCAACCCTATTGCCCTTATAGCAAGTCCCAACCCCTTTTTTATCATATGAGTGCTAGAAGGCGGTGGCTGCGGGTCTACATGTCCTGGGAATAACGTTAAACTCTATCTGATGGTGAGGTTCCAGTCTTGGAGGTTTCGGGAATGTGGAGCACCCCTTCATCACCATTGCTCCCTGGTCCACTCTGACCCAGAGAGGTAGTACCTGTTAGGGTCCCATCTATGGGTTAAATAGAAAAATGTATTTATAAAAAAATTGTATTATCCATTAAGAATTGATTTATTTCAAAACTTTATCGGCATTAAATGACCCACTGGGGTTGATATGCCGTAAAACAAAACAAGCAAAACCAAGCAAACAAACAAACAAACTGATGTTATCAAGACTTGAAGAGTAAGACAATTACCAAACTGTGCAAGTAAATAACACAAGAGACTTAATAGACATTCACTAATTAATAATGACAAACTGTGATTAGTTGTCCGACTGTTGTAATTTTCATGCGGCTTCACTGACCAATAGAAGCCAGCGTGCCAGCAATGAACCAATGACCGCTAACCCACGAATAGCCATCTTGTAAGGGTCCCGTAATGAGTAGAGCATAACTTACTTTGAGGGAATCGCTTCTTATTGTAAAAGGAAGATATTATGAGCTATTCATTAAGATGAACTCAATCTGACAGAAGCTAAAATGATTAATATTGAATCAGATTTAATTATCCACTGTCCTGAGCTTCATTTGGCACAAGGCCAAAACAATGTCTGTTGTTAGCAGTCCCCCAAACTTTCCTTTGGTCAGGACGCACATTCAGAACAACAAAAAGGTTTTGCCGGACTTTGTACAGAGATTTAAAAGTTTATTGTCTTTTAAGTTATCTATGATTGATAGCTTAGATAATTAGTGCATATTTTACGCCTTCGTCCGGCATTCATTTATCAATGATAATTTTTAATCTATTTATCAAACTCACACTCACTCTCTATTTCTTTCTTTCTCTCTCTCTCTCTCCCTCTCTCTCTCTCTCTCTATATATATAATATATATATTATATATATTATATTATATATATATATATATATATAATAAAGATTTTTATCTCCTGTCATCTATAAAACATCTATCAATTTCTTCACCCCATAATACATCCTGATGAAGGTCTAAAGAAACCGAAACGTTTAAACGTCGATAAATAAATTCATCTTATTTTTGGAACACTTGTTTTTTCAAATTTCTTAATATATATATATATATATATATATATTTATATATATATATGTGTGTGTGTGTGTGTGTGTGTGTGTGTAGGCTGCTTGCATTTCACATAGCGCTAATACTCTTGAGAAAGGTATGAATCCATATATTCTCCCTCCAGCTATGGGTAAAATAGTAGGGCAGACTGGGCCCTTTATCATTGGGTAGGTAACCAGTCTAGGTGAAGGAAAACTCCTGAGGTCAGTCGTTGATTGGGTTTGTGGCATTCCTTGATGCACCAATTCTTTCCTATCGACAGTGCCAAAAAGTGCGGAATGGTCCAACACAAGCCTTCACCACTATAAACAAATCACTGTGTTGGTTGTTCATTGAATGAACACTCATGCGTCGAAAATCGACGAGAGATTCCATATATATATATATATGTATATATATACAAACACACAAATATATATATTTTGTAGGCAGGTGTTATTGAACAACACAGAACATTTCTTTTTCATGATCTTGATTTGTATCTTTTCCAGTCTTCTGACTATCTTTCTAACGTGAGGATCCAGTTGAAATAAGATTCTTCCCATACTATCAGTCCGAGTGCTTTTGACTGTTTCTTCAGTCGTCATCAGGGATTATATCAGGGTGTATATATATATATATATATATATATATATATATATATGAATAGATACCTTGTTTTGGATATAAATTATTTCCAACATATAATCTTAGTTGTTTGGGTTTTTTTTTTTTTTTTTTTTGGGGGGGGGGTATTCAAGTTGTGATTTTCCCGTTTTCTTTATTTTTATCTTTTTCATTATTTTTCAAATTCTGCATTTGTTAAACATGCCAGTTCAGAAATCGCAATTTCAATAAATCTCATGGTTTGTGCGTCTTAGCTATGCCTGTGACGTTGTAGTTTTAAAATGTCATTTTTAACTTGTGAAAATTTTTGCTTTAATTTTCTGTATTTTCTGTAAGTTTAAAGTTATAGGCATGTTTGCATTTGAATATGATTTCATTTCTTCTATTCAATAGCTTCTTCCGGTTTTTGAATTTTATTATTTCTATTTTTCATCCAGACAAAGGGGTCATTTTTTTTGTAATCCTGTTTTTGACTTTCTTATGATTTGCCATTCTATTTGTAAGTTTTGATTTTTTTTTCTTTTAGTTTCCAGAAATGTTTAGAAAGTTCGGTGAACTGGCGTGTTAAACAAATGTGGAATTTCTTTTTAAAGTGAAAAAGACAAAAATAAAGGAAACAGGGAAATACCACCAGTGAGACCGGATGTGGGGTCTTCAAAACTCAATTTTGGTTGAATCCTATCAAGGAAACACTTAATATCACACACAGACACACACACACACACACACACACACACATATATATATATATATATATATATATATATATATATATATTCAATGTATTCTGTCAATCGATTTATGCTTATTTTATATCTATCAGCCAATCATTCTCTCTCTCTCTCTCTCTCTCTCTCTCTCTCTCTCTCTCTCTCTCTCTCTCTCTCTCTCTCTCTCTCTCTCTCTCTCTCTCTGCTAGAAATACTGAAAGAAAATATTCAGATTATTCGGAAAAAATTACGATATTCCCATTGACTCCTACGATGGTGCGTAAATGTGTGAATTGTGGGGTACCTACTCTTATGTAATATCAAGACAATGGAAGAACACGGATATTACGGACTTTACCGCGATGATGGTTTGCTTACATTAGACAATAGTAGCCCGATAAATGGGATATAATACGTATGAAATTAATTATGTGTAGAAGAAGAAGAAGAAGAAGAAGAAGAAGAAGAAGAAGAAGAAGAGAGTAAAAATGAAAGAAAAAAAATAGCTAATAGATTTTAAGAGACCAGACCTAGTGTTGATTAACCAAAAAAAAAGAGAACGTGCCAACTGGTGGACTTTGCGGTCCCAGGACATCACAGGGTGAAGCTGAAGGAAAATGAAAAGATGGATAAATACCTGGACCTTGTCAGAGAATTGAAAAGGTTGTGGAACATGAGAGTGAAAGTGATACCAATTGTAGTTGGTGCACTTGGAACGGTCCCAATAAACTTGAAAAAAAAAAGACTGGAGGATCTAGAAATCAGAGGAAGAATTGAGACCATCCAGACTAATGCACTGCTGCAATTGGCTAGAATACTCAGAAGAGTCCTGGAGACCCGAGGAGGCTTGTTGTCACTCAGACTCCATTGAAATACCATCTGATGTGAAAAACTCAAAGGGAGTGAAAATAATACCTTATTAGGAGACATTCTAGAGTTTTTAATACTTGCTGTCACTTGATACCTAGTGAGGGTAACAAATCATTAATGGCCTGAAAAGTCAACGAGTATAATAATAACATTAATACAATTTAAAAGACATCTATTAATGACCATGTTTATTTGATATTTAAGCCCCAATAACCGTCCGAGAAGAAAGCTCGTGAGATGAAAAGAAAACAAAGTTTCGTTATTTCATTCACGTCCTAATAGCATGCGACACTTTGTAACTGAACCGTTCTAAAAATGGGAAGAGCAGACGATTTCCGGATACAACTAAGATGGACGAATTATGTTTACATTCATATGGGTGAACTATAGATAATAATGGTGGGTTTTTGGTCCAATTCAGGACGGAACTGCTTTTGTACACAGACTTTCTTTCATGGTTTTTCTAACATGGTCAGCTGGTCTGACAATCTAGTGAATTGGTTGTCCGCCATCTTTGAAACGGTCGGCCCGTTATGTGATTAATGCTCGGCTTCTGGCCTGTTGCCAGAAATGAAATCAGGGACAGTATCACGTTTGAATTTCAGACGTCTAGGTTTTCTATGCTAGTCGACTTTTAAAAAGCAGATTGCAATCTCAGCAAGGGACACTCCATGAGATACGACGCCATTTTGTGCCTAGCGTCGCTGCTATTGTGTATGGAGTTTATTTTAGCCATAGAATCAGACCGTTTAGCGTTATGAACATTGGAGCAAATAATTGCTATTATCTTCTGCAGTCTAATCAATAATCGAGTCGAGTGAACGTCTCGAGTGAAACGTCTCGAGTGAACGTCTCGAGTGAGCGCCTCGAGTGAACGTCTCGAGTGAATGTCTCGGAGTGACCGTCTCGAGTGAACGTCTCGAGTGAACGTCTCAAGTGAACGTCTCGAGTGAACGTCTCAAGTGAACGTCTCGAGTGAACGAAGTGAACGTCTCAAGTGAACGTCTCGAGTGAACGTCTCGAGTGAGCGTCTCGAGTGAACTAAATATCATATCTAGCGATGGGTAATCAAAGGTTTGGTTTGGT
>CM042173.1:15346023-15358523 GCA_023376005.1 Doryteuthis pealeii
TCAATCCTTGGGTTATTTTATGCTGAAAACGGTTTTTATTTCATTTTTGTTAGGTATTCAAATTTTAAAAACTCATTTTTTGAACTCATTTTATACTTTTACTGGTTGGTTGGATTTTATGGCATGTCACACTTGGGTTATTTTAGCAAAGACGTTTTTTATTCATTTTTGTTAGGTATACATTTTTTTTAAACTTATTTTTTAACTCATTTTTTATGTATTTAACCAGTTGTTTTGATTTTATGGATATCAATCCTTGGGTTATTATGCCGAAGACGTTTTTATTCATTGTTGTTAGCTATTCAAATTTGTTAAAACTTATTTTTAACTCATTTTTTATGTATTTAACCAGTTGTTTTTGATTTTATGGCATATCAATCCTTGGTTATTATGCGAAGATGTTTTTTATTCATTTTTTGTTAGGTATTCAACATTTTTAAAACTCATTTGTTGAACTCAATTTATCTATTACTTGGTGGTTGAATTTCATGGCATGACAACACTTGGGTTATTTTTATGCCGAAGACATTAAATCTCATGTTTTTATCTATTTGACTCATAGATTGGGCCCCTTTAAATCAACAAACGCCACCACTGAAAGCACTGGTTGTTATTCTCTTAGATTACGTTGGCATAAAACCAAAATATGGTTGGTTGGTTGGATTTAACGGCATGTCAATCCTTGGGTTATTTTATGCAGAAGACGTTTGTTTTAATCTTTAGTTATTTATAAGTTGGTTCGGTTGTTGGTTGGATTTTACGGCATGTCAATCTTGGGTTATTTTATGCAGAAGACGTTTGTTTTAAATCTTAGTTATTTACTAAGTTGGTTGGTTGGTTAGTTGGATTTACGATGACAACCCTTTTGTATTTTATGCTGAAGACGTTGTGGTTTTATTCATTCTTGTTGGGTATTCAAATTTTTTAAAACTTATTTTGAGCACATTTTTATCTATTAACCTATAGATGGTATCCTAACATCTACTTACCAAGTTCCGGATCAGAGTGGACCTGGTAATAATGAGAATACATAGGGTACCGCAACACTCCACAGTGCTCAAAAATAAGAACTCATCTCTATATGCAGTTTAACGTCATATATATATTTACCAACCCCTCCGCACGAGCAGGATGCAACCAAGGTCAATTTCTATAAGCGGAGTTTAATAGGTTTGAATTCAGAGTTTTCCTTCTCCTAGACCGTTGCCTAAAGCAATGTTAAAGAGCCAGTCTGCCCTACTATTTCCCATAGCTGGAGGAGAGTAGGATTCATACTTTCCCAAGGGTATTAGCGCTAAGTGAAATGTAATTACCACGTTCTAGGATTTGAACTCGAGCGACGGTCCATTTCCCATGACTTTAACCATTACACCACGCGCTTTCCAACGTTTAACGTCATATTATAGGACACTGGACCCTCAACTACTGCATTCTAGCACATCTTATGCTAAAGAATGGACCCAGGTGTTTGAGCAGTCCATGACATGTGACTCTCCACTTTGGTCCTTACTTAGGTTAGATGGACGTGCGGAGAGGCTCTCAATTAATCGGCTGGCCATGTCATTTCATTTATTGTTAATTTCTGTCTTGGTAAATACAGCTTCAGTCTCGTATACTTTTTGAACACCCCCGTGTTTTTGAAGAAATTAAGGTTTCATCCATTATTCATTCTATCTTGGTAAATACAAACTTCATTTCGATACCTTTTTGAAACAGAAACAAACAAGGCCCCATCTTGGCTAGACGGCGGTCGGAGAGGCCCCTCGATCAATCGGCTGGTCACGTCAAGCCTAGCCCTATATGATTTTCCCAACCCTATTGCCCTTATAGCAAGTCCCACCCCTTTTTTATCATATGAGTGCTAAAGGCGGTGGCTGCGGGTCTAATGTCCTGGGAATGACGTTAAACTTCATATCTGATGTGAGGTTCCAGTCTTGGAGGTTTGGGGAATGTGGAGCACTCCCGTCATCACCATTGCTCCTGGTCCCTCTGACCCAGAGTGGTAGTACCTGTTGGGTCACCATCTATGGGTAAATAGAAAATGTTTTATAAAAAATTGTATATCCATTAAGATTGATTTATTTCAAAACTTTATCGGCAATTAATGACCCCTGAGGTTGATATGCCGTAAAAACAAAACAAACCAAACCAAGCAACACAACAAACTGATGTTTATCAAGACTTGTAGATAGACAATTACAAACTGTGGAAGTAAATAACACAAGATACTTAATAGACATTCAGTAATAATTAATGAAGCAACTGTGATTAGTTGTCCGAACTGTTGTAATTTCATGCGGCTTCACTGCCCAATAGAAGCAGCGTGGCAGAATGAACCACATGACCGTAACCCAACAAATGCATTTGTAAGATGTCCCGTATGAGTAGGATAAACTTACTTTGAGGAATCGCTCTTATTTAAAGGAAGAATATTATGAGCTAATTCATTAAGATGACTCAATCTACAGAAGCTAAATATTAATTATTGATTCAGATTTAATTTATCACTTCCTGAGCTTCTTTGGCAAAAGGCAACAACAATGTCTTGGTGTTAGCAGTCCACCAAACTTCCTTGGTCAAGAAGCACATGTCAAGAACAAAAAAAAAGGGTTTTTGCCGGACTTTGTACAGAGACTTAAAAGTTTTAGTTGTCTTTTAAGTTATCCTAATGATTGATAGCTTGATAATGTGCATATTTTTAGCCTGCGTCCGGCATTCATTTATCAATGATATTTTTTTTTAATCTATCAAATTTATTATCACTCTCTGCATCACTCTCTATTCTTTCTTTCTCATTCTCTCTCTCTCGCGCTCTCTCTCCTTCTCTCTCTTATATATATTATACTATAATATATATATATATTATAAGATTTTATTCTGTCATTATAAAACATCTATCAATTTCTTGCACCCATACTACATCTGATGAAGGTTTAAAAGAACGAAAACGTTAAAGCGTCGATAATAAATTCATTTATTTTTTGGAACACTTGTTTTTTTCAAATTTCTTAATATATATATATATATTATATATATATATATATATATATTAATAAGTTAATCCCAACACGTGTTTCGAAGTATCACTTCTCATCAGTGTGGGTTATAAGCATTAACAATACCCTGGCCGGGTTTGAGACCGCGAATGAACTTTCGTTCGCAATCTCTTACCGTACGTGCCAGAGGAGCTGTCAAAATATAGGAGAATATTAATCGCTACATTTTAAGCGGAAATGAATCACAGAGGCCTCAAAACATTTGTAAACAATGCGAGGTTTAGCTACCACGCAGATACGTGAATCCGCAATAAATCCCTATTTAAGTGCTCGAGCTAAGTGGGAGCATATATATATAATATATATATATTATATTATATATATTATATATGCTGTTTGATTTCACATAGCGCTAATACTCTTGGAAAGGTATGACCATATATCTGCCTCCAGCTATGGGTAAATATTAAGGGTAGACTGGTTTTTAACTTGGTAGGGTAACAGTTCTAGGAGAAGGAAAACTACTGATTCAAAATTTTCCTGAGTCAGTCGTTGATTGAGTTTGTGGCATTCTGGTGACCAATTCTTTCTATTCGACTGTGGCAAAAGTGTGGAATGGTCCAACACAAGCTTCAACACTATAAACAATCACTATTTGGTTGTTTTCATCCGAATTAAACACTCATGCTCGAAAAATCGACAGAAATCCATTTTAATATATATATATACTATATTATAATATAATATATATTAACAAGCACAACATAATATATTATATTGTAGGCAGGTGTTATTAAACAACAAGAAACATTCTTTTTGTTTTTAAGTTGTGGATTTTCCGTTTTCTTTATTTTTATCTTTTTCATTATTTTTCAAATTCTGCATTTGTTAAACATGCCAGTTACGGGCGTGCGCACAAATCGCAATTTTCATAAAATCTATGGGTCTGCGCGTCAGGTTATGCCTGTGACGTCCTTAAGTTTTAAAATGTCATTTTTTTAACCTTGTGAATAATGTAAGCTTTAATTTTCTGTATTTTCTGTAGGAAGTTTTTAAAGTTATGCCATGTTGCATTTGAATATGATTTCATTTTCTATCATAGCTTCTTCGGTTTTTTTAATTTTAATATTGCTAATTTTTCATCCGAGAAAGGGGGCATTTGTTTTTATCCTGTTTTTTTGACTTTCTTATGATATTGGCCATTTATATTGTAAGTTTGATTTTTTTTTTTAAGTTTCCAGAAATGTTTTAGAAAAGTTACGGTGTAACTGGCGTTTTTAAACAAATGTGGAATTTTCTTTTAAAGTGAAAAGACAAATAAAGGAAGAGGAAATACCACATGAGACCGGATGTGAGGGCTTATTCAAAAACCATTTTTTGGTTGAATCCTTATCAAGGGACAAAACATTAATGAAATACACAATATACACACAAACAGATATATATATAATATATATATGTATATATAGTATTCATATATTCTGTCTATCGATTGTATGCCTATTTTTTATATCTATCAGCCAATTTCTCTCTTCTCTCTCCTCGTCTCTCTCTCTCCTCTCTGTCTCTGCTCTCTCTCTCTCTCTCTCTCTCTCTCTCTCCGCTAGAAATACAGAACAATATTCAGATTATCGAAAAATTTAGCGATCTTCCACATGGACTTCCAGATGGTGGCGGTAATGTGTTGCTAGTGGGTACTATCTTATGTAATATCAGGACAATGGAATGAAACCGGATTTAAGCGACTTTACCGACGATGATGGTCCTGCTTACATTAGATAATAGTAGCCGTAAATGGGAATATGTATGAAATTAGTTATGTGAGAAGAAAGAAGAAGAAGAAGAAGAAGAGAAGAAGAAGAAGAAGAAGAGAAGTAAAAATGAACAGAAAAAATACGAATAGATTTTAAAAAGATAGACAAATCTGGGTTTGAAAAAGACTGATGAATTGAAAGTAAAAGTTTTAAGAGTTTTGAAGATATGAAAGCATAAAATTCTCTGGACTTTGAGATAAAGACGAATCGCCCTATCCCAGCAGGAGACCAGACCTATTGTGATTACGAAAAAAAAAAGAGAACGTGTACTGGTGGCTTTGCGGTCCAGGAATCAAGTGTTAAGCTGAAGGAAATGAAAAGATGATAAATAGTGGACCTTGCTTCTGAGAATTGAAAGCTGCTGGACATGAGAGTGAACGTGATAGCAATTGGTGTTTGGTGCACTGGAACGGTCCAAGTAAACATGGAAAAAAGACGGGAGGATAGAATAGAGGAAGAATTGAGACATCCAGATATGCACTGCTGCAATCGGCTAGAATACTCAGAAGATCGTGGAGGCCCGAGAGGTTGTTGTATCACGATCCATTGAAATACATCACTAACGCTGATGGATAAAACTACAAGGGGTGAAAATAATACTTATTGGAGCACTTCTAGGTTTTTACATACTTGCTGTCACTTGATTACCTAGTGAAGGGTAACAAATATTAATGGCCTGAAAAGTCAACGAGTATATGATAATAACAATTAATACAATTTAAAAGAGATCTATTAATGACCATGTTTATTTGATATTTAAAGCCCCCAATAACCGTCGCGAGAAGAAAGCTCGTGAGAATGAAAAGAAACAAGTTTCGTTATTTCATTCACGTCCTATATAGCATGCGACACTTTGTAACTGAACCGTTCTACAAAAATGGAAGAGCAAGACGATTTCCGGGTAGCAACTAAGATGGACGAATTATGTTAACATTCATATGGGTGAACTATAGATAATAAATGGTGGGTTTTTGGTCCAATTCAGGAGGAACTGCTTTTGTACACAGACTTTCTTTCATGGGTTTTTCTTAACATGGTCAGCTGGTCTGACAATGCTAGTGAATTGGTTGTCCGCCATCTTGAAACGGTCGGCCCGTTATGTGTTAATGCTCGGCTTTCTGGCCTGTTGCCAGAAATGAAATCAGGGAGCAGTATCACGTTTTGAATTTCAGACGTTCTGATTTCTTCTATGCTAAGTCGACTTTAAAAAGCAGATTGCAATCTCAGCAAGGGGACACTCCATGAGATACCGACGCCATTTTGTGCCTAGCGTCGCTGCTATTGTGTAATGGAAGTTTAATTTAGCCATAGAATCATGTACCGTTTAGCGTTATGAACATTGGAGCAATAATTGCCCTAATTATCTTCTGCAGTCTAATCAATTAATCGAGTCGAGTGAAGCGTCCCGAGTGCCGTCTCGAGTGAAACGTCTCGAGTGGACCGTCTGGAGTGACGTCTGCCGGAGTGACCGTCTCGAATGAACGTCTCGAGTGACCGTCTCGAGTGACGCGTCTCGAGTGAGCGTCTTTCGAGTGAACGTCTGAGTGGGAAACTAAATATCATATCTAGTGATGGATAATCAAATGTTTTGGTTTGGTTTGGTTTGGTTTAACGCATATCGACCTCCAGTGGGTCATTTAAATGCGATGAAGTTTTTGAAATAAATTCATTTTCGTTATTGATAGCTACAATTTTTTTATGAATCTGATTTTCTATTTAACCAGTAGATGGACGCACTACAGGTACTACCACTCCGGTAGAGATGGAACAGGAGCAATGGTGTGAAGGGTGCTCCAACATTTCGCCAAACTCCAAACTGGAACCTCACATCAGATAGAGTTTAACGTCATTCCCAGGAAATGTAGACCTCGCGCATACCGGCTTCTATCACCATATGATAAAAAGTGGGTTGGGCTTATAGGGATAGGTTGAGCAATCAATATGAGAGCTAGGCTTGACGATGCGCTAGCGATTAAATCGGTGGACCTCAGCTGACGCGCCGTTAGGCCCAACGAAGAGGCAAAGTGGAGTATTGCAAGTTCATGAGCCCACTTGGGTTCTATCTTAAGCATCACAGGTCGGTACCCACGACCAGCAGATGTTAGCCCCCTCTGCGAGGTGCGTCGTTGTTATTTTTAACGCCTAGCCTGACAGGCGCGGGGATAAGCATAGTTTCTTGTTAAAATGCTGGTAATTTTGCGAGTTGTTTTGAAGGCCATTTTTCACTTTGTTTTGACACATGTAAAAAAACACTT
The DNA here is from genome assembly GCA_023376005.1 of Doryteuthis pealeii. Lineage (NCBI taxonomy): Eukaryota > Metazoa > Mollusca > Cephalopoda > Myopsida > Loliginidae > Doryteuthis > Doryteuthis pealeii. Next base: position 15,353,089 of record CM042173.1, read on the forward strand.
AAAAAACGCTTAAAACTATGAAATTAACAATCAAAATGTTGTTTCTAGCAAGGTGCCATGCCGTACACCTTACCTATATGTTGGTACGTTGGAAAAGTTTGGGGAAATTTTCCAAATCGGGTTTGAAAGGCTTTTTTTACTTCCAAACGCGCTATTAAAAAACAAAAAAAAACCCTGTGTAGCAATATTGAAAATTAATAAATAATCATTGGAATTATGGTTTTGCAAGCCTCCAAACGGGTCTAATATGCCTGATAGTTTGCAACTTTGAAAATTTTCGTTAACTTTAAAAATGTTTCTTAAATTTCATATACTCAAATCAAGGCTTAAAGAACACTTGAAAAAGACGTCAAACCGGACATTTTTCACTTTGTTTTCGAACGCATGTAAAAAAACTTAAAAACGCTTTAGAAAACGCCTTAAAACTATGAAATTAACATTCCAACTGTTTTATCTACTAGGGTGGCCATGCCCGTACACCTTATCTGATAGTTGGTACGTTAGAAAAGTTTGGGGAAATTTTCCAAATCGGAGTTTGAAAGCCTTTTTTTTTACTTCAGTTACACGTGTGTAAAAAATACACACGTGACAACGGCTGATGAATATGTTGATTAATTCAGTGGATTTACCCTTGAAAGATCCTATGGTGAAACTTGAGTAGGTTATTACTGGTGTACCATTATAATAATAAATTTGCTCTACTCACGTATTGAGCACTTTATATTTGTTATATCGCTCTCTTATCATTGTGAAACTTGCATCAACTAACAATTGTGACCAATTTCACCGGTAAGTCCCTTTTTTTCACATATATTATATATATATAATATATATATAATATATATAATATATATACAAAATCATTTCGGAGAAAAAATCTTTACTAAAATATGAGGCGTAACTTATTTTAAAGCAGATAGAAGGTAGAATAGCATAGGCCAAATCGAGCAGGGGCTTCAGTTCTTCCGGCTACTTGAGTGTTTTTAAATACATTTGATTTTCTTTAATTCGATTTTCAACAAGAGTTTACTATTTTCTTAAGGGGAAAAGGAAACATAAAAGATTCTCTTCAAGACAATCATGGTCAACTTCTTCGAGCGACATCAGTCTGGTTATATCAAAGAGCTATCTCCAGCCCTTGCAGTTAACTCAAGCGTTTTCCCCCACGGAGGTCTCCAGGCCACTTGAATTTCTCCAGCATCGACCTCTGGATATCTTGTTCCGCGCCTTTAGTCTGGTCACTTCAAAGGACCGTCTCAATCGCCGCCCATTTAAAGATCCTGCTTTTGGGAGGTCCTCTGCCACCCGAAATTCCACTTTCGATATGGTCATTTCATAGCTAACATCTGTTTTGATTCTCCGGTCGAGGTCACCCGGCGAATTATATTTCCGTTTTTTTTTCTTTCTTTTTTCGAATTTCAAAACCTGAATCAGGTCACACTCTGAGGCTGATACAATATTTATCCCACCCTACTGGTCATAATTACTGCAGCGCCGTTTGACGACAAACATAGGATTAAATCACTGGACCTTTACCAATACGCAGGATAGGACGATTACCAAAGGATCACACAAAGGATTCCATAAGATATTTCAACTGGCCATTTTATTCTGTATTTTATTCTTGAATTTTCGAGATAAAATCTCTTTTTCAAAAGATCACTGGAACTGAAGTAGTCTAGTTATGGCATTTCTTTTTAAATGAATTTTTTTTTTGAAAATGATGGTAAAACAATAAAAAAAAATTCATTTAAAAAGAAATGCCATAACTAGACTACTTCAGTTCCAGTGATCTTTTGAAAAGGAGATATTATCTCGAAAATTCAAGAATTAAATACAGGTTAACACACCAACACCGTTGTTACCGTATTATTATTTTTTTCTTACACCTGCATTGTGATAGCCTTCAAAATCAACCTCCCTAACCAATATATACACAATGCTTCAGCAAATTATAAAATTCTCTTATATATATATTATATATTATATATAATATATATGTGTGTGTGTGTGTGTGTGTGTGTGTGTGTGTGTGTGATCAAAAGGTTAAAGAATGATCAATGAGGTATTTACCACGTATCCCACATATGCGGGTCTGGTTGTGGCTGGCAGTTCTCTGATCAAAACTTAATAAAACACCAAAGAAATGTTTACTTTAGATAAATTGATTATAAAGGCATGTCAATCCGTCCTGGGTTATTTTATGTCTAAATGTTAGATAATTGTGTTTATTGAGTATTTTATGCGTAGTTGTTTCTTAACTTTTGCTATCAAATTTTACCTGTATGATGTGATATTTCAAAGTTCATTATCTATTCACCTCAAAACTCATTCCACTCTGTCGGTGGGGCGTTAGAATGCACCGACTGCACCTCTACAGAGGGGTAAAACTCCCTCAAATGCGACCAACTGTTGGCTGTGGGTGGCGACCCGTGATGCTTAAGGACGGAGTCTAGGTAGATGAGCAGTCCATGATCTGCAACACTCCACTTAGAACGTTACTTAGGCTAGATGGGCGGTCGGAGAGGCGCCCGCCGATCAATCGGCTGGTCACGTCAAGCCCTAGAACCTAAAAATTGGTGACGTCGCAATTGATTACAGTACTATAACTAGATGGTTCAATAAATAAAGAACCCACGTCAAGCCCTAGCACCTATATGATTGCCCCAACCCTATTGCCCTCATGGCAAGCCCAACCCTTTTTATCATATGGGTGTTATAAGGCGTTAAAAGTAAGCCATATTTTTATCGACAAGTAAATGTAAATATTTAGCCCCCCACCCCAAAAAATATTTTAAACAGGGTGAGGGTTAAAATATTTACATTTACTTTGTTGAAAAAAGACCGGAGGGAGTTAGATATCGCATTTACGTTTTTTTTTTTCAGCTATCACCGCCTAGCGTTTTTTTTTTAAGGCTGGAGGCCGGGACGGAACTCTGCGAAGCACCGCAGCATCTGTAAAAAAAAAAAAAAAAAAAAAAACACTAGTTAGCAATCAATTCACCACTCGTAACCATCGGAGAGGCCGTCTCATTTTTATTTTTTTTTATTTAAACATTATCATACTTCGCACACAGATTTATAAAACCGTTGAAAGCTGTACGAGTTTCAAATGGAAATCTATGGAATATGTAACAAACATTAGCAGCTGCCATTTGCACGAAATTGTGTACTTGTTTGATTTTTGATCGCATATAGTTGATGGCTGGGCGGGGTTTATTGTTTCTTTTGGCAGATTATAAAGTTTCATAGAGACAGCAACAGCTGGTTTTGTCCTGTTTAAAACTGACCTGTTACCCGTTTCAGCTTTGCAACGACCGGCAACTCTCAAATTGCATTCTATCATTAGTTCAGCGTTTACATATTCATTATAGACTATAAATAAGTACACGCCTTTTTCTTAATCCTTTCACTGTTTTCAGAGTCACGTAGGGCTTCAAGTGTTCCCTGTGTCACCTTTTCGCAATATATTGGCTGGTTGGTTGGTTGGTTGGTTGGTTGGTTGGATTTTTAACATGTCAACCGTTGGGTTATTTTAGGCCGAAGACGTTTTTTACTCATTTTTGTTAGGTATTCAACATTTTTTTAAATATATATTTTAAACTCATTTTTTTATGTATTTAAGCAGTTATTTTGATTTTATGGCATATCAATTCTTGGGTTATTTTATGTTGAAGACGTTTTTTTTATTCATTTTTGTTAGATATTCAACATTTTTAAAAACTCATTTTTTAAACTCATTTTTATGTATTTAACTGGTTGGTTGGATTTTATGGCATATTAATCCTTGGGTTATTTTATGCCGAAGACGTTTTAACTCATTTTTGTTAGATATTCAACATTTTTAAAATCTTTTTTTTTTTAAACTCGTTTTTATGTATTTAAACGATTGGTTGGATTTTATTTTATGCCGTAGACGTTTTTATTCATTTTTGTTAGGTATTCAACATTTTTAAAATCTTATTTTTTAAACTCATTTTTATGTATTTAAACGATTGGTTGGATTTTATGGCATATCAATCCTTGGGTTATTTTATGCTGAAAACGGTTTTTATTCATTTTTGTTAGGTATTCAAATTTTTAAAACTCATTTTTTGAACTCAATTTTATCTATTTAACTGGTTGGTTGGATTTTATGGCATGTCAACACTTGGGTTATTTTATGCCAAAGACGTTTTTTATTCATTTTTGTTAGGTATTTACATTTTTTTTAAACTTATTTTTTAAACTCATTTTTTATGTATTTAACCAGTTGTTTTGATTTTATGGCATATCAATCCTTGGGTTATTTTATGCCGAAGACGTTTTTTATTCATTGTTGTTAGCTATTCAAATTTGTTAAAACTTATTTTTTAAACTCATTTTTTTATGTATTTAACCAGTTGTTTTGATTTTATGGCATATCAATCCTTGGGTTATTTTATGCCGAAGATGTTTTTTATTCATTTTTGTTAGGTATTCAACATTTTTAAAACTCATTTGTTGAACTCAATTTTATCTATTTACCTGGTTGGTTGAATTTCATGGCATGACAACACTTGGGTTATTTTATGCCGAAGACATTAAATCTCATGTTTTTATCTATTTGACTCATAGATTGGGCCCTTTAAATCAACAAAACTGCCACCCTGAAAGCACTGGTTGTTATTCTCTTAGATTACGTTGGCATAAAACCCAAAATATGGTTGGTTGGTTGGATTTTACGGCATGTCAATCCTTGGGTTATTTTATGCAGAAGACGTTTGTTTAAATCTTAGTTATTTACTAAGTTGGTCGGTTGGTTGGTTGGATTTTACGGCATGTCAATCCTTGGGTTATTTTATGCAGAAGACGTTTGTTTAAATCTTAGTTATTTACTAAGTTGGTTGGTTGGTTAGTTGGATTTTACGGCATGACAACCCTTTTGTATTTTATGCTGAAGACGTTGTGGTTTTATTCATTCTTGTTGGGTATTCAAATTTTTTAAAACTTATTTTGAGCACATTTTTTATCTATTTAACCTATAGATGGTATCCTAACATCTACTACCAGTCCGGATCAGAGTGGACCTGGTAATAATGAGAATACATAGGGTACCCAACACTCCACAGTGCTCAAAAATAAGAAACTCATCTCTATATGCAGTTTAACGTCATATATATATTTACCAACCCCTCCGCACGAGCAGGATGCAACACAAGGTCAATTTCTTAAGCGGAGTTTAATAGGTTTGAATTCAGAGTTTTCCTTCTCCTAGACCGGTTGCCTAAGCAATGTTAAAGAGCCCAGTCTGCCCTACTATTTTCCCATAGCTGGAGGGAGAGTAGGATTCATACCTTTCCCAAGGGTATTAGCGCTAAGTGAAATGTAATTACCACGTCTAGGATTTGAACTCGGAGCGACGAGTCCATTTCCCATGACTTTAACCATTACACCACGCGCTTCCAACGTTTAAC
>CM042173.1:15363523-15371023 GCA_023376005.1 Doryteuthis pealeii
TCTCGAGTGAACGTCTCGAGTGAACTAAATATCATATCTAGTGATGGATAATCAAATGTTTGGTTTGGTTTGGTTTGGTTTACGGCATATCGACCTCAGTGGGTCATTTAATGCCGATAAAGTTTTGAAATAAATTAATTCTTAATGGATAATACAATTTTGTTTAGGAACTCATGATTTTCTATTTAACCCATAGATGGAACCCTAACAGGTACTACCACTCCGGGTCAGAGTGGACCAGGGAGCAATGGTGATGAAAGGGTGCTCCACATGCCCAAAAACTCCAAAACTGGAACCTCACCATCAGATAGAGTTTAACGTCATTCCCAGGACATGTAGACCTTCTGCCACCGCCTTCTAGTACCATATGATAAAAAGTGTTGGGGCAATAGGGTTGGAGCAATCAAATATGTGCTAGGGCTTGACGTGACCAGCTGATTAATCGGAGTGGACCTCAGCGACCGCCCGTCTTGCCCAAGAAAGGGCCAAAGTGGAGTTTTGCAAGTTATGGACTGCTCATCCACCTGGGTTCTATCCTTAAGCATCACAAGTCGCCACCCACGGCCAACAGATGGTTACCCCCTCTGCAGAGGTGCTGTCGGTGTATTTTAACGCCCTAGCCGACAGGGCGGGGATAAGCATAGTTTCTTGTTAAATGCTGATAATTTTGCCTGGTTGGTTTTGAAGGCCATTTTTCACTTTGTTTTGACGCATGTAAAAAAACAACTTAAAAACGCTTAAAACTATGAAATTAACAATCAAACTGTTGTTTCTAGCAAGGTACCATGCCCGTACACCTTACCTGATAGTTGGTAAGTTAGAAAAATTTGGGGAAATTTTCCAAATCGGTGTTTGAAAGGCTTTTTTTTTACTTCCAAACGCGCTATTAAAAAACAAAAAAAAAACCCTGTGTAGCAATATTGAAAATTAATAAAATAATATTGAATTTGGTTAGCAAGCCCCTAACGGGTCTAATAAGGCCTAATAGTTTGCAACTTTGAAAATTTTGGTTAACTTTAAAAATGTTTCTTAAATTCATATACTCAAAATCAAGGCTTAAAAACACTTGAAAAAGACGTCAAAACCGGCCATTTTTCACTTTGTTTCGACGCATGTAAAAAACAACAACTTAAAAACGCTTGTAGAACGCCTTAAAACTATGAAATTAACATTCCAACTGTTCTTTCTAGCTAGGTGCCATGCCCGTACACCTTATCTGATAGTTGGTACGTTAGAAAAGTTTGGGGAAATTTTCCAAATCGGAGTTTGAAAGCCTTTTTTTTTTTTACTTCAGTTCCACATGTGTAAAGAAATACACACGTGCAACCGGCTGATGAATATGTTGATTAATTCAGTGGATTTAACCCTGAAGATCCTCATGGTGAAACTTGAGTAGGTTATTACTGTGTACCATTATAATGATAAATTTACTCTACTCACGTATTGAGCACTTTATATTTGTTATATCGCTCTCTTATCATTGTGAAACTTGCATCAACAAAACATGGTGACCAATTTCACCGGTAATTCACCTTTTTCATATATATATATATATATATATATATATATATATATATATATATATATACAAAATCAATTTCGGAGAAAATCTTTACTAAAATATGAGGCGTACTTATTTAAAGCAGATAGATAGGTAGATAGATAGATAGATAGATAGATAGATAGGAAAAATCTGTGATAGATAGACAGACATGAACAAACTCTGGTAGATAGATATATTAGATAGATAGGAACAAACTGTGATAGATAGATAGCAAGAAACCGAGATAGATAGATAGATAGATAGATAGATAGATAGATAAGAAAAAACTGTGATAGATAGACAGACAGGAACAAACTGTGGTAGATAGATAGATATATAGATATATAGGAACAAACTGTGATAGATAGATAGCAAGAAACCGAGATAGATAGATAGATATATAGATAGATAGGAAAAAAAACTGTGATAGATAGACAGACAGGAACAAACTGTGGTATATAGATAGCAAGAAACAGAGATAGATAGATAGATAGATAGATAGGAACAAGCTGTGATAGATAGATAGCAAGAAACCTAGATAGAGGGAGAGATAGAGATAGATAGATAGATAGATAGATAGATAGAGAGAGAGAGAGAGAGAGAGAGATGCAGTCTGGATTATATTATTTCATCGTTTGTCTTATACTATTTCCCATTGTTTTAATCTCTCTTCGAAATGCTAAGCACTTAAGCAAAGAGGACTTGATAAAAACGAGCAACTACCTTTTTTTTCCTCTCTGCATTCTTACCAACAATAGCGCTGACTAATGAACTCACTAATTAATTAGATAATTACTAATTCAATTCTAAAGAGTATCTCATCCTTCATATTGTGAAGTGCTATTGGGACGTGAGTGAAATAACGAAGCTTCATTTTCTTTTCATACTGCCGAGGTCTTTTTCTGTGTCTACCATCTTCCGATTACCGATTTAATTGACCTATTCATTACGGAAGCACTTCTCTACCTCCGGGAAAGGAGAGTCGGATGCTTATTTGAAAATGGCGGAGAAAATTAGAATTTTAAAAAAGTTGATTACTTGGTTGGTTTGTTTGTTTGTTTAAGACATGTCAGTGTCCTAGATATGATGTTAAAGTGCATCTAATGGTGGGGTTCCAATTCTGGGTCACTGGGGAGTGTGGAGTACTCGTTCATTAACATTACTCCCAGTCCCACTCGGTCTCGGAGTGGTAATATCTGTTAGGGTCCCATCTATGGGTTAAATTGATCAAAAATGAGTTTTTTAAATGTGTTTAAAAAACTGAGTTTTAAAAATTGTATATCCTGTTGAGATTTTCTACAGATAAGGCGTGTGCTAGATGCCCGCTCTTACTTATAGACTAGACCGGAACTATGTGATCTAACTCTTGGCCAATCACTGGCAGTACTCTGAGGTTGATACAATACTTAAACCGACCCTACTGAACATAATTACTGAGACATTCGTGGACGATGGACATAGGATTAAAACACTGGACCTTTACCAATACGAAGGATAGGACATACGCTTACCAAAGGATTCCATAACATAGGACTTTCTTTAAGCCTTTTTCAACTGGCCAAGGATGGCATTTAAAAACTTTACATACCCAACAAGACTTTTTTGGCGAAGTCTTTATTCAAAATCGTCCGTGATTGATCTTGTGTCATGTTAAGAAGGAGGGAGAGAATAAAAACGAAACGAAAAAGAGACAAACCTGATGAGTCGTTTTTTGTGTATCCGGGCAGGGTCCTCTCTCCAATTGTGTCGAGTTGGGAGAACGTCCTCTCCAATTGAAGTTTTCCAACTCTTGTGCCTTTTTTTATAATTTTCTTTTGTAATACGTACGTGATCATTAAGTTAAAATTAATTATTCATCAAATATCAGCTGATTTTGTGCATTCCATTGAAAATCACCAGTTTTCTATTGACGTAGATATTTAGCAACCCCACCGCACGAGCAGGGTGTGACACAAGGTCAATTTCTTAAGCGTAGTTTAACAGGTTTGAATTCAGAGTTTTCCTTCTCCTAGACCAGTTGCCTAACCAAGGTTAAAGAGTCCAGTCTGCCCTACTATTTACCCATAGCTGGAGGGAGAGTAGGATTCATACCTTTCCAGGGGTATTAGCGCTAAGTGAAAATGCAGTTTCCACGTCCAGGATTTGAACTCGGGGCGTGGAAACTGCATTTTGTCATTGGAATTTAAACAAGTGTCTCTATTGTCGCTAAAATATTTCCAAACTAATTTTCCTTCTATTCTCTTTTGTTTACTGTTATAGGTGATATAACCTATGGACAATAATGGAATGCGCCGACGGCTACTATAAGTAATAGGAACAATTGTGGCTTGACGGGAAGCAAATGCGAGTCAACTCGTAACTATATTGGTCGGACGCAATCTCCAGTTTCTTTGCTGTAAATTTCTACTCTTTTGTTAAATACATTTGTCTACATTGTTACCCGCCGTGTTTGTCTTATTTTGACCACTTAAGACCCCACAACATTTACATAATTTAAAAACTTAGCTCATACTAACATACAATTATAAAACTAATTATTTAAGAAAACTTTTTTTTTCTATTTCACATGCACGTAAGAATATAGGAGTTAATCCTATAGTTATGGGTGTGTTTCTGTGAATATGTGGGTGAGGGTTTTTTTTTGTGTGTGTGTGTGTGTTTGTGTGTGATTTCATGTAGAAACCAAATCAGATATTTTCAAAGAATGGGTGTTTTTGTGTGTTTGCGTATGTGTGTGTGAGAGAGAGACAGAGAGACGGACAGAGAGAAAGACAGAGAGAGGGAGAGAAAGAGAGGGAGAGAGATTTCATGCAAACTTCAAACCACTGACTTTCAAAAAATGGGTGTTTGTGTGTGTGTGTGTGTGTATGTATGTGCGTGTCTGAGTGTGTGTGCGTATGTGTTAGTGTGTGTATGTGTGTGTATGTTAGTATGTGTGTATGTGTATGTGTGTGTGAGTGTGTGTGTATGTGTTAGTGTGTGTATGTGTGTGTGCATGTGTATGTATGTGTGCGTGCGTGTGTGAGTGTGTGTGCGTATGTGTTAGTGTGTGTGTGTGTGTGTTAGTATGTGTGTGTGTGTGTGCGTGCGTGTGTGAGTGTGTGTGTGTGTTAGTATGTGTGTGTATGTGTATGTGCGTGTGCCTGTGTGTTTGAATGTATGTGTGTATGTGTTAGTGTGTGTGCATGCGTGTGTGAGTGTGAGTGTATGTGTATGTGTGTATGTGTGTGTGTATGTGTGTGAGTGTGTGTGTGTGTGTATGTGTTAGTGTGTGTATGTGTTAGTGTGTGTATGTGTGCTTATGTGTGTGTGTGTTAGTGCGTGTGTGTATGTATATATATATGTGTGTGTATATATATATATATATATGTGTGTGTGTGTGTGTGTGCGTGCGTGTGTGAGTGTGTGGTGTGTGTGTATGTGTATGTGTGTGTACATGCGTGTGTGAGTGTGTGTGTTAGTGTGTGTGAGTGTATGTGTATGTGTGTGTGTATGTGTGCGTGTGAGTGTGTGTGTGTGTGTGTGCGTGTGTGAGTGTGTGTGTGTGTATGTGTGTAGTGTGTGTATGTGTTAGTGTGTGTATGTGTGCTTATGTGTGTGTGTGTTAGTGCGTGTGTGTGTATATATATATGTGTGTGTATATATATATATGTGTGTGTGTGTGTGTGTGTTAGAGAAAGAGAGACAATAACAGAGACAGACAGACAGACAGACAGACAGACAGAGACAGAGACAGAGAGACAGAGATTTCATAGAAACTTCAAACCAATCATTTTCAAATCTCCGATGCTTTCTACTACCAAAAACCATTTGAAGTGATTCAATAACTGCAAACCGCTGATCTGTCGCTGTTAACTTCATTTTCTGTTTATCATCCGGGTCTTTAAATTCATTCGAACAAACGACGTCCCCGTCAGAAGATAGCATCCATCAGATAAAGGGATTATAATGAATATAATGAGAAAATGTCATTGAAACTTATGGCTAGTTGATAAGAGTCTGAACAAAGAGAGAAAAAAGTTATTAAAAATGTTTTAAAGAGAGAGAGAGAGAGAGAGAGAGAGAGAGAGAGAGAGAGAGAGGGGTGGGGGTGGGTGGTAGAGACTGATTTTGCTCTTTTTCAATTGTTTACCCGTCTCTTTCTTTTGCCTATTCACAAACCAATACACTTATTACGAGTAGTTCACTAATATTGTGATTTCAACTTGCCACGGCGTCAACTTATATATATATATATATATATATATATATAATATAAAGATTTTTGTGTTACGTAGTGCCTTTTCTGTGACGGCACTAAGTATCTATACGTCTTACTCTGGTCTTCTATCTTCTATCATCTAATGGTCTGGTATATCTTCTACAGGTCTCGTCTGGTCTTCTTGTATGGGGATTCCCTGTCTGGTTCTGCTGGGGATCATTTCTTATCAGAAGCCTTGTGTCATTGTTAGCTTTTAGTAATAACAACAAGACTTCGATTTACTTTGGATGTTAGTTTATTCTGGAACCCCAGGACCAGACAAATGCGCGCGGAGAGTCACATCTTGCTAGCTTCAGTCCTAACTCTCAACTGACTAACTGCAACTAACTACTGCAACTGACTTACTGAGTTGCCCACATTAAACCGGAAAAGGGCTTTCTATCGGGGTTCCGTTCTCACGATTCTATCCCCAGAAAGCAAGGTGAGAGTGAGGTCAAGCATTGTCACTCACTCTCAAGGCCATCAGCTGTACTGATCGCCATAAGGATTTCTATACTACCTTAAAAAGTAATAGGGATCCAATTAATATGTAACATTTGAAGGCAATAGACAATGCAATATGTGTTGAAAATTATGTTTATTTAATTTTTTTTTTTAATTCTAAATATTTTCGGAAATAAAATTCCATCATCAGAGTTATTAAAAGTACTAGGTGTTTTTTTTGTTTTTTTTATAGTACTTAGTAATCGAACCGATTTAACATCACGGAAATAGCCGACTTTACATCACGGAATTAACCGAAAGAGAAAACATTTTTCAAATATACGCCGTTCCTCAAGTTCTTAAAACAACAGACGATTACACCATCGCCGTTGGATAAGTACTACAAAAAAGACACCAAGTACTTTTAATAACTCTGATGATGGAATTTTATTTCCGAAAATATTTAGAATTAAAAAAAAAGTTAAATAAATATAATTTTCAACACATATTGCATTGTAAATTGCCTTCAAAATCTTTATATTACACATACGCACAATGCTTCAAACATACTATTAAAAAACCTTTATATATATATATATATATATATATATATATATATATTTTATATATATATATATATATATATATATATATATGGCGGCCTTTACATACATACAGATGTGTGTATTAAAACAGTTAAAATCCCCTTCGAATTCTGTGGGTGACGATGGCCAAGCGGTTAAGCTCTCCGACTGCTGCTGAATCGATCGGAGTACTATCCCGGCTGTAAGTAGCTCACAAAATGTCTAGCCGCACTGAAGAGACTTGATAAGTCAAAACACGTGTCTGTGGATGACTATATATATATATATAGTCTCTCTCTCTCTCTCTCTCTCTCTCTCTCTCTGTGTGGTGTGTGTGTGTGTGCTATATTTCTAAGTGCTCAATATCGTTGATAGAGCATGTATATCTAACTTACGGTAGTGTGGACATGAAATCAACGGCGCTTGGTTACTATATATATATATATATATATATATATATATATATATATATATTATTATTATTATAATGTAGATTGTGGGTTTCTCTGTCTGTAACCGAAACTACATTACTATACAAGTCACAATTACCTTTGTTATTTACCTCACATTCTCCATGATTTTATATTTTATTTAAACCTCAATTATTAATAAAATTGTTTTACATTATTAATTGTTGACCATATCTACATACTAATAGCATACAATTTTATTTATATATACGACAAAAT
>CM042173.1:15376023-15380949 GCA_023376005.1 Doryteuthis pealeii
GCGCGCATCAATCTATGTATGTATGTGTGTTCACGTGTACGCATGTATAAGTGAAACAACGGGCGTGCGTGCGTATTTGCGTACATACTTGGAACCTTTTACTAACCCTGATTAGCTTAACATCTGACCAACTTCCTCAAACCATACCCCAACCCACCCACAGTATACATAATATTTGAAATCTTAATATTAGAATTATTTAACATCCTTGATTGTATCGCCCCACACACATACACCCCCACCCAAACCATCTCTCCTACAGACCTCATGTCAACATCCTTCCAACAAAATACACACATCCACGCACACATATGCATGCTAATACAAACGCTCACACTTCAGCATTGTTCAGACGCTGCACACTAGTAAAACAATGTGAATGTGTGTCAAACCCACCGATTTGTATACATAACCTTTCCACTGTTCATAAACACACATACGCATCCCCTAAAGACATACGCATATCACTTCATCCAATCATAAACATCTTATGCCCGTAATAACCTTTGGAATTTTTCGATTTTTTCGATTTTCCTTTGATTCGCATCAACGTCACCTGATGAATGCATGCGATTTTACATGCATGAAACCTATGGTTGTGACTGTTCTATTGCCATCAAATAAATATATATGTAATACCAAAATTCCTGTGACAACAATCCTCCTTTTTTAATCCATTTACCTCTATTCTAAACCTCAATAATTTATTTTCTTCTTTCTTCCAACTCACTATCATTAACGAATTTATTTACATACCTTATCCACATTTATTTAAAAATATTTTCGCACCCATTTTTATACACAAACTTTTTTTTCATAATCTTTTCCCTCTTTTATCTTATTAAATTCTACCTTAAATAATCTAAAAATTCTGATTCTTTATGCTGTTTCTTTTCTTTCCAAATATTTTTTAAAAATAATATCACCACATCACTTTATTTAACATTTCATTTTTTATTTCAATTCATTATTTAACACATATTTCCTTACTTGACCCATTCGCTCATTTTGAGGGGTTAACTCTTTTCGGTTTTCACCGATTCTTTCTTCTTTTTTTTTTTTCTTACCCCAAACAATAACAATGAAAACACATTTCATTCAAACATCAACAAGTTTTATGATTACTAATAACATTTAAATCTTTGCAATACAAATTATACCCTTCCACCAAAACTTTCAAAAATGTTTAACCGTCCCTAACAGCGTTCATAACGATTTAAAAAATATTATTTTTCGAACATTTGAAATTCTATTCTTGTTCCAACTCAAAAAATAAAAATGCCACTCTGATAAAGGTCGTCAAAATCTCTCTGTGTACGGAACATTTTATACATTTTTCCTATTATTATTATCATCATCATTTCAACTCCATCTGATTATTTTAATAATAATAATAACGTAAGTACGTATACATTTTGATAAACAGACCGAAACACATGTGTAAGTGATATCGATTAAAAGTGATATCGATAAAATTCATTTTTATCCATCTACATTTCTTTTCTTTACTCATTTTTTCTTCATGTAATACCTTTATATATTTATTTTATTATATTATATAATAGCTCTATTCTTTGTATCGAGCACTCTCCTAATACTACTGCAATTTGGCGCACCATTCAGTGAAAGCTGAAGCAGTGACTATTCCAGACTATATATATATATATATATATATCGCTTAGTGCCCCAGTCAGGGCTAAGATCTGACTCTTAGACAGATCTTAGCCCTGAAGAGCACTAAGCGAAACTTTTAGTAGGTATATCTGACTCACTAGGTTTATATATATATATATATATATATATATATATATATATATATAAGTTAAGAGAAAGGAAATGAATCCGACAGTATGAGTATAGATAAAAGGATATGAAAACAACACAATATGCTGTTAAAGTGAAAAGATTTTATATCATATTCATAGCTAATATTGAACAATATTTCGATTTATAAAAATCATCTTCAGGGCTTGTTTATACTCCGGACTTATCAATACTTGCAACATCAATGTTTTCGTTTTGAATTCATATTATTTTCGTCTCCGCTGTTGATAAGTCCAGAGTATAAACAAGCTCTGAAGATGATTTTATAAATCGAAATATTGTCCAATATTAGCTATGAATATGATATAAAATCTTTTTATATATCCTTCTATACTATACTTATATATATATATATATATATGTGTGTGTGTGTGTGTGTGTGTGTGTGTGGTGGCAATAAAATCATAAGATGATAAAACAATGAATGCCTGTAGAATTAACTACAATAATCAACAATTCTCTGTCCTGCACAAAAATGAGACAAACCATAGGCAGTTGCAATTTTTTATATTGTCCGTCCTTTTTCTGGGCAGAGAAGAGTTAAATATTCTCTAACATTATTTCCTGGGGATGTAGTTGTAGAAATTGGAGTGACATGAAGGGATCTTCTCCCCCCCCCCCATCTTGTTTCTCCAGTCACGACATTATTTTATCCTTTTACCCTTTTATACACATTGACTTACACACGATTTATTGGTTGTAAGCTTTTGCCAATGCACCGGTCGAAAGGACCCTGAAGTGTCCTTTCTTTGCTTTTTGTTTTTCGCCTCTTTAATCCCCTTTTATGTTTGATGGTTTATGTAGTTAATAAAGTATGATACTATATATATATATATATATATATCTTATTATAATGGGGATTGTGTGTTTTTCTGTCTGTAACCTAAACTATATCACTACTCAAGTCACAATTCCCTTAATTATTTACGTCAAATTATCCATGGTTTCATTCTTTTAAATTTTCAATTATTAATAAAATGGTTTTACATTATTAATACTGTTGATCATATCTACATACTAATAACATGTGATTGTATTTATATATACAACAAAATAGCGGCATACAGTATGAACGGGAAGGCTTATTTGCATATTGATATTTAAAGTTTGATTTTAATAAATATGTGCTTGGTATTATTGATTTCTAATTGTTTGGTTTTATCTTAATGAATATGAGCAAAAATCTCGGAGAAAAATCTTAAAAGAAAATTATTTACAAGAAGAAATAACTGTAATTTTATTCTTTACTTCCTATTTTAACTAAATACTTAAATTAGAAAAATTTAGTAATGAAAGACAAGAGGGGTGGAAGAGTAAGTTTCAGTTGTTCTTTTTTTTTATTATAGCCCCCTCTGTTTCAAATCTTTTTTTTTTTTCATTCTTATTTCGTTAGTCTTTCTAATTTAATATGATATTTTATTACATTAAAACTTAACTACTTGCACCCGAAGGGTGCATATATTTGCTAGTATATATAACATTCAAAGAAAGAAAAACTTAACAAACCGTCATTCCGTAATAATTTATTTCGACCAGAAACTCAAAAACTTTTCTTTTTTTTAATTTTTTTCAAAAGTTTTTTTTTTTTTCAAAAAAATGTTTTCTAAATCATTTTTTCTTACTTTGATAGTTAAATATTGCTCTGTACTTAATCTAATTTATTGTTTATTATACATTGAGCTCTCTTGAGGGATTTATAAAAAAATCCTTGTACAGATATATGTTTGCACCTACAAGAGCATACAATCTGGTTATACAGTAAGATTTTGAAGATCCCAAATAGAATCATCCTTCACTACCAATCATTTGGATACCTGACATTTATATATATATATAATATATATATATATATATATATATATATATATATTGAAAGATAAGCAAGAAAAGTCAAAGGCTGTGGTTGTGTAGTGGTAACGGATTATAGCAAAGGAATACAGGCCTTGGACACACACACACACACACACATTATATATATATATATATATATATATATATATATATATATATATACTCCCACCGAACAGGAAGGGAGAGTTAGATATTATTATATATATATATATATATATATATATATATATATATAATGCATGTACAAATTCATATTCAAATGATTAATTAATGCCTGAAGAAATATTAGAGGATCTGAAACACTTGTCGCAAATGTAAGATATATATATAATATATATATATATATATATATATATATATTACACGAGAAAATACGGGAAACTTCTCCGTCTGAACGTCGAATTGATGACCTAGTCCCTGAGACATTATGGAGTTCAATACACTAGACACATCGTTTTGCAATATATATATATATATATATATATATAATATATATGTGTGTGGTGTGTGCGTGTGGTGTGCGTGTGTATAAAATTGCCCTTACGACGTAGAAGTTTTTTTTAAATTGTCGTAGTTTGCAGAGCTCAATGTATGCTCCTATTGTCAGAGTCACAGAGCAAAATTATATAAGTAAAATGTATAACAGATGATTTTGATTTTTTGCTTAAAGCTTATTTCTTGAAGCTTAGACCAAGTGTCTAAAGCTCTTTGTATTTAAAACCCACTATAACACTTGAACACTTATAACTCTTCTATAATGCTCCCTTCTAATAATGTATCAACAATTTCTTCAATAATAAATTTTCTCCTGAAGATGACCGAAGGTCGAAACTAGTTGAGATTAAACAACATACAAGAAATATCTCCTGATTGTCTTAATAATAATTTTGTTCCACACTATATAATATATATATATAATAATAATAGTATATATTACTATTTTATATATGGGCCAAATAAGGATAATAAATCAGGTCAGTAGTGTAGAAATAGGAACAAGAATATTCGGCACAAAGATGGAAATTACTATATTATTTAACATTATTATAGTGTGTGTTGGTGTGTGTGTGTGTGTGTGTTTGTGTGTATGTGTGTGTGTGTGTGGTGTATGTGTAGTGTGTGTGTGTGTTGTGTGGTATGTGATGTGCGTGTGTGTGTAACATAAAAGTCAACACTTTCTGCTAAGAATGATACCATTCCGGATAGAAAGTTTTTTAGAGAATTCTATTCATATCAGCAAATGCATATTTC
>CM042173.1:15381049-15383549 GCA_023376005.1 Doryteuthis pealeii
GAGAAGGAGAGAGGACATAACATGTTGGAGGGTGTTTTTATTATTCAGCTGAGAGAGAGTAATATGCACACGATGAAATCGCACATCATCACTCTTCATGTACACATAATTGATTTAACATTGAACTCTCATGAAGATCTCGTGTAGCACTTCCTTATGGGAGAGAAACATAGACTTTGATAGTTGTGGTGTACCTGAGCAACTGGTACACATAGCAGTGAGAGAAATTCCCCATTACTTATTATTAGAGTGTTAACTTTAATTATAAATCAATGAAGAATAACTGTAATATTTTGTATCTTATACTTCTATTTAACATTAATTTTAAAAATCTTATTTTATTTTTAAACAATAAAATACGCATTTTTAAAAATGTTTTGAAAGTTCCGGTACTGGATCGAGAGCGTTCTGTGCCTCGTGATTAATGATATATCTATTTCATTTTTCCGTTTACAATGTTGCTTTGATAAAGACCTCTTCATATGGTCGAAACAGATTTCTGTCAGCAAAACTTTTAACATCTTGTTTTTTATTATACAAAACTTTCCACACACACACACACACAAACACACACACACACACAGGTAGAGTGCCACATCTACCATCAGCTCCTCACTTTGCCGCACGTATCCCTGTGCTACTCATGCGCTGAGTTGGCGAGGGTCAGTATCGAATCATAAACCTTGCGAATTCTAGGCAAAAGTGCTCTACCGACTGATATATATATATATATATATATATATATATATATATATATATATATAAGATTTTTGGATGTTTCTTTTTTAGAAGCATTGTTGATTAAAGTATATATTATATTTTTGCTTGAAGGCAAAAGGTTTTTTGTTATTATTCACTCAACGTCGCCTTACCTATTATGGTAGAGGCGTGTGAGTATCATTGACAAGGTTAATTTCACAGGGATTGTTCGCTGTGTACTGTGGCTGAGGCAATATGGTCTTTGACTATGCCTGCTGAGGTCCCGGTTTCGATTTCCTCGGAGGGAAGTCGTTAGTATACATCGCTGATTAGACTTAATAAAGTCGAAACAGTCTGTACGATGTTCTACACACCGAGCGATCCTTTGCGGGGATTACACTTGTCAAGTTCATTTTCTATTTAAAAAAAAAGTATTGAATTTTATGCGATACATGCATTGTAATTGCCTTCAAGCAAAAATATAATGTATAATATACATATATATATTTGTATTTGTATCCGTTTTTTGGAAGTATAAATATCAGGTTGGGGCATTAGTGTGAAGCAGTAATGTTCTATATTATAATGATATAGTTATCATAATATATATTCATCTGGGAATAAATATCAGAAAACTCGGTTGTTGTTTTCTTTTAGTTTATTTTATTTAGTAGTAGTGGTGAATTTTTGGGAGAGTCATGAAAAAGGGAGAAATTACAATCCCGAAAATTCACCACTACTACTAAATAAAAGTAACTAAAAAAACACAACCAAGTTTTCTGATACTTATTCCCAGATAAATATATTATGATAACTACATTATTATAATATAGCACATTAATGCTTCACACTAATGCCCAAACCTGATTTGTGTACTTCCAAAAAACAGATACAGATATAAAAAGATATCTCAAATATATATACTTACGAGAAGCATAAGCAACACCATATATATACATATATATATATATATATATATATATATATATATATATATATATATATATATATTATGTGTGTGTGTGTGTGTGTGTGTGTGTGTGTGTGTGTGTGTGTGAGTAAATTTGAAAGAAAACTTAAAATCCATTCACATTGGTTATTATAAATATTTATTCCAATTAGTCTCCTCCTTAAAAGTGGTCTAGTATTTACAAATCTACATTTTACAAATATTGCTCTGTATATAAATGTCATATATATATATATATATATATATATATATATATATATATATATATATATATACTTCTGATATTCTATAATAAATTTTCAGTTCATCTAATTCGATTCAGAAATTTGAATGAGGAGCACGAAATGGACGTATTTACACATTGAGCCTTTAAATGTAACTAGTTGACACACTTGAGACAATCTGCCTCGTGAAGTAGTTATGGATTGACTATTTTGTATCGATTTGTGAGTACATTGCGTTTGCTTCTTTTTGCTTTTTTCTTTTTTGCTTGTTGCTTTTTATTTGCTTTTACTTTTTTTTTTCCTTGTATTTTCCAGTCAGCTCGATTGTCAATTTTTACAGAAAATGGGATTGACGCTCTGCTTTCAGTTGGAGCGATAAACTAAATATGTTGAAAAGCTTCGAGAAACATTTAAGAAAAAAAACTTTAAATAAAACAAAATACAAGTGGCATTTTCGGCGTTACATGTTCTTACAGCACTAAAAGCATTCAACAGCGAAGATTGTATATATATATATATATATATGAAGTAAATGGAAGTTAATCCGACAGTATGAATTTAACTGCTTTTTTTTTAAAAAAAACAAATGATGTTAATAGTTTGCTGA
>CM042173.1:15391049-15428549 GCA_023376005.1 Doryteuthis pealeii
TCATCACCAGTGTGTGATTGGGTCTCATGATCCCCCCACTGCCTACTGAATCTATGATACGAGACCCCTACCCTACTATATGGCAGTTTTCCAGTTTAGCCTCTGTCTGTAGAGTATGTACCTCGGATCCACAAAGATCGGAGTGTGATACCAGCCCTCATCAACTCAGCACATGAATAGCACATATGTAATCTGTGCAGTAAAGTAAATAACTGGTGGAGAATAAATTAAGAATAAAAAAGAAATTATAATTTTTTGTATTATTCGGACTATTGTCCTCATCTTCATTGTTATCTGTACAACGTTTTGGCTGATGTGCCCTCTGGCCTTCTTCAGTAAGCCCTGCTTATTCTCTGTTTGATTTCCGCATCAAGAGAACCATCACTAGATAAAGAACCACCAATGTAGAAAAACTCCTTGACAATTTCAAGATGCTTCCCATAGACAAAGATGTCAGGTTCCACGTAAGGATCACCAGTGTACAAGACTTTGGTTTTCTTAATGTTAACTGTCAGACCAAAGCAGGTACAAGCATTAGTAAAGCGGTCCATGACCGGCTGCATTTCTTCCGGAAAGTGGGCAACCAGGTCAGCATAATCGGCATAAAAAAGTTCCCTGACAAATCCATTTCTAACGAGGGTTCTGGCTTGGAGTCTTCTCAAGTTAAAAACTTTTCCAGTTGTTAGGAATCTAATATAGACACCCGTATAACAGTCATAGAAGGCATACAATACATACATCTATAGATATACATATATAAATATGCATATATATGCATATATATACATATATTTATACATATATACATCTATACATATATATATATATATATACATATATACATATATATAAATATATATATATATATATATATGTGTGTGTGTGTGTGTGTGTGTGTGTGTGTGTGCATATATATACATATATATACATATATAGATATGTGAAATAAAAGGAAATTAATCCGACAGTGTGGATTTGATATATTGAAAAAACAAATGATGTTTACAAATGCATGGGATCATCAGGAGAGAATGGCCCCGAAACGGTGCACATTCTCTCCTGATGATCCCATGCATTTGTAAACATCATTTGTTTTTTCAATATCATTTGTTTTTTTTTTAATATATCAAATTCATATATAGATATATATGTACATACTTATGAATACATGTATGAGTCGTGTATGAGTCATTTGAGGGCTCATGAGAGGAAAGGTTCTGGTGGTGGGATTATAAGATTGTGAGGGACGGTAGGCATCTGTAAAGATTATGCTATTGCTATATACATGTGTGTGTGTGTGTGTGTGTGTGTGTGTGTGTGTGTGTGTGTGTGTGCGCTTGAAAGAGAAGTATTACGCAAAAATCATTTTGGAGTAATTTTTATATAAATTACACATTACGTATTTATGACGTACTTTTCGCATTCCCATAAATTCAATATTAAACATAACTGACACTTTTTTTTAATTAAGAATCCAAATCGTCACAGGCACCTGTAAAACAATTAGCAATATAATCAATAAAGCAATTAAGAAAACTACTGTTTATATTATTCCATATTAGAAATAGAAAAAATAAATGTCGGTAAAATTTCGAGATGTCTTAAAAAACTGCATACCCTGTCATATCATTATTTTCCAGTTGGATACATGGCACAATGGATACAAGAGTTAATACAGTTCTAAGTGATGATCATCTGTAGGTTTCAAGTTCAATCTTGACTATTGGTGAAAATAACATAGAATTCTCAATATAGCTTCCCTGCTATTTGCCCATAACTGGAGGGGAAATTGGATTCATACTTTTCCCAAGGGTATTAGCGCCATCTGAAATGCAAATCGTCCGGGAATTGAACTCGGATCGACGAGTCCATTTCCTCCGATTCTAACCATTACCCTTGCCATCTATATACCCGATGTAAATAGATATATAACACTATTTGCCCCATAGATGGGATCCTAATAGGTATTAACACTCCAGATTAGAGCGAACCTGAGATTAATGGCAATGAAGGCATGACTCCACTCTCCCTAGATCTATAGGTTAGGGAATTCCGTTCATTGTACATTCATATTTACATTCTTGTGTAGTTGTTTCTTAAGAGTATTTCTCTGAATGTTTGAGATGAGGCTTGATGATTAGTATTATCTGCGTTATTCGGACTATTGTCTTCATCTTCATTGTTAGCTGTACAATGAACAGTATTTCTCTGAATGTTTGAGATGAGGCTTGATGATTAGTATTATCTGCGTTATTCGGACTATTTGCCTCATCTTCATTGTTATCTACACTATTTCTCTGAATGTTTGAGATGAGGCTTGATGATTAGTATTATCTGCGTTATTCGGACTATTGTCCTCATCTTCATTGTTATCTGTACAACGTTTCGGCCGATGTGTCCTCCCGCTTTCTTCATATATTTCTTGTCGGACTCGGGAACCTTCTTTTCGAACTCGAGAACCTTCTTTTCGGACTCGAGACCCTTCTTGTCGTAATCGGGAGCCATCACGGAACATTGAACCTAACCCTTTATTCAGTCCACGGGGGTATCCTGTTCTCATTCCGCTAACGATAGCTGGGGTAAAGGCGTTAAGCTATGTTAATTATTATTTTATGTTACGACTGCCCTTGACCAGGATTGAACCTGCAGTCTAGAGATAATTGTCACTTAGAACTGTCTTAACCTAACTCCTTTATCCACTAGGCAATCCCCCAATGGGGGCCACCTGGGTGGCGACCCGTGATGCTTAAGGATAGAGCCCAGGTGGATGAGCAGTTCATGACGTGCAATACTCCACTTTGGTCCTATCTTGGGCTAGACGGGCGGTCGGAGAGGCCGCCTCCGATCAATCGGCTGGTCATGTCAAGCCCTAGCACCTATATGATTTTTCCAACCCTATTGCCCGTATGGCGAGCCCCAACCCCTTTTATCATATGGGTGCTAGAAGGCGGTGGCTGAGGGTCTACATGTCCTGGGAATGATGTTAAACTCTATCTGATGGTGAGGTTCCAGTTTTGGAGGTTTGGGGAATGTGGAGCACCCTTTCATCACCATTACTCCCTGGTCCACTCTGACCCGGAGTGGTAGTACCTGTTAGGGTCTCATCTATGGGTTAAATAGAAAAATGTATTTATAAAAAAATTGTATTATCCATTAAGAATTGATTTATTTCAAAACTTTATCGGCATTAAATGACCTACTGAGGTTGATATGCCGTAAAACAAAACAAACCAAACCACTATAATAATGTTTTCTACAATTGTTCAAATACTTTTGAGTAGCACATTCTCTATTCCTTCTAATAATTATCATATAGAACGTAATTTAGAATTTTAAGTTATGTTCGATTAGCTACGCCTTGCAGCAACATGACATCCTGTGAATCATTGATAAGAATTGCCGATTCCTCATGAGGTACGACATGTTTACATTAAAATTTCCCCAGTGTCCAGTGATTATAAATACGAAATTTGGTAGCTGTTCAACAACAGAAGCCAACCGGAATCTTCCCAATTATTATTGATATAAATATTCAGGAATCAAACTTTTCTTTCAGCATTGTGCGCAATTTAGCTGTGACAGTTTTTTGTTTTGTTTTGTTTTTTTTCTGTTTTTTTTTCATTGAACTTATGCTTACAGTATGAACGAATAAGTAGACACATAAACGTTGTATATATATATATATATATATATATATATATATATATATATATATATATATGGAGATAGGATGGATGTAGTAGAATCCGACAGTATGAGGTAGGTAAAAGGATGGTGAACAAGAAATGAAAACTCAAAACAAATCTAAGAGTTGAAACGTTTCGTCCAATTCATACGGACCTCATCGGTCAAATGATTTTTATTGAAAGCAAAATTACGTGCAAGTACAAGTGAATTTGGTGAGGGGGGTGTTAGCTGTGACAGTTTTTTTTAAAGTTTTTTTTTATTGAATTTATGTTTACAGTTTACATGTTTATTATAGGTAGTGATGTCGAGGTTGTAACGTTTCGGTCTGTTAGACCTTCTTCAGGACGTTGGATTGAGTTCTTGCTTCAATGGTGAACATTTTCATACTGGTGAATTAGGAGGTTGTGAATAAAAAGAGGGGTGGTCAGTTGTTGGTGTTAGCAGAGGTTGGTAGTGGGAGATTTTTCTTTTTCTCTCAGATGGGGTGTGTAGCAGGTGCCATAGGTGTTAGGTGTTGAGAGTAGGTGGGTCTTATATACTAGGTTTGAAGATGTAGTGGGTCATGGCATAAGGATTGGTTATGAGTGTGTGTATATATATATATATATATATATATATATATATATATATATAATGAATGTCACTCCTGTTCAACGGATCCTTTGTCTTTTAATAGACCACGCATTTCCAACAACGCAATCTCGAAAACAAGCAGAAACCAAATGGATTTTAAAACTACGAACTCACGTGAGAGGACTGAACGCCGATATCGGAATACTCTGTTATTACAAATATTTTACAGACGCTGCCGCTGTCAATAACAACAAAGACAAAAGGGTCCGTTGAACAGGAGCGACATTCATTTGAAGAAGGGAATCTAACGATCCCGAAAATTTATGATAAGAAATAATAAAAAATAAGTGAATCCAGTACTCCATAACATCGAGTTCCTTCATTTATTTTCAAATACTTCATAATAACGCCCAACTTCAACATAAAAAAGACATATATATATATATATATATATATGTATATATATATATATATATATTATATATATATATATATATATATACCGAGAGAACTATACGGGGACACCTAAAATACAACATGAATATATATAAATACTAGCAAATATATGCACCCTCTGGGTGCAAGTATTTAAGATTTAATGCAATAAAATATTGTATTAAGTTAGAAAGGCTAATGAAACTAAATAAGAATGTAGATAAAAAGTTTTGAAACAGAGGGAGTATAATCGAAAAATAGAACAACTGAAACTTACTCTTCCATCACTCTCGTCTTTCATTGTTATTTTTTCTAATTTAACTATCTAGTTAAAAGAGGAAGTAAAAAATAAAATGACAGTTATTTGTTCTTGTTAATGGATTTCATTTAAGATTCATTGAAGAGATTTGCTTATATTCATTAAAATAAAACCAAACAATTAGAAATCAATAATACTAAGCATATATTTATTAAAATCAAATGTTAAATATCAATATGCAAATTAGCCTTCCTGTTCACACTGTAATCCGCTATTTTGTTGTATATATAAATATAATTGCATGTTATTAATGTGTAGATATGGTCAACAGTATTAATAATGTTTAACAATTTTATTAATAATTGAGGTTTAAATAAAAATAAAATCATGAAGAATGTAGCGTAAATAACTAAGGGAATTGTGACTTGAGTAGTAATAGAGTTTCGGCTACAGACAGAAAAACACACAATCTCCATTATAATAAGAAAGATATGTGTGTGTGTGTGTGTTTGTGTGTTATGTATATATATATATATATATATATATATATATATATTTGGGAAGTCATATATATATATATGTATGTGTCTGTGTGAGTTTGTTAGAGTCTCTGTGCGTGTATTCTCGAAGTGAAAATTAATAATGTGAGATTACCATAAACTTCTTAATTTTTGAGATTACGGTGAATTTTCTGAAAAGAAATAAACAATTTTATCGAACCAACAGAAATAAATGCTATTGACTATATAAACACCTCACACAGAGAGGGGGGATGAGAGAGAGAGAGAGAGAGAGCGAGAAAGAAGAGGGTGAGAAAGAGGGAAAAGAGAAAGAGTGATTGTGTGATAGAGAGAAAGAAGAACAGGGAGAGAGAAAAAAAGAGAAATATAAAAAAATCTCACAGAGTGAGAGGGGAGGTAGGGGTAAAGAGGGAAAGAGGGGAAAGAGGGGTAGGGAGAGGGAATAAGAGAGGGTGAGAACAAGACAGTGAAAGTGAGAAAAAGAAATAGAGGGGAGAGGAGAAAGAGGGAGAGGGAGAAAGAGAGAGAGAGGGGAGAAAGAAGAATAGAGAGAAAAGAGAAATATATAAACACCTCGCAGAGGGGGGGGGTAGAAAAGGGAGGGAGGGATAGTGAGTAAGAGAGGGGGAGATAGAAGAAGAGAGAAAAAGTGAGAAAGAGAAATAGAGGGAGTGGGAGAAAGAGAGAGAGAGGAAGAGAGAAAGAAAGAGAAAGAGAGAAGAGAGAGCAAGAGAGAGAGAGAGAGGAAGAGAGAAAGAAAGTTAGAAAGAGAGAGAGAGAGAGAGAGAGAGAGGAAAGAGAGAGAGGAGAGAGAGAGAGAGAGAGGGAGAAGAGAGAAAGAGAGAGAGAGAAGAGAGAAAGAAAGTTAGAAAAGAGAGAGAGGGGAGCAAGAGAGAAAAGAAAAGAGGAAGAGAGAGAAAAATAGAAATAACTATTTTTTGTTTTGTTTTTTGTTGTTTTTAGAAAGAGAGAGAGAGAGAGAGAGGAAAGAGAGAAAGAAAAAGAGAGAGGGGAAAGAGAGAAAGAGAGAGAGAGAGAGAGAGGAAAGAGAAAGAAAAAAGAGAGAGGGGGAGCAAGAGAGAAAGAGAGAGAAAAATAGAAATAGAAATAACTATGTTTGTTTTTTTTTTTGTTTTGTTTTTTTGTTTTTTAATAAATGAGCCAGCAAATTTGACATCGAATCGATCAAAATAACTAAAAGCAAAAAAAATAAAAAAAATAAAAATAAAAAATATACCAAAAAACAAAAATCCCAAAACACACACAAAAAAAAAAAACCATTTATTCGCTGAATGATTTTCTCTCTAAATATTCTCAATACTTCTTTCGTCATTTTTAAAGTTGTTTTTATTTTTTTTTTTTATTTTTTTTTTTTTTTTTTTTTTTTCTTTCTTTTCTTTTCTTTTTCTTTTTTTTTTTTCTTACCTTTTTTTTCTTTTTTATATTTCGCGCGCTTCTGATCAGTGAGCCGACATTTTGGATGAACTGCTGGCGAGTAATGAGGTGGAAACGTTTGCGTATACGTTGTAATTACTTTTCGCAATGCATTAGTGCGCCTAATTATCTTAACTGCTTGCAAAGTACAATAACCGATGGATTTTTCTCTTATGAGTGCATTACGAGCTCGAAATATAAACATATGCAGACAAAATATATATATTTCTGTTTGTTTGTTTATTGATTTTAACGGCATATCAACCCATCTAGGGTTAGTTATGCCTATTAATATATGCAGACAAAAAATATATATTTCTGTTTGTTTGTTTATTGATTTAACGGCATATCAACCCGTCTAGGGTTATGTCATGCCTATTAATATATGCAGACAAAAAATATATATTTCTGTTTGTTTGTTTATTGATTTTAACGGCATATCAACCCGTCTAGGTTATGTCATGCCTATTAATATATGCAGACCAAAAATTTTTGTTTGTTTGTTTATTGATTTTAACGCATATCAACCCGTCTGGGGTTATGTCATGCCTATTAATATATGCAGACAAAAAATATATATTTCTGTTTGTTTTTTTATTGATTTTAACGGCATATCAACCCGTCTAGGGTTATGTCATGCCTATTAATATATGCAGACAAAAATATATATTTTCTGTTTGTTTGTTTATTAATTTTAACGGCATATCAACCCTCTGGGTTATGTCATGCCTAACGGTTAGGAAGTAATACATATTGTGTATTTATATTTTACTTTTTAGTAATTGGTTTCACCAATATATTAGCATTATTGGGGATTATGTTGTATGGTATTGATTAGTTTCATGTCCATATTCTATGGTATAATTTTGTTTCCCTAAAAAAAGAGAGAATATCCCCCGTGTTGACATTTTCAAACAGATCTTTCATATTGTTTGCTTTAAAATAACGGTTTTTGATGTGAGCAAGAAACCTGCATTCCATGAATAAATGTTTAACAGTCAAAGGTGTTGACATGTTCCACATTGTGGTTATTGTTCTTGTTTGAGTATATAGGAGTGCGTTAGTCTTGTATGACCAATGCATAATCGGGAACAATGACTTGTTCCTTTACTTGTTTACAATTGGTGTCTATTCTGGAAGAAGGAGATATATACACAACAAACTTCGGGCTCTATCTCCGTTGGCTTCGGCCACTGGACCAGCGATTAATTAAATTAACGGCGTAATCCCAGGTGTCATCTCCCAGGCAACACATGCCCCATGATTTAAAGGAACAGGGCTGGTTTTATAGCCCAGTGCCTGAGACGCTCCAATAGGGAAATGCCTAGAGGGTCCACGCATTTTTTGTGGATACCAATTTTATTGTCCTCGTCTTTATTGTTATATACACACTGTTTCGACCGATGTGCCCTCCGGCCTTCTAATAATACAAATTATCAAACCTCCTCTCAAAAATTCAGAGAAATTATAGTTGTATTTGGGATTGTATTCAAAATTATATTTTACGCTCACAATACGTCGAGATGTCTGTCTGCTCTTACCTGATTCTCATTCTTTGTCGCTGCTGTAAAAAAATTTTCTCGGCAAAATTTGAACTCATTTACAATCGGCGGAAGTGGCGTAATAACACGAAGACACTATCGGGGTTTTGTTATTGTAGTGAAGCGGGTCCAAACTTACCGGACTCCAAGCGTCCTCCATGCTTAGTACCGTCGCAGCAACCGCGCATGAGCAGAGTGGCCAGTTAAATGACCCTCAGTAATTTGCATAGGTGAGCTACTAGCTCAATAAAAAGCGATCTAAAGAGGTCAGTCAAACGTTGTGTTTGAGACGTGTTGGAGTCAGAGTTTGTGTTTAAGACGTGTTGGAGTCAGAGTTTGTGTTTAAGACGTGTTAGAGTCAGAGTTTGTGTTTAAGACTTGTTAGGGTCAGAGTTTGTGTTTAAGATGTGTTAGAGTCAGAGTTTATGTTTAAGACGTGTTGGGGTCAGAGTTTGTGTTTAAGATGTGTTAGAGTCAGAGTTTATGTTTAAGACGTGTTAGGGTCAGAGTTTGTGTTTAAGACGTGTTTGGGACACACTTTGTGTTTGAGACGTTATATTCTCGTTCAGCATTGGGTATATAAACGAGAGGGAGAGAGAGAGAGAGAGAAAGAGAGAAAGAGAGAGTAGAAGAGAGAGAGAGAGAGAGAGTAGAAGAGATGAGATGATAGATAATGGTTCTTACATGTTAGAGTCTGCTTACTACTTTTAACTCGGCCGGCCACCATGTTCTCTAGTTGGGCTGATCCAAGGCTGTTTACATTTCACATAGCGCTAATACTCTTGGGAAAGGTATGAAACCAACTATACTCCCTCCAGCTATGAGAAAATAGTAGAGCAACGGGACTCTTCAACTGGTAACCAGTCTAGGAGAAGGAAAACTCTGAATTCAAACTTATTAAACTCCGCTTAAGAAATTGACCTTGTGTCGCATTCTGCTCGTGCGGAGGGGTTGGTAAATATATATATACATAATTTATATGCTGCTTATAAATTATGTAACGGCTTGTTTCCTATAGTTGATGAACTGGAAAGAGCGAATATTGCCATAGAAGTCAAGTGATATTCAAGATACCAAGTCACATGAGCGCGGCAATTATTTATTAATGTTTTCACGTTTTCCAATTATGTTTAATCAATTTTAAACTTACACGGGAAAGGAGAAATGCAATTTTTTTTTTTAAAGAAATAAGAATGAAAAATTATTTTACTTGTGCAGAAAAGTCATTGCCAACAAATGAGTTGTACTAAATAAACTGTGACACATAACTACATGGGATGCCTAGAATCTAACAAATAGTACACAAATTTAAATTATATATATATATATATATATATATATATATATATATATATATATAATATATATATAAGAGAGAGTTTTATATTTGCTTGAAGCAATGTGTATATATTGGCTAGGAGGTTAATTTAGAAGGCTTCACAACGCAGGTGTAAAAAGAATAATAATATATATAAAATAACAACATATATATATATATATATATATATAATATATATATATATATATATTATATATATATATATATATATAAGAGGGTTTTTATATTTGATTGAAGCAATGTGTATATATTGGTTAGGAGGTTGATTTAGAAGGCTATCACAATGCAGGTGTAAAGAAAGAATAATAATATATAAAATAACAACCTATATATATATATATATATATATATATATATATATATATATATAAGAGAGAGTTTTATATTTGCTTGAAGCAATGTGTATATATTGGTTAGGAGGTTGATTTAGAAGGCTTTCACAATGCAGGTGTAAATAAAGAATAATAATACGGTAACAATGATGTTGTGTGTTAACCTGTATTTAATTCTTGAATTTTCGAGATAATATCTCTTTTTCAAAAGATCACTGAAACTGAAGCAGTCTAGTTATGGCAAAAAAAAAAATTCATTTAAAAAGAAATGCCATAACTAGACTGCTTCAGTAGGACGCCCGCTAAGGACCTACATTGACCAACTATGAGAAGACTCTGGATGCTGCACAGAGGACCTCCCAGGGGCCATGAGTAATAGGGAAGGTTGGCGAAAGATTGTCATGAATATCCGTGCTGCACGTGGGACATGATGATGATGATGATGATGATGCATTTAAAGTGTCTTTATGTAATAATGTCTTAGTATTCTTCCGAATTTTTTGTATGTGTGTGTGTGTGTGTGTGTGTGTGGTGTGTTAGTCTTTCCCATATATGTTTGAGTGCTTTATGTCACCTTTTTGTGGTGGTCGGGTGGGTGGGAACCGTCTTGACCCCTCCTTTGGTTGTGGGATAGGTCCTATTTATTGGTTTTATTCCTTATTCATTTTATTTAGTTTATGGTGTCATCTTTTGCTACCAGCTTAATTTGTTAATTGATATGTATGTGTGTTCACTGATTTGGGGAGTCACATAGACTTTATTGAATTTCCAGCTGTGATAGGTCAGTCATAATTGTTGTTGTCATTATTGTTGAATTATTATGATATAAGGCATGGGGCAAATGGTCACTCCTAAATATAGACTCGTTGACTACCACGGGACCTGGGGTGGATTTCTATTGTCCAATCACAGGCACTGCTGCTCCTGCTTCTGCTGTATTAATAGAGGCAATATTCTGAGCTTATGTCATTGATACTTGGATTATCTTGGACGACGGACTTACAAAGAATACTCTAACACCGGATTCTTATTGGCTTGCTTACTTACTTATTACATCTGGAACAAAGGATGCCGACCAGATACTTAACAATTATCTGTAATTTGTTGTCAGTCTATGGGTGTGAAAGTGTGTTATATATGTGTCTGATGTACCTCTCTCTCTCTCTCTCTCTGTCTCTCTGTCTCTGTGTTATTGGTTGGTTGGGTTTCACGTCACACCAACCCTTGTTGCGGTCATTCTATGCTTGATTTAAAAAAAAAACTTGATTTCTTTAAACTCATGTTTTTTCCTATTTAACCCATAGAACACATTAAACAAACATAAATACATTTGGAAAAATACTTTATTATTCGATCCCGGAAACTGTGATCATAACCGTAAACAAACCCCTTGTACCACTTGACCCACCAAACAAGCCGTTAAACACTTTCCACATTTTTAATCCTTATAAATTTAGAATTTCTAATTCTCAAATAATATAACAGGAAAAAAGTACTTTCTATGATTCGATCCCGGAAACTGTGATCATAACCGTAAACAAAGCCCAAGTACACTGACCCACCAAACAAGCCGTTAACACTTTCCACATTTTAATCCTTATAAATTTAGAATTCTAATTCTCAAATAATATAACAGGAAAAAAAGTACTTTCTATGATTCGATCCCGAAACTGTGATCATAACAGTACAAAACCCCTTGTACCACAGACCCACCAAACAAGCCGTTACACTTTCCCACATTTTCAATCCTTATAAATTTAGAAGTTCTAATTCTCAATAAATGAACAGGAAAAACAGTACTTTACTGAGTCGATTGCCCGATGGGAAACTGGAAGAGAGAAGAAGAAAAAGTGAGAAAGAGAAAATACGGAGTGGGAGAAAGAGAGAGAGAAGGGAAGAAGAGAAAGAAAGTTAGAAAGAGAGAGAGAGAGGAAGCAAGAGAGAAATAGAGAGAGAGGAAGAGAGAAAGAAAGTTAGAAAGAGAGAGAGAGGGAGGGAGCAGAGAGAAAGAGAATAGGAAAGAGAGAAAGAATAATTGTTTTTGGTATTAGAGGGAGGGGGAAGAGAGGGCGAGAAGAGAGGTAGAGGAGAGAGTAGAGAGAGGAAAGAGAGAGAAATAGAAATAACTATTTTTTGTTTTTGTTTTTTGTTGTTTTTAGAAAGAAGAGAGAGGAGGGAGCAAAGAGAGGAAGAGAGAAAGAAAAATGAGAGAGGGGAGCAGAGAGAAAGAGAGAGAGAGAGAGAGAGAGGAAGAGAGAAAGAAAAGAGAGAGAGGGAGGAGAAGAGAGAAAGAGAGAGAGAAAAATAGAAATAGAAATAACTATGTTTGTTGTTTTTTTTTTTGTTTTGTTTTTTTTGTTTTAATAAATGAGCCAGCAAATTTGACATCGAATCGATCAAAAATAACTAAAAGCAAAAAAAATATAAAAAATAAAAATAAAAAAATATACCAAAAAAAAAATCCCAAAACACACACAAAAAAAAACCCATTTATTCGCTGAATGATCTTCTCTAAATATTCTCAATACTTCTTTTCGTCATTTTTAAAGTTGTTTTTATTTTTTTTTTATTTTTTTTTTTTTTTTTGTTTTTTCTTTTTCTTTTTTCTTTTCTTTTCTTTTTTTTTTTTTTCTTACCTTTTTTTCTTTTTTAATATTTCGCGCGCTTCTGATCAGTGAGCGACATTTTGGATGAACTGCTGGCGAGTAATATGAGGTGGAAACGTTTGCGTATACGTGTAATTACTTTTCGCAATGCATTAGTGCGCCTAATTATCTATAACTGCTTTGCAAAGTACAATAACCCGATGGATTTTCTCTATGATGCATTACGAGCTCGAAATATAAACATATGCAGACAAAAATATATATATTTCTGTTTGTTTGTTTATTGATTTTAACGCATATCAACCCATCTAGGGTTAAGTTATGCCTATTAAATAATGCAGACCAAAAATATATATTTCTGTTTGTTTGTTTATTGATTTTAACGAGTCATCAACCCGTCTAGGGGTTATGTCATGCCTATTAAATATATGCAGACAAAAAAATATAATATTTCTGTTTGTTTTGTTATTGATTTTAAACGGCATATCAACCCGTCTAGGGTTATGTCATGCCTATTAATATATGCAGACCAAAAATTTTTGTTTGTTTGTTTATTGATTTTACGGCATATCAACCGTCTGGGGTTATGTCATGCCTATTAATATATGCAGACAAAAAATATATATTCTGTTTGTTTGTTTATTGATTTTAACGGCATATCAACCCGTCTAGGTTATGTCATGCCTATTAATATATGCAGACAAAAAATAATATTTCTGTTTGTTTGTTTTATTAATTTTAACGCATATCAACCCCTCTGGAGTATGTCATGCCTAACGGTTAGGAAAGTAATACATATTGTGTATTTATATTTATACTTTTTAGTAATTGGTTTCACCAATATATTAGCATTATTGGGGATTATGTTGTAGGGTATTGATTAGTTTCAATGTCCATATTCTATGGTATAATTTTGGTTTCCTAAAAGAGAGGAATATCCCCCGTGTTGACATTTTCAACAGATCTTTCATATTGTTTGCTTTAAAATAACGGTTTTTGATGTGAGCAAGAACTGCATTCCATGAATAAATGTTTAACAGTCAAAGGTGTTTTGACATGTTCCACATTGTGGTTATTGTCATGTTGTATAAATAGGAGTGCGTTAGTCTTGTATGACCAATGCATAATCGGACACAATGACTTGTTCCTTTATTGTTTACAATTGGTGTCTATTCTGGAAGAAGGAGATATATACACAACAACTTCGGGCTCTATCTCGTTGGCTTCGGCCACTGGACCAGCGATTAATTAAATTAACGGCGTAATCCCAGGTGTCCATCTCCCAGGCAACAACTGCCCCATGATTTAAAGGAACAGGGCTGGTTTATAGCCCAGTGCCTGAGACCGTCCAATAGGGAAATGCCTAGAGGGTCCACGCAGCATTTTTTGTGGATACCATTTTATTGTCCTCGTCTTTATTGTTATATACACACTGTTTCGACCGATGTGCCCTCCGGCCTTCTAATAATACAATTATCAAACCTCTCTCTCAAAAATTCAGAGAAATTATAGTTGTATTTGGGTTGTATTCAAAATTATATTTTACGCTCACAATACGTCGAGAATGTCTGTCTGCTCTTACCTGATTCTCATTCTTTGTCGCTGCTGTAAAAAAAATTTTTCTCGGCAAAATTTGAACTCATTTACAATGCGCGGAAGTGGCGTAATAAACACGAAGACACTATCGGGTTTTGTTTATTGTTAGTGAAGCGGGTCAAACTTACCGCGACTTCCAAGCGTCCTCATAGCTTTAGTACCGTCGCAGCAACCGGCATCAGAGCAGATGGCCAGTTAAATGACCCTCAGTATTTGCATAGGTGAGCCTACTAGCTACAATAAAAAGCGATCTAAAGAGGTCAGTCAAACGTTGTGTTTGAGACGTGTTGGAGTCAGGTTTGTGTTTAAGACGTGTTGGAGTCAGAGTTTGTGTTTAAGACGTGTTAGAGTCAGAGTTTGTTGTTTAAGAATTGTTAGGGTCAGAGTTTTGTGTTTAAGATGTGTTAGAGTCAGAGTTTATGTTTTAAAGACGTGTTTGGGGTCAGAGTTTGTGTTTAAGATGTGTAGAGTCAGAGTTTATGTTTAAGACGTGTTAGGGTCAGAGTTTGTGTTTAAGACGTGTTTGGACACACTTTGTGTTTGAGACGTTATATTCTCGTTCAGCATTGGGTATAAACGAGAAGGGAGAGAGGAGAGAGAAGAGAGAAAGAGAGAGTAGAAGAGAGAGAGAGAGAGAGAGTAGAAAGAGATGAGATGATAAGATAATGGTTTCTTACATGTTAGAGTCTGCTTACTACTTTTAACTCGGCCGGCCACCATGTTCTCTAGTTGGGCTGATCCAAGGCTGTTTACATTTCACATAGCGCTAATACTCTTGGGAAAGGTAATGAAACCAACTATACTCCCTCCAGCTATGAGAAAATAGTAGAGCAGAGGGACTCTTCAACTGGTAACCAGTCTAGGAGAAGGAAAACTCTGAATTCAAACTTATTAAACTCCGCTTAAGAAATTGACCTTGTGTCGCATTCTGCTCGTGCGGAGGGGTTGGTAAATATATATATACATAATTTATATGCTGCTTATAAATTATGTAACGCTTGTTTCCTATAGTTGATGAACTGGAAAAGCGAATATTGCCATAGAAGTCAAGTGATATTCAAGATACCAAGTCACATGAGCGCGGCAATTATTTATTAATGTTTTCACGTTTTCCAATTATGTTTAATCAATTTTAAACTTACACGGGAAAGGAGAAATGCCAATTTTTTTTAAAGAAATAAGAATGAAAAATTATTTTACTTGTGCAGAAAAGTCATTGCCAACAAATGAGTTGTACTAAATAAACTGTGACACATAACTACATGGGATGCTAGAATCTAACAAATAGTACCAAAATTTAAAATTATATATATATATATATAATATATATATATATATATATATATATATATATATAGAGAGAGTTTTATATTTGCCTTGAAGCAATGTTGTATATACTTGGCTAGGAGGTTAATTTAGAAGGCTTCACAACGCAGTGTAAAGAAAGAATATAATATATATAAATAATATATATATAATATATATATATATATATATATATATATATATATATATATATAATATATATAAGTATATATAAGAGGTTTTATATTTGATTGAAGCAATGTGTATATATTGGTTAGGAGGTTGATTTAGAAGGCTATCACAATGCAGGTGTAAAGAAAGAATAATAATATATATAAAATAACAACCTATATATATATATATTATAATATATATATATATATATATTAAGAGAGAGTTTTATATTTGCTTGAAGCAATGTGTATATATTGGTTAGGAGGTTGATTTAGAAGGCTTTCACAATGCAGGTGTAATAAAGAATAATAATACGGTAACAATGATGTTGTGTGTTAACCTGTATTTAATTCTTGAATTTTCGAGATAATATCTCTTTTTCAAAAGATCACTGAAACTGAAGCAGTCTAGTTATGGCAAAAAAAAATTCATTTAAAAAGAAATGCATAACTAGACTGCTTCAGTAGGACGCCCGCTAAGGACCTACATTGACCAACTATGAAAGACTCTGGATGCTGCACAGAGGACCTCCAGGGGCCATGAGTAATAGGGAAGGTTGGCGAAAGATTGTCATGATATCCGTGCTGCACGTGGGACATGATGATGATGAGATGATGATGCATTTAAAGTGTCTTTATGTAATAATGTCTTAGTATTCTTCCGAATTTTTGTATGTGTGTGTTGTGTGTGTGTGTGTGTGTGTGGTGTTGTCTTCATATATGTTTGAGTGCTTTATGTCACCTTTTGTGGTGTTGGGTGGTGGAACCGTCTTGACCTCCTTTGTTGTGGGATAGGTCCTATTTATTGGTTTTATTCCTTATTCATTTTATTTAGTTTATGATTTGTCATCTGTTTGCTACCAGCTTAATTTGTTAATTGATATGTATGTGTGTTCACTGATTTGGGGAGTCACATAGACTTTATTGAATTTCAGCTGTGATAGGTCAGTCATAATTGTTGTTGTCATTATTGTTGAATTATTATGAATATAAGGCATGGGGC
The DNA here is from genome assembly GCA_023376005.1 of Doryteuthis pealeii. NCBI lineage: Eukaryota > Metazoa > Mollusca > Cephalopoda > Myopsida > Loliginidae > Doryteuthis > Doryteuthis pealeii. The sequence continues at coordinate 15,407,854 of CM042173.1, forward strand.
AAATGGTCACTCCTAAATATAGACTCGTTGACTACCACGGGAACCTGGGTGGATTTCTATTGTCCAATCACAGGCACTGCTGCTCCTGCTTCTGCTGTATTAATAGAGGCAATATTCTGAGCTTATGTCATGATAGTTACTTGGATTACCTTGGACGACGGACTTACAAAGAATACTCTAACACCGGATTCTTATTGGCTTGCTTACTTACTTATTACATCTGGAACAAAGGATGCCGACCAGATACTTAACAATTATCTGTAATTTGTTGTCAGTCTATGGGTGTGAAAGTGGTGTTATATATGTGTCTGATGTACCTCTCTCTCTCTCTCTCTCTGTCTCTCTGTCTCTGTGTTTGGTTGGTTGGGTTTCACGTCACACCAACCCTTGTTGGCGTCATTCTATGCTTGATTTAAAAAAAAACTTGATTTCTTTAAACTCATGTTTTTTTCCTATTTAACCCATAGAACACATTAAACAAACATAAATACATTTGAAAAATACTTTATTATTCGATCCCGGAAACTGTGATCATAACCGTAAACAAACCCTTGTACCACTGACCCACCAAACAAGCGTTAACACTTTCCACATTTTTAATCCTTATAAATTTAGAATTTTCTAATTCTCAAATAATATAACAGGAAAAAAGTACTTCTATGATTCGATCCGGAAACTGTGATCATAAACCGTAACAAGCCCAAGTACCACTGACCCACCAAACAAAGCCGTTAACACTTTCCACATTTTTCAATCCTTATAAAATTTAGAATTTCTAATTCTCAAATATATAACAGGAAAAAAAGTACTTTCTATGATTCGATCCCGGAAACTGTGATCATAACAGTAAACAAACCCTTGTACCACAAGACCCACCAAACAAGCCGTTAACACTTTCCACATTTTCAATCCTTATAAATTAGAAGTTCTAATTCTCAATAAATGAACAGGAAAAACAGTACTTTCATTGAATTCGATCCCGGAAACTGTGATAATAACAGTAACAAAACCTTGTACCACAGACCCACCAACAGCCGTTAAAACTTTCCACATTTCAATCCTTATAATTTAGAAGTTTAATTCTCAATAAATGAAAGGAAAACAGACTTTCTATGATTCGATCCGGAAACTGTGATAATAACCGTAAAAAAAACCCTGTACCACAGACCCACCAAATAAGCGTTACACTTTCCACATTTTCAATCTATAAATTAGAATTTCTATGCTCAAAAATGAACAGGAAAATAATTTCTATGATTCGATCCGGAAACTGTGATCATAACAGTAACACAAACCCCATAGACATTATTAAACAAACATACAAACACAAAATTACAAACAAGTACAAAACACCACACAATAGATTGAATCAGATAGCAGTAGCATTTCCAATATAAGACTTGAAACTTTTAAAAGTCATAAAATAAAATCACAGGTAAATGAACAACATCCTAGTTACCTCATCTTCTTTACATTGCATTGTGATAGCCCTTAAAACCAACCACCAAACAATATACAACAATGTACTTTATTTATTTATTGTACACAATTATTTTAATTCAAATACTCGGGTGATAACGAGATTTCGGACAATGTTTTAACTGCCTTATAAACACTCGCTCTCTAACAGGAGAAAGACAATAAAAACTCAACAGTTAATTCTGTCTGTCATCTTTAAAATATGCCTACATGAAAATCGCCTGTCTAAAATACAGTTCAATATATATATATATAAGTTAAAAGAAAGGAAATGAATCTGACAATATGAGTATGAAGAAAAGGTGGAGAAAACATCACACAATGCTGTTAAAGAAGAAAACAATTTAAATATAATCATAGCTGATACTGATCAATTATTTCGATTTTAACAAAAATCATCATCAGAGCTCATTCACTCCGTAGTTGTTTGGGTCGGAGAGGAAAGTCAAATCAGTTTCAAAAACAAAAAACCTATCATATAGGTATGGCGCGAATGCCCACATTGGTGAATTATTATAACGACTTTCGTTCTTTTTGCAGTATTAAGGTTTTTTTGTTTTGTAAACTGATTTGACTTTCCTCTCCGACCCAAACACTACGGGAGCGAATGAGCTCTGATGATGATTTTTGTAAATCGAAATATTGATCAGTATCAGCTATGATTATATTATAAATTGTTTTCTTCTTTAACAGCATTGTGTGATGTTTTCATTCCACCTTTTCATACTCATATATATATATATATATATATATATATATATATATATATAGTATATATATATATCGAGAAAACTTCATTAAGCACACATTCTCCCAAAAGTTGTCGCTAAAAAAAAGCCATATCATAAACACATCGCTGTGTATTTAATTCTCATACTGTCGTGTAGAAAAAGTCACTATAAGAGGAATAGAAAACCTACTTCTAAACAAAACGAAAAATCTAAGAAGCTGTTGGTGTAGGGGTTAAGATGCTCGCCTGTCATCTTGACTGTCGGGTTTTCGGATCACGCACAAGGCAGTCTTTCTATCTAATAGTACTGCTGATGAGGCCATAATTGGCCGAAATGTACATACAGAGATTGATTTTTTCTCGATTTGTTAGCCTTATAATTTAAATAGGTATGCCCGCCTAAATTATTAATTATTGTTTAATTATTAATTAATTAAACTTTCAAAATTAGGTACGACTTCAATTAAGCACATATTCTCCCAAAAATTGTCGGCTAAAAAAAAGCCATATCATAAAATCAATCGCTGTGTATTTACTTCTCATAATATATATATATATATATATATATATATATATATAATATATATATATATATATATAGTGCCATTGTGTGGGGGGATTTTAAAGAAAACAAACACAGGATGTCATTGAACGATGGAAAACTCTTTATGTCGATACTTAAGTATTTCGTTTTTTTTTTTATAAATCTTTTCAGGAAATTGAAAAATTTGTATGAAAGTAAAGATGAAAGATGTTCAGTGTACATTGAATGTGTGATAAAAGGTTATTTACCGTTATTGTACTTGGCGTTTATAGATGAAAGCTGATGAATGCAATCATCACATGTGAAAACGAAAATTAAATATATATATACATATATATATATATAATATATATATATATATATGAGTATAGATAAAAGGATATGAAAACAACACAATATGCTGTTAAAGGAAAACATTTTATAACATATTATAGCTAATATTGAACAATATTTCGATTATAAAAATCATCTTCAGAGCTTGTTTTACTTCGGCCTTACCAAGAAGCGGAGACGAAAATAATGAATTCAAAACGAAAACATTGATATTTCAAAATAGTTTATGCGAGTTGTTTCAAATATAAGCACATCCGCCACGCGTTTCTCGGTCAGCGACAATCATGTATCTCTTATTGTAACAGTTTTTTGAAAAAAAGAATAACATATTTCAAAATAGACAATAGACAAATTCTCTTTTTCAAAACAGGATAAGTATTAACCTATAATATATATATATATATATATATATATATATATATATATATTATATATATAATATATATATATATATATATATAAAAGGTAATGATGAAAGAAACAAAAATCATTGATTGACATTCAGATAGACAGAATAAGGAAAGACATTGTGATAGATAGATAGATAGATAGATAGATAGATAGATAGATATTAGTCTTACTATAGATCATCTAGTCTATGATCCGAATACAAGAAAATAATACATATCAATATGTATTAAACGTACCATGAGGACAGTACCATAAAGAGAAAAAGAAAGAAAGCAAAGAGAAGAAAGAAAAGAACAAAAGAGAAGAAAGAAAGAAAGAAAGATAAACATTTCTAGATGGATAATGAATTGACTGAAGATATAATAGATAGATAGGATAAACAATAAGAAAAACAGAAGAAGGACAAGAAATGAACAAACGAATATAGTTAGATAGATATCAGATAGATATATAGTATACTAAAAGAGACTGCGATAGATAGATACGATTAGATAGATAATAGATAGATTAGATAGAGATATTAGTCTACTGATACAGAATGAAAAAAGAAAATAATACATACATATGTATTAACATACTGAGACATAACTAAAAGNAACAGTACCTTTCTATTGATTCGATCCGCGAAACTGTGATAATAACAGTAAACAAAACCCTTGTACCACGACCCACCAAACAGCCGTTAACACTTTCCACATTTTCAATCCTTATAAATTTAGAAGTTCTAATTCTCAAATAAATGAACAGGAAAACAGTACTTTCTATGATTCGATCCGGAAACTGTGATCAATAACCGTAAACAAAACCCTTGTACCACAGACCCACCCAAAAAGCCGTAACACTTTCCACATTTTCAATCCTTATAAATTTAGAAGTTCTAATGCTCAAATAAATGAACAGGAAAAAAAATAATTCTACTGATTCGATCCGAAACTGTGATCATACAGTAACACAAACCCCATAGACATTATTAAACAAACATACAACACAAAATTACAAACAAGTACAAAACACCACACAAGATTGAATCAGATAGCAGTAGCATTCCATATAAGACTTGAAACTTTTTAAAGTCATAAAAATAAAATCACAGGTAAATGAACAACATCCTAGTTACCTCATCTTCTTTACATTGCATTGTGATAGCCCTTAAAACCAACCACCAAACAATATACACACAATGTACTTTATTTATTTATTGTACACAATTATTTGAATTCAAATACTCGGGTGATAACGAGATTTCGGACAATGTTTTAACTGCCTTATAAACACTCGCTCTCTAACAGGAGAAGACAATAAAAACTCAACAGTTAATTCTGTCTGTCATCTTTAAAAATATGCCTACATGAAAACGCCTGTCTAAATACAGTTCTAATATATAATAATAAGTTAAAAGAAAGGAAATGAATCTGACAATATGAGTATGGAAAAGGTGGAATGAAAACATCACACAATGCTGTTAAAGAAGAAAACAATTATAATATAATCATAGCTGATACTGATCAATATTTCGATTTACAAAAAAATCATCATCAGAGCTCATTCACTCCGTAGTTGTTTGGGTCGGAGAGGAAAGTCAAATCAGTTACAAAACAAAAAACCTATCATATAGGTATGGCGCGAATGCCCACATTGGTGAATATTATAACAGACTTTCGTCTTTTTTGCAGTATTAAGGTTTTTGTTGTTTTGTAAACTGATTTGACTTTCCTCTCCGACCCACCAACACTACGGAGCGAATGAGCTCTGATGATGATTTTTGTAAATCGAAATATTGATCAGTATCAGCTATGATTATATTATAAATTGTTTTCTTCTTTAACAGCATTGTGTGATGTTTTCATTCCACCTTTTCATACTCATATAATATATATATATATATATATATATATATATATATATATATATATATGATATCGAGAAAACTTCATTAAGCACACATTCTCCCAAAAGTTGTCGGCTAAAAAAAAGCCATATCATAAACACATCGCTGCTTGTATTTAATTCTCATACTGTCGTGTAGAAAAAGTCACTATAAGAGGAATAGAAAACCTACTTCTAAACAAAACGAAAAATCTAAGAAGGCCTGTTGGTGTAGGGGTTAAGATGCTCGCGCTGTCATCTTGACTGTCGGGTTTTCGGATCACGCACAAGGCAGTCTTTCTATCTAATAGTACTGCTGATCGAGCCATAATTGGCCAAATGTACATACAGAGATTGATTTTTTCTCGATTTGTTAGCCTTACATTTAAATAGGTATGCCCGCCTAAAATTAATTATTTTTAATTATTAATTAATTAAACTTTCAAAATTAGGTACGACTTCAATTAAGCACATATTCTTCCCAAAAATTGTCGGCTAAAAAAAAGCCATATCATAAATACATCGCTGTGTATTTACTTCTCATATATATATATATATATATATATATATATATATTATATAGATATATATATATATATATATGCGCATGTGTGTGGGGGGATTTTAAAGAAAACAAACACAGGATGTCATTGAACGATGGAAAACTCTTATGTCGATACTTAAGTATTTCGTTTTTTTTTATAAAATCTTCTTCAGGAAATGAAAATTTGTATGAGTAAAAAGATGAAAGATGTTCAGTGTACATTGAATGTGTGATAATAAGGTTATTTACCGTTATGTACTTGGCGTTTATAGATGAAAGCTGATGAATGCAATCATCACATGTGAAAACGAAAATTAAATATATATATACATATATATATATATATATATATATATATATATATGAGTATAGATAAAAGGTATATGAAAACAACACAATATGCTGTTAAGTGAAAACATTTATAACATATCATAGCTAATATTGAACAATATTTCGATTTATAAAAATCATCTTCAGAGCTTGTTTTACTTCGGCCTTACAAGAGCGGAGACGAAAATAATAGAATTCAAAACGAAAACATTGATATTTCAAAATAGTTATGCGAGTTGTTTCAAATATAAGCACATCCGCCCACGCGTTTCTCGGTCAGCGACAATCATGATCTCTTATTGTAACGAGTTTTTGAAAAAAGAATACATATGTTCAAATAGACAATAGACAATAATCTCTCTTTTTCAAACAGGATAAGTATTAACCTATAATAATATATATATATAGTATATATATATATATATATATATATATATATATAATATATAATATATATATATAAAAGGTAATATGAAAGAAACAAAAATCATTGATTGACATTCAGATAGACAGATAAGGAAGACATTGTGATAGATAGATAGATGAAGATAGATAGATAGATAGATATTAGCTTACTAAAGAAAGAAAGAAAGAAAGAAAGAAAGAAAGAAAGAAGGAAAGAAAGAAAGAAAGAAAGATAAACATTTCTAGATAGATAATGAATTGACTGAGATATATAGATAGATAGATACTAAAAATAAAGAAAGAAAGGAAGAAGGAAAGAAATGAACGAATATAGGTAGATAGATATAGATAGATATATATATACTAAAGAGACTGCGATAGATAGATAGATAGATAGATAGATAGATAGATAGATAGATAGATAGATATTAGCTTACTGATACAGAATGAAAAAGAAAATAATACATACATATGTATTAACATACTGAGACATAACTAAAGAAAGAAAGAAAGAAAGAAAGAAAGATAAACATTTCTAGATAGATAATGAATTGACTTAAATAGATAGATAGATAGATAGATACTAAACATAAAGAAAGAAAGGAAGAAGGAAAGAAATGAACAAATATAGATAGATAGATAGATAGATAGATACTAATGAGACTGCGATAGATAGATAGATAGATAGGTAGATAGATAGATAAAACGGAAGAAGTAAAGAAATGAAAAAAATATAGATAGATATATAAATATATAGACAGATGGATAATAAAGAAACTATCATAGATAGATAGATAATAGATAGATAGATAGATTCTAAATATAACTAGATAAAAACGAAAGATGGAAAGAAATGAACAAATATAGATAGATATAAAAAGAAAGAAAGAAACTATGATAGATAGATAGATAGATAGATAGATAGATAGATAGATAGATCGACAGATCGATAGATAGATAGATTCTAAATATAACTAGATAAAAACGAAAGATGGAAAGAAATGAACAAATATAGATAGATATATAAATAAATAAATAAACTGATAGATAGATAGATAGATAGATAGATAGATCGACAGATAGATAGATAGATAGATAGATAGATAGATAGATAGATAGATTCTAAATATAACCTAGATAAAAACGGAAGATGGAAAGAAATGAAAAAAATATAGATAGATATATAAATAGATAATAAAGAAACTATGATGATAGATAGATAGATAGATAGATAGATAGATAGATAGATAGATAATGAACAGATAGATAGAGATAGATAGATAGATAGATAGATAGATAGATGATTCTAAATATAACTAGATAAAAACGGAAGATGGAAAGAAATAAAAAATATAGATAGATATATAAATAGATAATAAGAAACTATGATAGATAGATAGAAGATAATAGATAGATAGATAATGAACAGATTGAGATAGATATAGATAGATAGATAGATAGATAGATTCTAAATATAACTAGGTAAAAACGGAAGATGGAAAGAAATGAACAAATATAGGTAGATAGATATAGATAGATAGATATATAGTAAAGAGACTGCGATAGATAGATAGATAGATAGATAGATCTGAACATACTAGATTCATAGATATGGTCAAATTAAAACATAGAGTGAGATACATAGAAATGCAGATCTCCTTTTTTTTTCAACTGTTCTCCTCGTCTGTTTCATGTTTCCTTTTTTCTTTTATCCAATCAGAAGAAGAATTCTTTTTTATACTAAGGAATAAGGCGGCAGTCGGCCAATACCGAAACGGGGAGAAACGAGTCGAGCTGTCAATGAACGAGATGAATATTGGCCAGTTGTCGATGATTGCATATGAAAGGAACCGAAGAGGCGAAACAGAAAATGAGAAATGGAAGTTCGATTCGGACTGCGTTTTACAAATTCCCCTGAATGTATTCTTCCAGGCGGAAATAAATGTTTCAATGGTGGCCAATTAAGAGTCGAAGAATTGATCTGAAAGAAGATGAGACATTTGATAAGCGGAAACGGTTCGACAACGTTTTGGATAAAGACAACATTTGGACCAATCAAATGGCCGGATTGAATGAAAAAAGCTGATTGGCGGAAAAGTCTTGGAAAATTGAGTTTTATGTTGGGGTGGTGGGTAAATGGCACGATTCCTGGAAGGGTGAAAGATTTCTGAACTAAATGGTATTTCTGCTTGGCATGTTTGAAGAGATGAACAAAAAAATTCCAGCCGTTTTGGATGTGAGGCATTGGCGTCGGTGAAATAGGCTTGATGATCTAATAACGTTTTCGAATTTTTTTGGAAAAGAGGTTATATATATTGACCATGGAAAAACAACAGATACAGGATGTACAGTGGCATCTTCGATAGAACAACTTTTCTGCTACAAAGCATTATTTATTTCTGTTATCTATCTATACATATATAAAGGGCAGTTGTGTGTATATGTATGTCCGGAGGAAACTTCAAAAATAAAACGACAAAGTAAATATATATATACATTATACACTAAGTAAATATATACACATTATACACTATGGTTGAGCACTTTAATTAGAAGGGATTTAATTGCAATATTCACCGTATTCGGCGTACAGCTAAGCCTCGCTTTGTTTACATAAAGTTTGAGTCCTCTAGTGAATTCATTTCCGCTTAGAAATGTAGCGATTAAATAGTCTCCTATATTTGACAGCTGCTTGTGGTCGTACGAGTAAGAGGATTGGCGAACGAAAGTTCATTCGGGTCTCGAACCCGGCCAGAGGTAGCTGTTAAACGGTATAACCACACTGATGAGAAGTGATACCTCGAAACACGTGTCTGTGGATTACTTTATTATATATATATATATATATATATATATATAAGTGTATTTTGGCAGCATTCTTTCTTTTATACAAGTTTTGTTGAACTGTACAGACAATTCTTGTCGGACGAGTTTTTGGTTGATCCTTTCTAATTTTCGGACCATCGTTTTGGTGTCCTCCCCTTCTCACAACTTGTGCCCCACTCTCACAAAAAATCACTACTGCATCGTTCGTTCGAATCACTACCATTCCTACAACCTCCCACTACCAATTGTTATTACCTCCCACTTCTAATTCCTTGCTACTACTCGTTCTCCTTAATAACGAGACACGAAACCATACCATCGTTTCCTACCTGATGATGGCAAACTGTATTGCCGAAAGCGCTCGTTTTGAAACCTTCACTGGACTGTTACACCACTTTCCACCCCGACACCAAAAAGATGGCCCGAAAATTAGAAAGGATCAACCAAAAACTCGTCCAACAAGAATTGTCTGTACAGTTCAACAACACTTGTATATATATATATATATATATATATATATATATATATATACACACACACACACATTATACACTAAGCAAATATATATACACATTATACATTAAGTAAATATATATACACATTATACACATTATATATATTATTATATATATATTATTATACACTATATATATATATATATATATATACATTATACACTTAGTAAATATACATACACATTATACATGAAGTAAATCTATATACACATTAAATATTACCAAGGCTTTGTATTTGAGCAAAAATTATAGAGATTTTATTTATATTCGTGAATCTTCGCATCTGATGCGAATCTGATGAGTTGGGAGAGTTAGACACTTTGTCTAAGCTCCCTGAAATAGACTATTATGCTAAATCTCTAAGTCTTTTGTTATTTCTTTACTTATACATTTGCTCTGTGACTCTAACATTAAGAACACACATTGAGCTCTCAAACTGTGACAGTTTTTTTTAAATAAAACTCTTGTGTCGTAAGGAAGATTTCTTCTCTGGACTTTTGATTATATATATATATATATATATATATATATATATATATATATATATATATAATTTCATTGGTGGCCAAGATCCTCCAGTCTTCTATTTGAGCTGATTCCCCTCTACAGGTCTTTTTGTCTTGGTCTTTAGCTTTTTTTAGTCTCGGTTTCCATTCTTTTGTTGTTATAGATAAATACAAAGACAGTTTATTTTTGACGTTTTTATTTCAAAACCCAATTTCAACGCGTGATGAAAAAGCTCTCAGAGCGACGCCATCTAGCTTTTGTTTGTTTGTATGTTTTGTATATGATCCGTCTAAGGTTGCATGCTCAAATTTTGAGCGTATTTATTACTATGTTATGACGATTTTGGGTAATGTGACGTAAGCAGTGACGTAGTTTCGGTTACAGAAAGATAGAGCTCTAATCTCTATTATTAGTAGATTCCGTATTGTCAAAATAGTTATTGATAACGCAATTCAAACATAAGAATTTTCTCCCACCCCACCCCATTTAGCTTGTATCCTTTAATAAATAAATATTCCAATATCACCATGCAATATTTGAATGTCATATAGGCAGAAGGAAGGGACAAATAGGTGCTTTTGTAGAGAAACTATGCTGATAATTGATTGATTATAAGAGACGTATGTTACGTAACGGTTCCTCCTCAGACTCTCTGTCTGGTGTCCTTGTGCCTGACATGGTTGAGCTTAAATGTTGACACAGGCAGAAGAAGGAAGAGACAGATGTGTGCTTTTGTAGAGAAACTATTCTGACAATTGAATAACTATAGGAGGCGCGTCACGTAACGGTTCCTCCTCGAGACTCTCAGTCTGGTGGCCATGTGCCTGACATGATTTAGCTTAATAAATGTTAATACAGGCAGAAGAATTAAGAACAGACAGATCTGTGCTTTTGTAGAGAAACTATGTTGACAAATTGATTAACTATAAGAAATGCGTTTCATGTAACGGTTCCTCTTCGAGACTCTCAGCCTGGTGGCCTTTTGCCCGACTAGGCCTAGCTTAATAAATGAAAGGCATAGGAAGGAAGCGACAAACAGACAGATGTGTGCTTTTGTAGAGAAACCATGCTGACAATTGATTGATTATAGGTGACGCACATCATGTAACGGTTACTGCCCGAGACTCTCAATCTGATGGCCTTTTGCCTGACTAGGCCTAGCTTAATAAATGACAGGCATAGGAAGGAAGCGACAAACAGACAGATGTGTGCTTTTGTAGAGAAACCATGCTGACAAGTAAAGTGGCAGGTTGCAACAGATTTAAGTTCTCACCGGCCTTGAAAATAAAAACAAATTTTGACAAGCAGATCGATATAACTTGTAAACGTCACCAGGCTAAGTAGACGCCGAGTCTAGCGCATGCGCATAAATACGGATATGGATAATCGCACGCATGCGTATTTCTAATCGATCACTGACTGTTTTTAAAATGGCAGGTTGTCAGTGATAATTTTATAATGACGGTTGTGCTAGACGGATAAAATGAGCTGAGAGAGGAAAGAGAGAGTGAGAGACACAGAGAGAGAGAGAGACAGAGAGAGAAATAATGATGAATGAGTGAGAGTGTAGGAGGGAAAGAGGTAAAGGAAAAAGTTATAAACGACAGAAGGAGTGAGGGAGTAGGCTTGAAATAATTAGGAAAAAAGAAAGAAAGAAAAAATTGGTTTATGACTGATGAATATCAATATAGTTATATAAAAATACATACACCGAGTTATATAGATAGAGAGGTAGACATAAGATATATATATATATATATATATATATATATATATATATATATATAATATATATATATATATTTATAAATAGATATATAAATAGATATAGATATATAAGATATATAGATATATAGAAACATATATATATATATATAATAGAGAGAGAGAGAGAGAGAGAGAGAGAGAGAGATGAATATATATATATATATATATATATATAAGTAAACAAACAAGCGATGGTTTTTTGATATGGCTTTTTTCTTTTTTTTAGCCGACAATTAAGCACATATTCTCCCCAATATATATATATATATATATATATAATATATATATATATATATTATAGATAGATAGATAGATAGATAGATAGATAGAAACAAATATATATATATACGTATATATATATATATTATATATATATATAGATAGATAGATAGATAGATAGATAGAAACAAATATATATATATACGTATATATATATATATATATATATATATATATATATATATATATATATATATATATATATATATATATATACGTATGTGTATATATATATATATATAGAGAGAGAGACAGAGACAGAGACAGAGACAGAGAGAGAGAGAGAGAGAGAGAGAGAGAGAGATGTTAGCATTTATACCAACTTATAAATAGTAGATAGTATTCGTAAATAAAATCTCAGAAATTAACGGGTAGCGAGATGTGAAATATCATAGTTAGATAAATAGATGTAAACTTGTATATATATATATATATATATATATATATATATATATATATATATATATATATAAATATATATAAGTGTGTTGTGTGTGTGGTGTGTGTGTGTGTGTGTGTGTGTGTGTGTGTACACAACGTATTATGTAGATATATCTATTCATGAATAAAACCTCAAAGATAAGCTGGCAGGTATATGAAATATCAAAGACAGATATAAGACTGGGATAGATAGACAGACAGGTAGATAGATAGATGCAAACATACTCAGATAGATGGAAAAATATATAATTACTTTTTAGAAACTAATCTTTATGAGCCATACTTTATTTTGATATCTATACAATTATTTCCTCAAAGTATTTAATCTACTATTCCCCCCCCTGACAATCCTAAGAATAGTCGGACCACCCAACTGTTTCCAGTAATGAGTGGTAAAATGTTCATAGAAACAAAACACCTTCAATCTTTAGACATTTATTTTCTTTTAAATATAATCTCTTGGATATCTATGCATATTGGACTTGTTGGGTAACTGGCCGCCATCCTTGGTTCCAGTTGTAAAAGAACTTAAAGTAAACAAGTAAGTAAATCAATAAGTCTTGTGGGATAGTGTCCTTTAGGTCCGACGTCCTAGATGATCCGAGTGTGAATAAGCTAAGATTAGAATCAGGCCTCTATAAATACACCAACAGCAGCAGCAGCAGCACTGCCAGTGATTGGATAATAGGATCTTTCTCAGGTCACGTGCTTATAGGCGAGTCTATATGTAGAAGTAGCCATCTGGCACACGCCTTATATTACAGAAAATTGAGCGCTTCACGTGGTGTAATGGTTAGCAAGCTAGTATTCGCAGACCATTGTTAGTGAGTTCGATTCTCACTGGTGCACCCTACTTCTGGCCTTGTGCCATATCTAAGCTAAGCTTAGTAAATAACTATATTACAGAAAATTGGGCACCTCACGTGGTGTAATGGTTAACAAGCTCGCTTCGCAAACCATTGTTAGTGAGTTCGATTCTCATTGGAGCCCCATACTTCTGGCTTTGTGCCATATCTAAGCTAAGCTTAGTAAATAACTATATTACAGAAAATTCCAACAGGACTGTTTAAAACTATTCTTTTCTGGGATACAAGAAAGTTAAAAAGTAGTTTCGATGAGGTAAGATAAAACGGAAATTGAATAACTAGCAGTTGTATACCTCTTACTTACTTACTTACTTCTATTCTTCTTCTGACGTCTTTTCTATCTTATGTCTTCTAACATCTGTTCTAGCGTCTGGACTTCTCTTGGGGACTTCGTGTCTGGTCTTCCATTGGAATTTCTCTTTATCAGAAGCCCTGTGTCATTGTTAGTTTTTAGATAATAACACAAGACTTCGATTTAACTTAGATCATATTTTATTCTCGAAATCCCCCACCAGACTACCTGCGCAGATTGAGTCGGAGCGTGTATAACACGACCTACCACCGTCGTGGTTCTTGGCCGACTAACTACAAATCTATTCTAATCTAAACCGGAAGAGGTTTTTCTCCACCGATTCTCACGGTATCCTCCGGAAGGTTCAGGATGAGGTCAAACCTTGTCACTCATCCTTCAAGGCCGTGGGCTGCAACTTATAACAGCCATTTTGATTTCTACACTACTTTACATAAATATTAAGAATCTAATAATTATGTAACACTAACTTAGAGAATGGAAAAATTACAAAAGAAAAAAAAGAAAGAAAAAGGGAAAAAAAGAAAAAAGAAGAAAAAAAAGAAAATGAGATAAAAAGAAAAAAAAGAAAAAAAAAGAAAAAAATAGACTCAAAAGACTCAAAAGAATTCTTCAGACAAATGGACTCCTTTTTTTTTTGTTATCATAAAGATTTAAAACTATTCTTTTCTTAATCACCCCTCTTCACACTGCCACAGGAAAGTTAAGGTACCAATTTTGGCAACGGTAGAGTCGCAGGATTTGATGGGTAGCTCTGGATTTCAGCATCACACCACTTTAGGGACTGCGGATCCTAATTCATTTTCGGGGTTTACTCCCCTAGCCTTTCATAGAAATGCAGCAGAGGTTTTGTGTCGGACTTCTTTTTTCTTACTTTGATGTGTTGCCGACCAAGGCTAATGAGCCACTGGACAAGCACTCTTGCTTAAAGCCGACAGGATGGCTCATGACATTGTAACAGATTTCCCTGATTGAGTCGCTAAATAGTTCAATTACTAAAAAATATGTATGGTTGGCAGCCTTCCTTCTACGTGAGACGATGGAGTAGTGTCAAAGTTTTTTCTCCTCTCTTTGAACTACATAGCCTTGGCGGGTTCATATGGAGAATAAGTTGTTGCCCATGCTGCAAATCACCCCTCTTCACACTGCCACAGGAAAGTTAAGGTACCAATGCAGTTTTGGCAACGGTAGTGTCGTAGGAGTTGCTGTGTAGCACTGGATTTCAGCATCAAACCACTTTAGGGACTCCGGCCCCTAATTTATTTTCGGGGTTTACTCCCCTAGCCTTTCATTGAAAGGCAGCTGACTTTCTTTTTTCTTACTTTGATGGGTTGCCGACCAAGGCTAAAGAGCCCCCTTTAACCCATTTAGGGATCCCTGCGAGTAGCAAGTACCGTAATCCTACTAGTATTGGTGTTCCTTTACCCTTCTAACATATTGGGTATACAAACAGCGAGAAACACAGATACATAGCTTGTTTTGTTATACTGCTTATCAATCCTTCTCAGATTATATAATTTAAATTATCAGGTTGTTTACAATACCTGCTAATGCTTAAGTGGTTACCCATACAAGTATCGAACAGATTCGTTGTTGCTTAACTACGTTAATATAGTCGGAACTGTTGCTTTCGACATGACTTGACCGTAAGAATAAAGGCTATGGGAAGTGCAACTAAGTATTAATTCTAATACTATGTACACTGCAATACAATATTTTGACAAGAAACACCCGAAGAAGGTCGGAGTGCATAACGGCCGAAACCGAGATAGATAAAAAGATAGATGGATAGACAGATATACCACAATACAATATTTCGACAAGAAACACCTGAAGAACGCCGGTGGCCCTAATGGCCGAAACGTTGTGGATATAGCAATAAAGATAAGGAGAACAGTCCGAAAAATGTAATAATACAATACTCCTATTTCCCTTGATGTATTAAGTTGATAGACGGAGCGGGAAGAGGGAGGTGGGGATAAAAACTCAAGTTAGGATGGGGTCCACAGAGAACTTGCATTGGGGGCCCCAACCAAAAAAAGTTTAGGAACCAGTGGTCTAAATCAGAGGTTCCCAACCATTTTCAGCTCATGGCCAACTTTGAAACCAGCATTTTTTGTGGCCCATAAAATTATTATAATAGAAAAAATATTTCCATTTTACATAAGATATTTATTGAATCAAGATACAACCATACTGACGCACACACTTTATCTCCAGTATCTAAACTACATGGACTTTTCAGTTCCAATTTAACGACTATTTATTATCAATATTTAATTTTGCAATTTTCCGATATATATGTATGTGCAAAAAAAAAACACGCTTTCACAAACAAAGTTGAAGAAACAATTCTTCACCTTTAAAATAATCAACCAAATTCAAAATATGAATTATAATAAGAAAGGAACTTGGTTTCAAATACACTTATTTAATGAGACCCTTGACCCTGATGCATATTTGAAAGTTTATCAATATTTGGATTCATGCAAAATATAAATTTCCCACGTATATGATTGGATTTTGTATATAAAAAGTGAATGCTCTGAAATCATATAGAATTATAATATTCATTATCCCACCTGCAAATTTGCTGTGACCCATTTTGGCCATGTGGCCATAGGTTGGGAACCACTGGTCTACAACAGGGTTTCTTAAAGAGGGTCATATGGCCCGCTTGAGGGTCATGAGATTTAGGGGAAGCACAAGGCCAAATTTGAAAAATGTAAGGCCACGAGGTGCCAAGAAGAAGCCGCAGAAAATTTAGAACCCACAAATTCTTTAACTCTTTAACTACCAATTTTCTCCAAGGATGTACCAAATTTTCTTAGTATTTTTTACCTGTATGAGAGGATATTTCAGAGTTCATTATCATATTGACGCACACACTTTATTTCCAGTATCTAAATACATGTACTTTTCAGTTCATATTTAACGACTATTTATTATCAATATTTAATTTTGCAATTTTCCGATATATATGTATGTGCAAAAAAAAAAACGCTTTCACAAACGAAGTTGAAGAAACAATTCTTCACCTTTAAAATAATCAACCAATTCAAAATATGAATTATCATAAGAAAGGAATTTGGTTTCAAATACACTTATATATAGAATTATAATATTTCCTTGGCCCACCTGAAATTTGCTGTGGTTCATTTGGGCCATGTGGCCATAGGTTGGGAACCACTGGTCTAAATGACGGGTTTTAAACACTATGTTTGAAAAGAAAGACGGATACATTTTTTACTAAAGAATGATTTGTGAGAATTCGCGTCTTTTTTGCCAAGATCAGGTCATGAATTAAATTGCATATGTAAATGGCGTCGTAAGGCTTTTTAAATTAATGAATATTATCAGGATGCTCCAATCTAGCCAAAAACTCCCGAAAGTGCTGACACTTTTGCGGTTTGGCTATCCCAAAGGACGAAATTCATGCCAAAATTAAGCTAACTGATTCAGAATATTCACATATCACCAACGAAAAGAAGTTACCAAGTCACAGATTTTACGTATTAAATCATCTTCCGTACTATGCTAGGGAAATCTGAGAAGGGTCTTTTAGCTCAGTCGTAGATCATCCGGTTCAACACCGACCCTCGCCAACTCAGTGTATGAGTAGCACAGGGATCTGTGCGGTAAAGCTGATGGTAGGTGTGGTGCTCAGCCTCAGATGCCAAAACAATTTCCTTGGTCTAGCGCTTGTGAAAACGGGATAGACTCCCTCGCTGTCTGTCTGGTACCAGCATTAGGTCACTTCGTCGACTTTACTTACTTATTGGTATTAAGAGGGAGAGTTATAAATTATATGCACTCTTGTTTTTCAATGTATTTACATAAAAGCAGAGGGTAAACAGGTACGTCATTTTATTTGAATTATTTGATTAATCAGCTGGTCACATCAAGCCCTAGTACCTATATGATTGCCCCAACCCTATCTGTCCTTATGGCAAGCCCCAACCCCCTTTTATCATATGGGTGCTAGAAGGCGGTGACTGCGGGTCTACATGTCATGGGAATGACGTTAAATTCTATCTGATGGTGATGTTCCAGTTTTGGAGGTTTGGGGAATGTGAGCATCCCTTGATCACCATTGCTCCCTGGTCAACTCTGACCCGGAGTGGTAGTACCTGTTAGAGTCCCATCTATGGGTTAAATAGAAAAACATGAGTTGATAAACAAAATTGTATTATGCATTAAGAATGAATTTATTTCACAACTTTGTCGGCATTAAATGACCTACTGAGGTTGATATGCCGTAAAACAAAAGAAACCAAATCAAACTAGAATAAAGTAATGTTTTGTTAATGTATCTAATTATTCCAGAAAATACACTGCATATCAGTATCATTATCCACTAACAAATGATCTGTTTTATGTCTTACAAAACACAAAGATTAGAAATGATGTTCTAAATCTATGCATGCTTCCATTATAGTCATTAATTACTTAAAGGTGAAGGCCATTTGAGAAGTCTTCATTTCTTGACACATATAATCTATCTCTATCGTCTCTAGGGTGGAGAGCCTTGTTAAGCTTGGTTTACCTATTTATCTATTTAGTTTAGTTTAGATTTTATTTTTGTTTATTTATTTTTTATTTATCTTGTTTTTTGGGGTTTTTTCATTTATGTTCTCTATGTTTATTGTATCACTTTATATTATTCATTTTACTAATACAAAATGAAAAACACCGTCCGGGCGATGTAAAAATAGATTTTTGAAACATATTGCCTGAAGGGTGGGAGTTAAAAATTCAATGTCTGCGAGTTTGTCCCTAGTAAAATCATCAAATTCATTAAAGATTAAAAAATTAAAACAATTTGAAATGTAAACTTTAAATATGTATTAAAATAAAAAACAAACTAATAAATATATAATACCAGTCATTATTTATTAAAACTTATTTTAAAAACAATGAGGACTGTCTAATGTTGCATGTTCACATTTTGAGTGTGTTTATTCTATGTTATGACAATTTTGGGTAATGTGACGTAGGAGTGACGTAGTTTTTGTTACAGACAAAAACCGGAAGCGAATCTCCATTATTAATAGATATATTTACTGAATTCCTCAACTACATTTTGTGCCTAAATTGTAAAACGAGTCCCCACTTTAAAACTAACCATTCTCACAAGATAATTTTTTTTAGAATATACACATTGAAGTGAATATCCGAATAAATAAAGAAAATATATTTAGTATTGTAACATAACGTGTGCAAGAAAAATAAAACATTTATTGTAAAAACACGGACATAAAATGAGGGTTCAGTTTATTTTATGGTAGGAATTTACGAGGAAATAGTTAAGATTACCGGGGTTGTCTCTCTGGTTCTTGGTTCTATTTACATTTTTTTTAATCAGAACACAGAGACATATTTCTGTGTATCCTCCTTTTTCGATTGGCTTGCTCCTGCGTTCTAAAAGCTTCCCTAAAGAAGAAGGTTTTTGGTCTGGTCATGCAACTATTTATGCTCCGTTTCTTTCACATCTTGTGCAGTTGCTTTAAAACGTTTCCATACCCTCATATACATGTCTACGTTGTAGTGCACTGTCCCCGTATTGTGCTAAAAGCCCCTGACACTCCTTCCGACCAGAGAAATCGATTTATTACACTCTATTCTTCCTTGGTGCATACTGCTAGTGGAGCGGCAATTTTTACTCTGTGAAAAATGGTGCGATCAGGCTCAGATTTCGATATATATATATATATATATATATATATATATATATATATATATAATTTTATAAGCGTTATTTAGTCTGGCACACAGTCACCCATCTTAAAACTGAACTCGCTTAGCTTAGCTTCATTTCTCGACGAGAAATTTAATCGTGAATTAACCATAAATTTAGTGATTTACTAAGCTTAGCATTGTTTAGCGCAATCTCATAAGTAATGCACCACAGGAACATATATGACCAAACCTTTGATTTAATTCATCATTGTGCTGAACTAAATAAGAAAGAACAAAATTTGTTGCGGTGATTGGTTAGGTTTGGTTTCATTGTTTAATGGCATATCAAGCTTTGTGGGTTATTTAATCCTTGTAGAAAAATAGTAGTGATATTATTAACCCATAGTTTTCCCAACCCTATTGCCCCTATGGCAAGCACCAACCCTTTTTATCATATGGGTGCTAGAAGGCGGTGGCTGCGGGTCTACATGTCCTGGGAATAACGTTAAACTCTATCTGATGGTGAGTTTCCAGTTTTGGAGGTTTGGTGAATGTGGAGCACCCCTTCATCACCATTGCTCCTGGTCCACTCTGACCCGGAGTGGTAGTACTTGTTAATCTATGGGTTAAATAGAAAAATGTATTTATAAAAAAAATTGTATTATCCATTAAGAATTGATTTATTTCAAAACTTTATCGGCATTAAATGACCCACTGAGGTTGATATTGTTATATATTGTACAAACGGAAATATGAATTTCCGGTTTTATTAAAAAGTTTAACAACTGCCCGTTATCAGATCAAGAGATAAAAATACGTGGGAGTAGCTATGAATATAAAAGAACCGAGGGCTCGAGACAGGTC
>CM042173.1:15436049-15466049 GCA_023376005.1 Doryteuthis pealeii
CACCCAGAGGGTGCATATATTTGCTAGTATATATAAGATATATATTCATACAAAACCGCCAGGAAACTAAAGCTAATAAGTAAAAAGTGCTCAATACCTAAGTAGAGAAAATGATAAAGATAAAGATTTAGAAAATAATACAGATAAAGATATCTTTATATATATACTCGGTAGAACAATTTAGGTACTTAGGCAGTAATATCTCCTCCACAGAAAACGATGTTAATGCACGCATAGAAAAGACATGGTCCGCTATAAATAAATTATCAGTCATATGGAAATCCAATCTCACAGACAAGTTAAAGAGACAATTCTTCCAGGCCTTTGTCGTGTCAGTACTGCTGTATGGTTGCACCAACTGGACCCTAACGAAGCGACTAGAGAATAAATTAGATGGGAGCTGCACAAGAATGCACACGAATTTGGCAATGAAAATATTAAGAGATCATTATGTCAGAAACAGTAGATCTGCTCACATAATTACGGATAAAACAAAATTTGTTCGTTTTAATGGAAATTTTGATGCCACGCAACATACTATTAACCTAGCGGATGGTACTCGAACTACAGGATTAGCATATGCTAAGTGCGATGCAAAACTTCTGCTCGAAGATAATAATGGCAATATTCATGAATCAACCTTAAAAATGCATTATATATTCCATCTTATAAGTTAAGAGAAAGGAAATGAATCCGACGGTAGAAGTATAGATAAAAGGATATGAAAACACACAATGCTGTTAAAATGAAAATATTTTATATCATATTCATAGCTAATATACGCGTAGCGGATGTGCTAATGACGAAACGATCGCATGACTTGTACGCTTTTTGGAACATCAATGTTTTCGTTTTGAATTCAAATATTTTCAGCTTCTCTCTCGATGAGTCCGGAATAAAAAAAAAAACTAAAAAAACTAACTCTGAAGATGATTTTTATAAATCGAAATATTGTTCAATATTAGCTATGAATATTATTATCTGTGTTATTCGGACTATTGTCCCCATCTTCATTGTTATTTGTACAACGTTTCGGTCGATATACCCTCCGGCCTTCTTCGGGTATTTCTTGTCGGACTCAGGAACCTTCTTGTACTCGTGAACCTTCTTTTCGAACTCGGGAACTTTCTTGTCGTAATCGGGAGCTATCACGGAACTTTGAACCTAACCCTTTATTTAGTCTACGGGGGTATCCTGTTCTCATTCCGCTAACCATAGCTGGGGTAGGAGTTGTGTTAATTAATTATTTTTCTAACTGCTTTCACTCAGGATTGAACTCGGGTTTCAGGGATAACTGTCACTTAGAACTGTCTTAACCTAACTGCCTTATCCACTCAGCCATGTGTCCAAATACCTGAAGAAGGCCGGAGGGCATATCAGCCTAAATGTGGTACAAATAACAATGAAGATGAGGACAATAGTCCGAATAACGCAGATAATACTAATCATCAAGCCTCATCTCAAACATTCAGAGAAATAGCTATGAATATGTTATAAAATATTTTCATTTTAACAGCATATTGTGTTGTTTTCATATCCTTTTATCTATACATATTAAATCTTATAAACAAAATATTTTTTCAGTACAGTCAGCGACTGAAAATGGTGCTTCACTCTAGTCTTATAAAAATGGCGCCCAACTGAAGACCTCGGATGCATCCATATATGATATTAAAAAGGAAGGAAAATTGTATTTTCTAAATAACAAAAAAACAATACGAACTCATACTTTAAAAGAATTGCGTAGTATTCTAGGACACTGTAAAGATAAGATGTTTTAAAATTAGAGCAAGTTTGGTAATATTCGCGGGGTTCCATCCGGCCTCCTGCCTCAAAAACCGCTTGCTGACTGCTGAAAAAAACAAAAAAACACCAGCTACACAAGGCGACTTCTTTTTCCCGTGAGATTTTAATTTCCCCCCAAGCCAAAATGTCATGTCGCGTTGTGGTGATTCATCCTTAAAAAAATCCATTCTAATCTACCCGTAATTCTTATATTCCTCCTAAAAGAATTCTAGGCTAATTTACACGTCACTGTTACATTCCTGGCTCTCCTCCACACTCTCTGTCTTGTATTTAATGCATAATGATAAATGTTTTCTGATGTTGTGTAATGTAGTATTGCGCTTTATTTTGTTAACAGATGGCAATAGGAGCTTTTAGTTTTAACAAAGTTTACTTAAAAAGGATCGTTTTCTATTGTATTCATGCAGCTGTTGCAACATCTTTTTGTTGCGCTCTCTCTCTCTCTCTCTCTCTCTCTCTCTCTCTCTCTCTCTCTCTCTCTCTCTGTTCGTGCTGTGTGTGTGGAGGTGTTTGTGTGTAACGGTTATCTCCGTAGCAAATGGATATTTCGAACCGAGTTCAAATCATAGATGAATCTTTTTGCATTTCACATAGTTCCTTGAGGAAAGTATTAATCCAATTATTCTCCCTGCAGTTATGTATAAAATAGTTGTCAATCGGTATGGGAAAAGGAAAACTCTGAATTCAAACCTGTTAAAATCCGCTTAGAAAATGAATCACATCAAATAGATAGATAGACTGAGATAGATAGATAGATAGATAGAAAAACATTAGATAGATAGATAGATAGATAGATAGATAGTAAAAACGAATTTAAAAAAAAAACAGACGGATTGTTTCTGACAGTTTTACGCTTGTGTGATCTGCAGGAAATGAGAAAAGGGCACTCCCCCTCCACGCACAAATATATATATAATATATAATATATATATATACATGTGTGTGTGTGTGTGTGTGTGTGTGTGTGTGCACGCGCGTATGTGTGTGTATGAAAGTTACGCTATGCGTAAGAAAATATACAATAAAAATATAATACTCCTCTACTCACAACTATACGCACCTATATATATATATATATATATATATATATACATGTATATATATATATGTGTGTGTGTGTGTGTGTGTGTGTGTGTGTGTGTGTGTGTGTGGTGCGGTAGGTGGAGATTATATTTTTATTGTTTTTTTCTGATTTATTTTTAGACTGCTCAATCTAAAACAGAGATGTTATCATGTATATTGTGTTTATTATATATATATATATATATATATATATATATTATATATTATATATATATATATATATATATTATATAATGCCTATTTAAGCGTTAAATTATCTTTAGATGGGTTTCACTGAATATTACAAACAAGGAGTGTCTATTGTGTTTTTTATTGAATTTTTCTTGACAACCAGTAATTTACCGCAAATGTGATCAAGGCGATTGAAACCTTTTCTGATTTGTTGGCCATAAACGTTCGGCCATTGTTTGGGATTTTCAAGAACGTAAATTTTCGTGATACTATTTTCGAAATCCAGAAAATTGTACAGTTTTCCAGGAATGTTTGGATTTTTTTTATGTTCGTGTTTTAATGTTCGTGTTTATTTACGTGGTGTTGACGTCATTAGCGCCCGGCTAAAAAATTATATGGAAAATTATCTTAATTTTTGTCTAATTTTACTGATATTATAAGTGTAATTAATAATGGAGATTGTCTGTATTTCTGTCCGTAACAAAAACTACGTCATAGCTCTACGTCACAGCTTACGTCACAATATTCTTATGCTATATACACCCAAAATTTGAGTGATCAATTTTTAAAATTGTTTTTTACTCTCGTCCTTTTTTTATTTTTTTTTTTTTACAGTAACAAGAAGTTAACAAAAAAGTTTACAAATAAATAAATACCTACGATTTTGTGTCAAATTGATGTGGAAAATATTCAAAATAATTGTTTGATTATTACATGCATGCAACATTTTATTTGAGAGGGACGGGGCTCAGTTTTCATTTCAAATTGTTTCATTTTTTTTTTACTCCTTTAATAAATATGAGATTTTGCTTACTTATGATACAAACCCTCTGACATTGAATTTTTAACTCCCACCCTGTCAGGCAATGTCTTTCAAAAATTAATTTTTACGACGCCGGGAGGGTGTTTTCTGTTGCTAGTAAGTGTAACTCAATTCGACAGTAATTGGAACTTAGCTTGATTATTCTTCACCACTTGCATTGTGATTGCCTTCAAAACAAACCAACAAACCGATACATATATATATATATATATATATATATATATATATATATATATATAGCTTTTTCCGTAGTTAGGGTTTTTCCATGTGTGGTTTAACCAAGCTGATGCAGGTAGACCATAAGGAGAGCTTAATGTGCCTAATACCAGTGAGTAAAAGGACAGAGCAAGAAATTTAGTAAATGCAGAAAAACTCTAAACTTGCTTCATTACAATAATTTATTTCAACCGTATTAATACGGCATCTTCAGGTAATCACAAGAACATGACTCTTACCCTGAAGATGCTGTATTAATACGGTTGAAATAAATTATTGTAATGAAGCAAGTTTAGAGTTTTTCTTCATTTCCGTATTAAACAGCATCTTCAGGGTAAGAGTCATGTTCTTGTGATTACCTGAAGATGCCGTATTAATACGGTTGAAATAAATTATTGTAATGAAGCAAGTTTAGAGTTTTTCTTCATTTACTAAATATATATATATGTGTGTGTGTGTGTGTGTGTTTGTGTGTGTGTGTGTTGTTTCATATTATTTGGCAAAAATATATTTTTCTGTTTTATTGTGAGCCAATCGACGTATAAGAGCAAACTCTCTAACGGTTTTACGCCAAGTAACGACGCAGATGTGTCCAAAAATTACTTACGCTGTTTTGGATATACTGTGCATGGATTCTGCTCAGATACATCAACTGGCCAATAATAGAATAGAAAAAGATATTCTTGCCAAAATATATTTTGGTTTATTTTTTCCTCTTTTCAACTGGCTTACAATATTTTTTCTTATTCAAGGAGCATAAGTGGACTTTCTATATATATATATATATATATATATATATATATATATATATGTGTGTGTGTGTGTGTGTGTGTGTGTGTGTGTGTGTGTGTATATATATTATATATGTATATATGTATATGTATATATGTATATATATATATATATATATATGTATATATGTATATATTATATGGATGTATATGTATATATATATGTATATATATGTATATATATATAGGTATATATGTATATATATATATATATGTATATATATGTATATATGTGTATGTATACATATGTATATATGTGTATATATATGTATATATATATATGTATATATATATGTATATATATATATATATATATAATGCTCTTTGTTGGGGTACCGAGTTTCTTGGTACAAGGTGATTCTAGGCTGGCCCTATTCTCTAACAGTAGTTTGTTGTAGAGTTCAGGTTCTGTATGAGAGCTCAATGTTTAATTCTTATAAAACAGAGCAAATTTATTTTGCCATAACAAGACGACTTCGGTTCCAGTGATCTTCTGAAAAAGAGATTTTATCTCGAAAATTCAAGAATAAAATACAGGTTAACACACAACACCATTGTTACCGTATTATTATTATTTTTTCTTTACACCTGCATTGTGATAGCCTTCAAAATCAACCTCCAAACCAATATATACACAATGCTACAAGCCAATTATAAAACTCTCTTACATATATATATATATGTGTGTGTGTGTGTGTGTGTGTGTGTGTGTGTGTGAAGAAAGGAAGTGAATCCGACGGAAGGAAGTGAATATATCAAGAAAAATGAAAAAACACAGGTCCACACACACACACAACCACATACCTAAAAAAATGCACAATGTTTCCTTTCAATACACACACTTACAGCGCCATATACTCACGCCATAAAATAGAATATTTGATGTCATATTTCAAAACCGTCTCCTTTTTTCAAACTTCAAAAACATTTTTAAACAGACTGAGTGACAAGGATTACCACTCGCTTTTCTCATTATTTTGTGATAAATAATTTCTTATCTTATGCCCTGAAGACGATTTAATTAATAGATCGAAACACTGCAGCGTCGGCCAATAAACTCACCACTTAACCCATTTGGACCTGTGTTTTTTCATTTTTCTTGATATATATATATATATATATATATATATATATATATATATATATATATATATATATATATAATATTAACGATGACTCCATGAAAATCTGAGTTAAATTTGCCTGAAAACAACTCATGTTTTAGTGCGTTTAAAATCCTGGAATGTGTGTTATATATCACAAAGAAATAAAGATTTACATAATATATAGTGCGGTTAATTTGCATACTGGTTTTTGAAAAACCGTGTTTAATAAATAATTACTTGGTTTTATTGGTTTTTTTACCTCCAACACATTGAAATCAATCCTCTGAATGATTTTATATAGAAACCAATTAAAATATAATTAAAATAAGTGTAGTCTTTTTTATTCGTTCGTATTTAATTTCGTAGGTCTTTCTAATTCAATATATGTCATTACATTAAAATTTATATACTTAAAAATTATAAGATCCGCAACATTCTTCAAATTTTAAAAAAAATGATTTTTTTTTTTTTTATCATATTTATTATATTGAATGGGCAAATCTTTTTTCACAAAGAAGACGGGAATTGTTTTTTATATCCTAAGTATTTGCGCATTTAATTTAATAAAACAACTTTGTGGACCTGCAGACTCTCCGTAGAGGACTGTTCATGTCATAAGTCACCCTGACGTAACACCATGAAGCCAAGAAGTCCAGAAGAAAGCAGCGGCAACAAAGCACCGGCACATCAACATCTCCAGGGACAGCCTCCAAATGCGACATCTGTGGTCGAGAATGTTTTTCAAACATCGGACTTCACAGTCGCAGGAGGCGCTGTAACTTCAGGGGAACAAAAACTTTATTATAGTCTTCCGAGAGGAAAATGCCAATAAATAAATCTATCCATGACGATCTCTCGCCAACCTTCCCTATCATTCATCGACTCTGGGAGCTCCTCTGCGCAGCAGCCAGTATCCCTACATAGTTGGTCAATGTAGGTCCTGGCTGGCTTCCGCAGTAGTGCGTCGCTTACGAGCTCGTCCTTGCTTCTCCAGCAGTGTCCTGCACGTCTAGCCTGTCTTACTCGTATGGTTTGTGAGAAGGGGGCAGGTGGCCATACAATTGCTTTTTTATGGGGTGCTGCTTCCACGACTTATTCAGGACCGCTCGCAGCATTCTCGTGCAGCTCCCATCTAGCTTATTCTCAAGGCGCTTCGTTAGGGTCCAGGTGGTACAGCCATACAGCAGTACCGACACAACCACATCCTGGAAGAATTGTCTCTTTAGCTTGTCGGGGAGATCGGATTTCCATATGACTGATAATTTGTTAGTGGCCAACCATGCCTTTCTTATTCTAGTGTTAACATCCCTTTCTGTGGATGAGATATTACTACCTAGGTATGTGAATTTTTCTACTGACTTAAGAGGCTTGCCGTCAAGTGTGGAGATGTCTCCTTGCTTTTTGAAGCTCATGAACTCAGTTTTATCAGAGTTCACATAAAGGCCGATGTTCTTTGCTGCCTCCTCCAGGCTGTGTAGAAGTGCCTCAGCCTGTGCCGGTGTATCTGTAAGAAGTGAAGAGAATTTGAATATTAGAAAAGTGAAAAATCAACCTACCCGAATCTGCAAAGTAAAAAGTGAATATAAATAGCGTCGTTCGGATTTTGAACTCGTCTCACCAACTCCATTTTCTGTGTTAATGACCGTTAAATTCTAAATCAGCACAGACACAGGTCACAGTAATAGAATGTTAAGGCTCCGAGGTTCAGAAAGCCACAGAGGACCAGCACACGGTTGAGCGACAAAGTTCAACCAACAGAACAATGGAGAACTTCAAACCATACGGGACTCAACACAGAGGACAGCGAAACAATAAGTTTTCAAGTCTATGAAAAATTTTGTCACGAGTTTGTTTAACAAGACGACATCCTTGTGTAGAAGAAAGAAAAAGGAGAAAAAAAAAGAAAAGACACACAACGGTTTCAGCTGTCAATCTTATGTGCGACAACTCCCCCGGCATTCGTAGAACTCATTCTGTCATTCGGTAAATTCGATTGGTGTGCAAGTCTCGTGAGACCACCGCGAGAGAGCGAGAGGGCTAAGCGACGAGAACTTGAGTCGATTTCTGGTTATGGCCGCTGACGGGGAAAAAGACCATCTGTTTCGAATGAAGACGCTGACAATGAAGCCGGTCGTTTGAGTGTTGTTTTAGTGAAATACTTGAGACACATAACGTGTGCTCACTCTGATCAGTGTTGAATCCGAATACGATAAACGATAAATGATCAGTTTAAGAATTTCGATAAGGGGGAAAATTCACTAACTGTTTAATGGCATATTGACTTTCGTGGGTTATTTAATACCAAACCCATCCTTTTAGAAGTTAACGTGCTAGACTGCAATATTTCGATAATTCACTGACTAGTTTTAGCTTGGTTTGCTTTTCTTTCTTTTTTTGTTTAATGGCATATTAATTTTCGTGGGTTATTTAATACCAAATCCATCCTTGTAGAAGTTAACGTGCTAGACTGCAATATTTTATCAAGCCAATCAATATTTTAGTAACAATACTAATAAAAATAACAGTAGTAATTTTAGTAACAATAACAGTAGTAATTTATTAATTATTACAATAATTACAATTTATTACAATTTATTACAGGGGCCGGGTTAGCTCAGTCGGTAGAGCGTTCGGCTAGAAACCACGAGGTTCCTAGTTCGATACCGGTCCTCGCCAACTCAGCGTATGAGTAGCACAGGGACCTGTGCGGTAAAGTAAGGAGCTGATGGTAGGTGTGGCGCACCACCTCAGACGCTAAAATAATCTCCTTGGTCTAGTGCAAGTGAAAAGGGGATAGACTCCCTCGCTGATTCTAATACATTTTATTGTTCGGATTATAGTGGCTTGTCAAATACGTAGAAAAATTTTAAAACACTTTAGAACATTCACAAGAAATTTTCTCCTGACGATGACCTAAGGTCGAAACTATTTGAGAAAAATGAACAATACAAAAGAAATATTCCTGTTTGTCTTCTCACTTTTTGTTCATATATATATATATATATATATATATATATAGAGAGAGAGAGAGAGAGAGAGAGAGAGCAAGAAAGAAAGAAGGAGTGAGAGAGGGAAAACATACTGAGAAAGACAGATGTGGACAAACTGAGGTGTATGAGATAGATAGATAGATAGATAGATAGATATAGAAAGAGAAAAAGAAATAGACACAGAAGGAAAAACATACTTAGATAGATGTGGACAAACTGAGGTGTATGAGATAGATAGATAGATAGATAGATAGATAGATAGATAGATAGATATAGAAAGAGAAAAAGAAAGAGACACAGAAGGAAAAACATACTTAGATAGATGTGGACAAACTGATGTGTATGAGATAGATAGATAGATAGATAGATAGATAGATAGAGAAAGAGAAAAAGAAAGAGACACAGAAGGAAAAACATACTTAGATAGATGTGGACAAACTGAGGTGTATAAGATAGATAGATAGATAGATAGATAGATAGATAGATATAGAAAGAGAAAAAAAGAAAGAGACACAGAAGGAAAACATACTTAGATAGATGTGGACAAACTGAGGTGTATAAGATAGATAGATAGATAGATAGATAGATATAGAAAGAGAAAAAGAAAAAGAAATAGACACAGAAGAAAAACATACTTAGATGTGGACAAACTGAGGTGTATGAGATAGATAGATAGATAGATAGATAGATAGATAGATGATATAGAAAGAGAAAAAGAAAGAGACACAGAAGGAAAAACATATTTAGATAGATGTGGACAAACTGAGGTGTATGAGATAGATAGATAGATAGATAGATAGATAGATAGATAGAAGAGAAAAAAGAAAGAGACACAGAAGGAAAATCATACTTAGATAGATGTGGACAAACTGAGGTGTATGAGATAGATAGATAGATAGATAGATAGATAGATATAGAAAGAGAAAAAGAAAGAGACACAGAGGGAAAAACATACTTAGATAGATGTGGACAAACTGAGGTGTATGAGATAGATAGATAGATAGGTAGATAGATAGATAGATATAGAAAGAGAAAAAGAAATAGACACAGAGGGAAAAACATACTTAGATAGATGTGGACAAACTGAGGTGTATGAGATAGATAGATAGATAGATAGATAGATATAGAAAGAGAAAAAAGAAAGAGACACAGAAGGAAAAACATTCTTAGATGGATGTGGACAAACTGAGGTGTATGAGATAGATAGATAGATAGATAGATAGATAGATATAGAAAGAGAAAAAAAAGAAAGAGACACAGAAGGAAAAACATTCTTAGATGGATGTGGACAAACTGAGGTGTATGAGATAGATAGATAGATAGATAGATAGATAGATAGATATAGAAAGAGAAAAAAAAAAGAGACACAGAAGGAAAACATTCTTAGATGGATGTGGACAAACTGAGGTGTATGAGATAGATAGAGATAGATAGATAGATAGATAGATTATAGAAAGAGAAAAAGAAATAGACACAGAAGGAAAAACATACTTAGATAGATGTGGACAAACTGAGGTGTATGAGATATATATAATATATATATTATATATATATATATATATATATATATATATATATATAGATAGATAGATAGATAGATAGATAGATAGATATAGAAAGAGAAAAAAGAAAGAGACACAGAAGGAAAAACATACTTAGATAGATGTGGACAAACTGAGGTGTATGAGATATATATATATATATATATATATATATATATAATATATATATATATATTAGATAGATAGATAGATAGATAGATAGATAGATAGATATAGAAAGAGAGAAAAGAAAGAGACACAGAAGGAAAAACATACTTAGATAGATGTGGACAAACTGAGGTGTATGAGATAGATAGATAGATAGATAGATAGAGAGAGAGAGAGAGAGAGAGAGAGAGAGAGAGAGAGAGAGAGAGAGAGGTGGGAGAGAGAATCATTTTTCTGTCTGGCTTAATGTGAACTAATCTCTTTGTTATATTTGCTATCCAAGTGTTTGTGCTTCTAAAATTCTTTCTTTATTATCACCTTTTTACCGAGAGAGACAACATTCCTTTGTTGGCATCCTGTGGTTGTAGGTCTGCACATATGTGTGTGCATTTTGGTAAAACCAGGAACCTTGCGTGTTAAAGATTTTCTAAGCCTATCAGAAACGCTACCCCCCAGAACATTGGCCGTACGCAAACATACCGTGCAGCATCGGCCTTCTTAAAGTATCGCTTTCTCACGCAAGACTTTGAGCTCTCGAAAATCTTAATCTACGCCAATGTCTTGATAGGGTTGGTATCACTGTAGCTATATGTACAGTGCCTACGTCATAAGATGGAGACAGAGACAGACACACAGAGAGACAGACTGAGAGAGAGAGAAGAGAGAGAGAGATAGAAAGAGGAGATAGAGAGAGAACTAGAATTTCTGCCCTCTCTGTGGGATTTAAAATGCGCTAACTGTATTCTCTACAGAGGGAGATAAGATCCTCCCAAAATGTTGTTCTGGTTAATGACATTAAACTGGATCTGGTTGTGAGGCTCCACTTCTGGAGCTCTAGGGGATGTGGAGTACTCCTATATTGCCATTACTCGCAGGTCCAATTTGACCCTGAAATGGTAATAACTGTTAGGGTCCTATTTATCGTTTAAATAGATCTGTTCGCAAATTAAAATTGTTAATATGAACGAACAATGAACGCAATTCCCTAACCTCTAGTTCTGTTGGTATGCGGAGTGTGGAGTATCCCTTCATTGTCATCACTCACAGGTCCAATCTGACTCGGAGTGTTAGTGACGTTTAGGGTCCCATCTATGGGCTAAATAGATCTGTTCGCAAATTATGCGCATTAGATAGAAATACTTGATGCCGTATAATATTGTGTAAAAACTTTTGAAAAATTACACTAAAAATGTACCGCCCTGTCGGCTGGGGCGTTAGAATGCACCGACTGCACCTCTGCAGAGGGGTAAGACTCCCACCTGTTGGCCGTGGGTGGCGACCCGTGATGTTTAAGGATAGAGACCGGGTGGATGAGCAGTTCATGACATGCAATACCCCACTTTGGCCCTATCTTGGGCTAAACGGGCGGTCGGAGAGACCCCCTCCGATCAATCGGCTGGTCACGTCAAGCCCTAGCACCTATATGATTTTCCCAACCCTATTGCCCTTATGGCAAGCCCCAACCCGTTTTTATCATATGGGTGCTAGAAGGCGGTGGCTGCAGGTCTACATGTCTTGGGAATGACGTTAAACTCTATCTGATGGTGAGGTTCCAGTTTTGGAGGTTTGGGGAATGTGGAGCACCCCTTCATCACCATTGCTCCCTGGTCCACTCTGACCCGGAGTGGTAGTACCTGTTAGGGTCCCATCTATGGGTTAAATAGAAAAATGTATTCGTAAACAAATTGTATTATCCATTAAGAATTGATTTATTTCAAAACTTTATCGGCATTAAATGACCCCCTGAGGTTGATATGCCGTAAAACAAAACAAAACAAACAAAACAAAACTAAAAATGTAAATATGAACGAACAATGAACACAATTCCCTAACCTTGATTCTGTGTCTATAGTTGTTTAGACTAAAAGGGAATTGACATTGTGACTTTCCAGCATATTGTTTTTAGCAGCGTGTGCAGTCCAGTAAATTAATTTTTTTTCTTCTGTAATTTGATTCGTGATAAACTTTGAACGTCTTTTAGTTGTGAAGCTCGTGATGTTTTTTTTCTCAGATATCAGTCTCTGCTTATATTTCTTTATTTGTAAATTGTATTATCTAGGGTTTTTTTTCTACCCCGTCAAAGTTATAGAAATAGTAATAAAAATTTTAAAAAATAATATATATATATATATATATATATATATATATCTGAAATTTTTATAATGAATTAAAGAGATACTAAAGAGACGATTCTTCCAGGCTGTGGTCATATCGGTACTGCTGTATGGCTGTACCACCTGGACCCTAACGAAACGCCTTGAGAATAAGCTAGATGGGAGCTGCACAAGAATGCTGCGAGCAGTCCTGAATAAGTCGTGGAAACAGCACCCAACCAAGAAGCAGCTGTATGACCACCTGCCTCCCATATCACAAACCATACGAGTAAGGAGGGCTAGGCATGCGGGGCACTGCTGGAGAAGAAGGGATGAGCTCGTAAGCGACGTATTACTGTGGAGGCCAACACATGGACATGCTAACATAGGTCGCCCAGCCAGGACCTACATTGACCAACTATGTAAAGATACTGGATGCTGCGCGGAGGAGCTTCCAGAGTCGATGAGTGATAGGGAGGGTTGGCGAGAGACCATCATGGATATCCGTGCAAATTGCGCGACATGATGATAATGATATATATATATATATATATATATATATATATATATATATTCACTGGACAAGATGGACTCGCCACTTCTAATACATTTTACTGTTTGGATTATAGTGGCTTTGTCAAATACTTAAAAAACTTTTTAAAAAATATTTTAAAACATTAGATGAATGGACAGTTGCTGCTTGTTTGACGGTCTTTCTGAATCCACGATTTCTTTAATATATCATCAAGACCCAAAGTTTGCACTTAGTTTTGCTCCAAATACATAGGATTGGAACGAAAGTCTTGTCCGATACAAAATAATATTTTATCCAACCAAAAAAAACAAAAAACAAAAAAAACATGCAAATTGAGAAATATAAACAAAACATCATTTGTCAGTGTCTTTGAAATGTTGAAAATAGTCTTCCTTTATGGTCCACACATCTTTGCTATCGTTCTAGAAGCTGTTTTATGTGTTGGAGTTATTTTGTATATATATATTTACCAACTCCTCCGCACGAGCAGGATGTGACACAAGGTCAATTTCTTAAGCGGAGTTTAACAGGTTTGAATTCAGAGTTTTCCTTCTCCTAGACTGGTTACCTAGCCAGGGTTAAAGAGCCCAATCTGCCCTGCCATTTATCCATAGCTGGAGGGAGAATTGGATTCATACCTTTCCCAAGGGTATTTGCGCTATATGAAATTCAAACAGCTTCGTCCAGGAATTGAACTCGGGTCGACGAGTCCATTTCATATGACTCTAACCATTAGACCAGTCGCCTTATTTTGTATATAAGGCGTGCTTTAATTCTCCACTTCTATTTATAGACTATCCAAGGTCACGTGGGTTGTTCTTGTAACCAATCACCAGCAATACTACTGGCCTGATAGACTACTTAAATCCCCCACATTAGTCATAATTAAAACTGCTCTCTGTGAGGACGGACATACATAGGATTGCCGGATCTTTACCAATACTCTCGAAGGACTTATACTTTATACCAGTAACTGAGAACACTTTAGTAACCAAAGGATTCACATTATCAACGACTCTTTATCAAGGATCAATTCCACCAGATAACCGCTACTGCTTTAAGGCCAAGGAATAGCCCTGAAAAACGTAACATTATGCTGTTTGCATAATGTTACGTTTTTAAGGGCCATTCCTTGCGCGTGGTGTAATGGTTAAAGTCATGGGAAATGGACTCGTCGCCCGAGTTCAAATCCTGGACGTGGTCATTGCATTTCACTTAGCGCTAATACCCTTGGGAAATGTATGAATCCTACTCTCCCTCCAGCTATGGGCAAATAGCACGGCAGACTGGGCTCTTTAACCATGGCTAGGTAACCAGTCTAGGAGAAGGGAAACTCTGAATTGAAACCTGTTGAACTCCGCTTAAGAAATTAACCTTGTGTCGTATCCTGCTTGTGCGGAGGAGTTGGTAAATATATATGTTGTTTGCATAGAATTCTAAAGGTTTTAAAGCGAATCAGTTTTCCAAATCACCGTAAACTTTTTTCAGCGGATTGATACGTTTTCTCACTAAGTGACATTTTCATAGAAGAAAAGGAGAAACAGGTAATAGTTTGAAGGGGGGAAGGTCTGATATGTACACTGGATGCGATAATAGATAATACTGTAAAACCGAATGTTACTTTGTATCAGACAAGACTTTCGTTCCAATCCTATATAAATTTTAAATATATTAAAATGGAGGTACGTGGTCTAATGGTTAGAGTCGTAGAAAAATGGACTCGTCTACCCGAGTTCAATTCCTGGATAAAGCTGTTGGCATTTCACATGGCGCTAATACCCTTGGGAAATGCATGCATCCAATTCTCCCTCCAGCTATGGGTAAATAACAGGGTAGACTGGACTCTTTAACAATGGCTAGGTAACCAGTCTAGGAGAAGGAAAGCTCTGGATTCAAACCTGTTAAACTCCGCTTAAGAAACTGTCCTTGTGTCGCATCCTGCTCGTGCGGAGGAGTTGGTAAATATATATGCTGTTTGTATAGAATTCTAAAGGTTTTAAAGCGAACCAGTTTTCCAAATCACCGTAAACTTTTTTCAGCGGATTAGTACGTTTTCTCACTAAGGGGTTGGTATATATATCTTATTATAATGGAGATTGTATTTTTTTCCGTCTGTAACCGAAACTATATTACTATACAAATCACATTTCCCTTTGTTATCTGCATCCCATTCTCCATGATTTTATTTTCATTTAAACCTCAATTATTAATAAAATTGTTTTACATCATTAAGACTGCTAACCATATCTATATACAAATAACATGCAATTGTATTTATATATACAACAAAACAGCGGTTTACAGTGTGAATGGGAAGGCTAATTTGCATATTGATCTTTAAAAAATTGATTTTAATAAATATATGCTTAATATTATTGATTTCTAATTGTTTAGTTTTATCTTATTGAATATGAGCAAAATTCTCTTCAATAAATCTTAAAAGAAATCCCTTAAGAAAAAGAAATAACTGTAATATTATTCTTTACTTCCTATTTTAACTAAATAGTTAAATTAGGAATAAGAGTAATTGAAAATGATGGAAGAGTTAGTTTCAAAGTTGTTCTATTTTTCAATCATACCCCTCTGTTCCAATCATGTTATCTGCATTTTTATTCAGTTTCATTGGCCTTTCTAATTTAATATGATATTTTATTATATTAAAACTTAAATACGTGCACCCGAAGGGTGCATATATTTGCTAGTATATATAAGAGTTCAACACTATCCATATTGACAAAGGTAGACACGCTTTTCTAACAGAGTTGGCTGAGTTATTTATTTTGTTTTTGAAAATCTCTTTTCCAAGAAACAAAACAGATTATTAAAAAATTAGATTGAAAAATCAATAATTCTGTTTTATTATTCGTTTACAATCTTACTTTTCTTATAACTTTTTGATTCGTTTTTTTTTTTTTTTTTTGGCGGGCTTTTTTGTTTGTTTTGTTTTTGTTTGTTTTTGTTTGTTGTTTGTTTTTTTTGTGTTGTTTGTTTTTTTTGTTGTTTGTTATTTTGTTGTTTTTGACTTTTGATTGTTTGTTTTAATTAGTCTTGACTGAAAAATGCTGCTCTCAACAATTTATAAAAGAAAATAGAATCTTCAATTTTCCATTCAGGTTTTTATTTTTATATTCTATTATTACAACTAGCAAAAAGCGCACTCCAGGCGGTGTAAAAATTAATTTTTAAAAAGATATTGCCTGAGTGTGTGGGAAAATTAAATGAATGAAATGAAACGTTTGATATTTTTTTAGAATTATTGACTTACTTAAAACGCATCATATTCACTCAAATCTACTGAGATATTTGTTTTGTTTTACGACAGTAAGGATCTCTAAAATGTTTCTAAAAATTTCTGATTTAATATTCAGACTCTTATTTTCATAGAAACATTAAAAAATCATACGAGTAAAATATATTTTGTTCGGATTTCATAAAATGAAATAAGAGGGGTTGACCTAGTGTGGGGATTATCTTCCCTTTGCCAGGAAGAGTTATCTTCCCGCGGTGTTGCCGTTTGTTCCCTCTAGGGGACCTCTGGTATTTAAGCGCCTAGTTTAAACTTCTCTTCCTCTTTTCTACATCTCCTCTTAGGTACCCACATGTGTTAGACAATGGTCATTCCCTTCTTGTTGGGGCTTCGGCCATCAACGCCGGCACTAGTCACTGTAAGTGATTTATACAGCAGAGACTATTCTTAGTCTCATGTCTGTACCTTTATATTATGTGTACTTTAATATTATCTTGTCTGTGACTTTTATGTATGTATGTTTATGTACACTATTCTATCTTCTATTGTTTATGTATCTTGTTTATTCATGAGCTGTATTATATAAAATGTTTTGTCTCTCAACCTCGTGTCGGAGTTGTATGTTCAATTATGACTTTGAACCTTACACTAGTAAAAAATATTTCCCCTAATATATTTTTGAAAAAACTATTTAAAGATAAACTCATCGAAAGGCGAATAAGTATAAACATTTTTGTAATTTTACATTTTTTCATTACTGTGACGCAAGCAATGGGTTCCGGTTACAGACAAATAGAGACCAAATCTATTATTAATATATTTCTCTCGGTGAGAGTTTTTCACAACCGACATAACTGGTGATTCACTAGAGTCTGTGACAGCAAGTCTCCCCAGATCTCCAGGACTCCGCTGAGTATTCTAACCCATTTAAATAATGTTGTTGTTTGGAAGGTCTCCATTCTTTCTTTGGTTTCCAACTCATCCAGACTCTTTACCAAACCCTTAGGGACAGTTCAAGTGCACCAGTTACAACTGGTACGACCTTTACCTCGATGTTACACAATTTTTCAGTTCTTTGGCAATGGTTCCGAGTTTTGTTTCTCTTTTGCTATTTTCACTTTCACTCCATGATCCGCTGAACAGGAAAATCACGAAATGACATTTTCTTATTTTTTAATTAATAACATATAGGTTGGTCTCCTACCGGGATTGGATGATCCGTCTGTATTTCAAAGTCCAGGAATTTTATGAGTTCTCATTCTCTGGACAGGTTAGGTTTTGTGCATATATCATTAAAGTAGTATGGTGAAAATTTGATTTTTATTATTTTATTATTATGTTGTTGTTGCGTGCTGCTCGATTTTAAAGGGCAGGGCTGGGTTTATTACGCCAGCGCTGAGGCCCTTCCCTTGAGGGGAATGCCAGAGGGATTGAATACTATGTTTTGTGCCTACACCCTAGTTCGGCTTGTGGGTGGTCCCAGTTATAGGGCTTGTGCTGACCGATGTGGGGTACGAGGTAAAATATCCGCTATACTAAGCTAGGGTTAGATAAACGTCATATGTTTCATCCCTCTCTTTCTGTCGGGTTTGTCCTCGTACGATTATTATTTCTTGGGACCATTCTATTAGCGTTTTACACACCCTTTTCAAGCTTCATTTTTGGTAACGAATAATTTCCATATATTTTACTTTTATTTTTATTTCTGATCAATAGTGAGTGTTTATTTTATCTCTGAGAATTATTCCTAGATCACCGTTTCCAAATTTACTTGGTGAAGTCAAAGGCGACTCTTTTTTAAGCCACACACACATGCAGGTATTATATATATAATATATATATATAGTCAGCCACAGACACCGTGTTTCTGTGTTTCACGTCTCTTTAGTGTGGCTAGACACAACAACTCCTATGGCAGGATCCGAAATTCCGACTGTGCTTTTTGTCTGCCCGAGTTCTTAATCCCTCGCCATTTTGGCAGGTGTTGTAAAGGGGTGGTGTTTTAAACTATTAAATACATACGTTTGTTTATATATTGATGAATGACGCAGCAGATGATCTAGTCTTAGCAGACAATCATTCCTTTTTATATATATATATATATATTTATATATATATATATTACTATACTATAACAAACGTATTGAGCAGTTTTATATTCTTTTAACCTGACTTATTGGCTAATAATTGTATCGACGGTCCGAAGTTGCGATATGAACTCGATATTCCCCGGTAAGACACATTCTTTTCATATATATTATATATTATCATTATATATTATATATATATATATATGAAAAGTAAAATGGATATGAATCGACAGTATGTGTAGAAAGTTTGTAGAAAAGTTAATAGTTTTGCTGACAGAATCTGTTTCGACCATATAAGCGGTCTTTAATCAGAACTATGTTATAAGACGAAATAAATAGATGCAGTCAATCACGAGACACAAACGCTCTCGATCCAGGGCCGGAATACTAGGTTTGCTTTGATAAAAGACCGCTTAATATGGTCGA
Source organism: Doryteuthis pealeii (assembly GCA_023376005.1). Taxonomy (NCBI): domain Eukaryota; kingdom Metazoa; phylum Mollusca; class Cephalopoda; order Myopsida; family Loliginidae; genus Doryteuthis; species Doryteuthis pealeii. The sequence goes on from CM042173.1 coordinate 15,455,136, forward strand.
AAAGATTCTGTCAGCAAAACATTTTAATATTTGTTTTTTCTATAACTTTCTAACATACTGTTGGATTCATATCTTTTACTTTTCATAGCTGTCTAAGAAAAGAATCAATATATATATATATATATATATATATATATATATATATTATAGATAGATAGATAGATAGATGATAGATTGATCTAGAGGAAGAAGAAAGGTAGTTGTGTTTCTGGATCTTTTATATCTACACAAAATAATATGCTTTGGCACTAAGGAACCATTCCCACTTAGGCTTCAGGTGATAAAAACAGTCAATTGCATAGAGCGCACGTGTTCACACTCATAAACACACCGAACCGATACCTTACAATACCCGTTCAACGCATGATATTTATCTACAACACTTTTAAAAATAACTGCCACGTGTACGTTACTATAAATAACTTACATATACAGTAGCAACATGCACAAATATAATTCAGATTACGAGCAGGCTAACACCATTCGAACTCCCAATTAAGCAACAAATTTCTTGAACAGTATGTGAGTACATATCACATAACGTGCAAACAACTCTAATATAAGACCCTCTCAATATAAACATATGTGATGTTCTACTCACACCTTGCCATAGTACACTCACACTACACGACAAACACACACCCAACATACACACCCATGGCAAATTATATTTGCATACAGAGGCATAACCTATTCAAGCACGGGTAAACGTTATGCGCCACTACTATAATGGGATTGTATGTTTGTCTGTCTGTAACCGAAAACTATATTACCATACAATCACATCCCTTTGTTATTTACATCATATTCTCCATGATTTTATTTTTATTTAACCTCATTATTAATAAAATTGTTTACATTACTTAACTGTTGACATATCTACATATTAATACATGCATTGTATTTATATATACAACAAAATAGAGGTTTACAGTAGAATGGGAAGGCTAATTTGCATATTGATCTTAAAAATTTGATTTTAATAAATATATGCTTATTATTATGATTTCAATTGTTTTTTTTCTTATTGAATATGAGCAAAAATCTCTTAATAAATCTTAAAGAAATCTTAACAAGAAGAAATAACTGTAATATTATTCTTTACTTCCTATTTAACTAAAAGTTAAATTGGAAAATTTACAATGAAAGAGGGAGTAAGGAAAATGATGGAAGAGTTAGTTTCAAAGTTGTTCTATTTTTCAATCATACCCTCTGTTCAAATCTTTTTATCTACATCTTATTCATTTTCATTAGCCTTTCTATTTAATATGATATTTTATTATAAAATTTAAAACTAAATACTTGCACCCGGAGGGTGCATATATTCTAGTATATAGTATAATATTATAAGACATATCATATAAAGACACGCCTTAAGATGTTATGTTTGCACTACTCACGTGCCGTACACACGCACACACCACCACACACAACACACACACACAGAAGCCTACTACATAACACACACACAGCCAGACGGCATAATGTATAACCGGTACAAAGAGGGCAACTAACACTTTAGCGCACCACGTTGCGACCAAATATATATAATATACTTCCCAAACACGTCATNACTTTATTTAAATTTTCTTCTGTATATTGTGTTAGTCATGCACAAAAAAAATGCATACGACACTTCCTATATTCCTACCCCCCTCCTTATTCTTAGAAATAGAAAAATTATAGAATCGAGAAATGCCATTATGAAGCTGGAACCGACGTTATTATGCTAAATAATGAAGAAATAATAGGTTATATCAACGCACGAATACTAACAACTGGATCAGCTATGAAATGTTTAAAGTAATAAAAAATAAAAACCCAACGCAACGAGATTCTCGACTATATTCGTAGCGCAGAAAAAGATTATTCGCGGCCTCTCATCATCAACCACTGTTATTACCCAGTCTTACTGTCCACCCACAAAACAAGGCCGCTAAATTGCTTAGACAAGAAGAAAGAATCTCTGACACATAGAGCGCAAGATTGTTACTGACTCGAATAATTAACCGACAAGATCCACTGTTTTCCACACTGACTAGGGTCCCAACTCAAGCAAGGCAAGACTAAAGCAGAAGAAATTAACCAGTAGAGATGCGAGAACTTACGTAAGAAGCGCGCCCAAACTTAGTCAAGGCAACGTCGCCGAAACATTCATTCTACCAGTCGTACATAGTACCGATCTTGTGTAAGTAGACCAAACTTCTTGTTATACATTTTTGGAAGCTAGAAAAATGTAGAAGATGAACGTGTCATACAGATTGACACTCAGAATAAGAAAGAGTATACAGAAAACTAATCGTGATTCCCAATAAGTAAAGAAACAAAATAATATGAATAGATATATTATCTATAATCTATACCTCAAGCCTGCAAGAGAATGTCCATATTTGTGTACGGTTTGACACAACCCTTGGTATTTTATGACATGGGAAAGAAATAAGACCGTGCCGCCCCCGGATTCACTGGTTTGCTAGGACTTTGTGGTGCTCAGTCAGACCCAGAGTTGAGTCCTCAAAGGAACAATTCCTGAAATGAGTTGAGATCCTCGAGAGGGATGAACCAAACTTGGATGCTGGAGGTAGGAGTACAAATACTGAACCAATAACAGTCCGAGTGAATCCCATTACGAGAAGCCCTCTTTAGTAATAACACAAGGTGTCCACTTCCTAAATGAATAATGATAGTGACAGATTTATTATATTTATTAACCCTCAGTCAACTGAAAACAAGACCGGAGGTAGCACGTCCTACCTGGCTCTTTCAAATCTAATACATCAAGTAACTCATACTCTCACAGTTCATCACCTTCCCAATTCCTCACCTCGCCATTCACACCCGACACACGGTTCATTCGCATGAACTCACGGCTCTTACATCCAAGGTTCATAAAACAAAGCTATGTTCTCTATGTATAAGTGATCATGTCTTATAGATTTCTCTAATTTCTTCAATTCTGCATTATTGATTTGCATAACGAACGTCTATTACTCGACATCGCTCTTAAAACGATTTGTTGCGCATGCCTTAATTTCCCCAAAGCTGTTTCACAATTGATGATAATACACTTACACCTCTAATATAGCCCCCAAAATATTCAAATCTCATTAACCAATACTAAAAGTGAGCAAAGCCATAACCAAGAGTTGGAGATAAATATATATGAAAGTAAATCTATAATGAAATTCCTATTTTAAATGTATCCAATTTTTGTGAAATCCATCAAAAACACCAAAAAGTACACAAGCTAACCCTCTCGTGACTTAGTAAGACGGGTAAATAAAATCTCACACACAGGAAAGAAAACATAAAGGAATACACTACTGTGTTTAATGACAAAAATAGGACAAAAGAATAGATGGACAGAAAGATTTAAGAAAATTAAATAGCTCCCATTCAACCACAGCCCAGCCTACGAAAGAAGTGAACCAATGAATAGGCGCACAGATGCTTCATCCCTCTCTCATTTAGCAACTCAAATATAACACAATACGCTTTCTATCTCTTCTGTGCAACCACATCCCAGCAATTAATTTCATAACCAACATTCTCTCGCGAAGCCAACACACCATGCTTCCCCGCATCTTTCCTCAACACTTATGCAAACACTCGCACCCATGTAATCCAAAAGGAAAGTGAAGAAGTAACCACAAATCCACTATCTTCCATGCTGCCCACCCAGCAAACCCCCCTCCCGTGGTAGAGCTGATCACAACTCTGAATTCTGGGTGTAGCACTTGTTCAACTCATTTCAGCAATCAACATGTCCTCCATATCCCCTAAGAGCCCCAGATATCCGACTGGCAATTTTTGTTTACCCTATGGGAGATTTTACTCCCCTGCCTTTCAGTCTCTCAAATAGAACCACCTCAAAACCCATTTGCGTTTTGATTTCCGGACCTTCCCTGAACCAGTTGATCAAAACATCCAGTTTCCCATAACATCCCTGTTTGTCTACTTTTCTCCATATGGTCCAAAACCAATAGCCTGAATAACACTCATCGTGAGTATAGCGCGAGAAATGATTAGAAACGAGTCCCGACAGAGCAGGTACCTCGATGCGAATTCACTTCTATTTGGCTTGGCTCGGCCCATGAGATGAAAGAGTTAGTGTGTATGCAGTTTCACAATATTGAGAAGAAGACGAGGAGCGACGCTACATTTAATGCAATTAATTCCCAGTAAAAACGTGCTCAATTAGCAAGACTGACTATCAACAACAACAACCAAGCCAATAATAATAACCTATCTAAAGTCTACCCAAAGTAAATAATAAAAAAGTAATTAATGAGATAATCAGATGCCTCAATGAGAAATAAGGCAGAGAAATATTACGATTAATATGTCAAGAAAAGGTAACGGGAAGAAGATCATTTGCACATATAACATAGTGTATAGGAAGTTTTGAGCCGTAGAACACAACACAGACGATTCCAACAATCTCGAGGATCACCTTCTACACACACCTAGAAAGAGAATAGAGCCCAAAGAAAGACAACACAGTGCATTATCTATAGTAATAGTGCCAACAATAATGATCTAGACTCATCCACCTAAGTTTTACATCACTGATACAACCGAAAAACGAACTCACCAAGCCCACAGGCCAAAACAAAGCCAAGATCAAACAACACTCGGGCATAGAGAGAAGAAATTAAATCCCCTATAATTACTAGAACAGTGAACACCAACTCCAGCACTCTTCACAACGATCAAAATCGGGATGATTGCACAATAGTTAAAAAATCTCATTCGTTACTTATGGTAATTAGAACATGAGGAAAACCCTTAAGAGAGAAAACTTGAAATCGACTAATAAATTGCTGCCCACAAAATTTAATGCCAGATAAGGTTACAGAACGTATAAATCATATGAAAGCGAAAATTGACAAGACCCTAAACCATAAATAGTAAAATGTAAGACTTGCAAACAGCTGGGCTTAATAGTGAGATGATGAGCATGTTAATATTCCATGTACTCTCAAACTTACCAAAATTTTTGAAATCTTAGTCACACGGCAGTACAAAAGTTACTAGTACATGGACTGAGGATTGGAGCGAAGGTGATCCACTGAGAAATTACCTGCGCAACATCTTAAAATATATAAATCTATACAAGGACCAAAAATACATGATCCCCAAAAAATCGAGCAGACAGACACCAGATAAATGCCCAACAATCTAAGTTGCGCTATCTTGAGAGAATACGATGGAAAGAGAAGTTCGGACGAACAAAAAATCCGAGGGGTCGTGGTAACTTTTAATATAAAATCAAAATCGGAACACATCTGACTCTCAACCAGGGTATACCCACAAGGTACCCAGAAAGACAGAGCTAGTAAAACTAGGATTCAAAAGTAAAGAAATTACAATTTGTGAGGACCTAGCGGCGGACTTTGTTGCAACAAGTGCCCAGCACGAAATCAACTGGAGTCAAAAGCTGCAAGGCGGAAGAACCAACGAGAAAAAAGAATGGAAAAATACCTGGACCTTGCCAGAGAACTGAAAAAGTTATGGAAATATGAAAGTCATAGTATACCAAATGTGGTTGGTGCACTTGGAACAGTCCCAAATGGATTGGAAAGGGGTTTGGAAAGTTTGGAAATCAGAGGAAGGATTGAAACCATTCAGAACACTGCACTGCTGCAAATCTGCCAGAATACTCAGAAAAGTCCTGGAGACCTAAGGAGACTTGCTGTCACTCAGAACTCCAGTGAAAGAACATCAGCTAACACTGATGTGAAAACTCAAAAGGATGGAATAATAATAATAAAATAACAATAAAATAATATATATATATATATATATATATATATATATATATATATATAATCAAAAAAGTCCAGAAAAAGAAATCTTCCTTACGAACACAAGAGATTTATTTTAAAAACCTGTCGCAGTTTGAGAGCTCAATGTGTGCTCTTAATGTGAGAGTGACAAAGCAAATATATAAGTAAAGAAATATAAAAGACTTAGAAATTTAGCAATTATAGTCTATTCAGAGAGTTAGACAAAGTGTCTAACTCTCCCGACTCATCATATCGCATCTGATGAGTCAGGAGAGTTAGACACTTTGTCTAAGCTCCTTGAAATAGACTATAACGCTAAATCTCTAAGTCTTTTGTTATTTCTTTACTTATATATATATATATATATAATATACTATATATATATATATATATGTTAATGTAATTAATGGAAGCGCACAAGTCCAGAGGTTAAGACTGAGAAAAAACAAATACAAAGTGCTCAATACAATTAGAGCAAAAATTATTTATATAAAAGGATAGAGGTAACCTACTCGAGTTTCATCGATTGATTCTTCAGGGTTACATCCGTTGAATTAATCGAGTTTTCGTTTTTAACCATTATTACGCCCCATAATCTACCTTTCATTAACTAGTAATTGAAAAAAATAATCCCCACAAATTAATTCAAATTTTTAATCCAATAAACAAAAACGGTTCGCGATGAATCTTTGAAAATATAAACAGCGTTCGCCGTCCATAAAAGATAAGTCCCATTCCAACGGGCATGCCATATCAATGTACGCAACATGAAACGAATAACTCGATTAATTCAACGGATGTAACCCTGAAGAATCAATCGATGAAACTCGAGTAGGTTACCTCTCCCATCCAGGCAGTGCAAGAGAAAACACCTAAGATAATGAATCACTTACCTTAATAACCGCGGGGCAGACCCTTGAATGCTGTTAGTGTGCTGTAGCAATGTAACACGAAAACATATATATACCATACACAAAGTCGACAAAATCTGCCCTCTTATTGTGTTAACGTATGATAACCCAAGTCCATATAATGCTCACATGAGAAGTTTTATTTTTATTTATATAAAACCTCAAGAAATTAGATAATAAAATTTTTTCAGAATTAACTACGACATGGATTACCAATATCTGAAAATATATTAAGAATAAACAATGCCCAATTGTATTGAATGATAATTTATACAACAAAATAAGGAAGGATTTCCTATACATATGAATGGAGATAACGGCTAACAAAACATCTAATCACCTATTAGTATCTAGAAGAAAACTTTGATTTAATGAAACTATGTGATCTTAGTATTATTGATTCTACATGTTTGAGTTTATATAATATTATCTTCATTGAATAATGATCAAAAATCTCTTCTATAAATACTTATAAAATCATTCTGCGCGTTAACAAGTAGAATGAAAATAACTAAGTAAACTTATATTATCTTTACTTCCTATTTAACTAAACAGTTAAAAATTCCCGACCAACAACTTGCAAAAGATCGAATAGAGAGTATAGTACGAGTGCGAGGAAGGGAAAATGTATGAGGAAGGTTAAGTATTCAAGTTAGTTTCCTATTTTAATCACAAAATTACAATAGCAAAGCGCGCTCTGCTTCAACATTTACCGGTTTATAATACTTACAATTCTTACATTCACGTTACATCGCTCTTTCTATAACCCTTAAGTCAATGACATATTTCTCATTAATGAATTAAATTTAACTATTAAAATGAACTTGCAACCCGGAGGGCAATAATTTTGCCTAGTATATATATATATTATCTGGCTAAATTTAATATAGTTATATTGTACGACGTAATTTATTATTGATATATATTATTGATAACAGATTGCAGCAGTCAATGAGTGCGCTATATCCCATCTCAATAGCAATGAGTACCTATATAAATATGTTGTACGTAGTCGAAGAATAATATATTTCATTACTTGTTGTATCCTAAATTAGTTCAATTAATTATATTTTTATGAACGGCACCAATGATAATACAAACTCCATAAATTATCAGTTTAGGTCAATCGCCCAAATTAATTAAGACGTTGTGAAAAAATTAACTAATATCACACGTCAGATCATCATCCACACACAGCCACAGGCATCAGGTGTTTTTGAAAACGAGTTTATGATTTTTACAATCTGTCTGTAGTTCGTACTTACCAACTCATCCAATGCTTCCAGGATGACCTAAACACTCATTCATACCATCCATCTATCCTACTTTTTCTGCTTTTGTGTTTACCTCTGGTCTTCTACTTCATCCTTCATCCATCTCACTAAAAATATCTGTCTGCCTGGGCTTGTTCTGACACACACTACAACACTACACACACACTCTCTCTTTCTCTCTACTCTCTCTTCCTCTCATCTCTCTCTCTTTCACTATATATCGGTTTGCTCAGTCCCTGGCAGGCCCGGCACAAACAGTACAGCATCCCAGCAGAAGTCGAATAAATCTCGGCCCCCCGCGGCCGGCCAGGACCAACCAGAACCCACGCTGAAAGGGAAGGAAGGTAGAGCGAGGTATCGGCGTAGAAAAAGAAGCCACAAGAGGTTGCCTTAAGGTTCGATTACACGGTCCTCCCTAACTACAGCGTAATAATTAGCACAAAGATCTGGTGCAGAGAAAAGGGTATATAAAGAGAAAGAGAATAAAGAGACATGAGATCGAAGAGTAGATTGTTGACGCTACCACCTCTCAAGACGCCCTAAAAAAAGCATCAAATCATCCGTGCGTCCATAGCGCTATTATAAAACAAGAGTTGCTGTAATACAGATCTATCCATCTGCTTGGACGCTTGTAGGACTAGATACCGAAATTTAGGCCGCCCGATACTTTACTTACTTATATATATTATATATATATAATATATATATATTATATATATATATTATAGTATACCCGTTTCACGCTCTCTGTTTGACTGTCTATACATCTATCTATCTATATAATATATATTATATATGTATGATATATATATAACATTATAGTATTATCCCCTCTCTGTCTTAACACCTGACACACACACATCACACATACATACATACATTATATAGTACAATTGTATGAGAAAACAAGTCGGAAATACAAAAGGGTGATAATTGAATTGCCAGATTCGATGAGCAAGATATGAATACTACACACACACACACACACACACACACACACATCACTATACTATATATATATATATATATATCTATATATACATATAAGCATTCATATCTTCAAACGATCTTGTCAATTTATCTATTTTTATTTCTCTCTTCTTTTCTCTCTCTCTCTTTCTCTTCTCTCTCTTTATATCTATCTATCTCTACTCTTTCTCTCTCCCCTCTCCCTCAAAGCGTCGTTCTCCTGTGGAATCCAGCACATGGCAACGCCAGAGCGGCGCCCAGCAAAAATTTACTTCAAACAGTTCTGCGCGGATACTGTATGTTGTGCAGAGGACCTGCCGGAGGCAATGAATGATATGGACGGTTGGTGAAAGATTTTCATGGATATCCGAGCTGCTAGCACGACATGATGTGTGTTGTGCTGAGGATGATGATGATGACGCTGGTAGATATTAGTCTACATTCCCTTTCAAAAAGTATTATTATTGCATTGTCAATAAATGGGTGTTAACATGCACAAATTTTAACAGTAACATGTTCACAATAAACAATTTAATAGGTACTGCTATCGAATGGTGAGCAATTCAAAATGCGTACACTTAAATTTAGCCGATATTCTATAAACCGGGTAATGCTGCGTACCCACCGCATGTGATATATAACAGGTAATTTTCTTTCTATTATGTTGATTATCTTATATGATAAAATTTCCATTTGCAGCCGTTCGGTATAAGTTTTTTTAATCAACAACAAAGATAGTAAAATAGATATTATTTTTAAAAATACGAATAAGTACAAATTGAAATGTGTCTGTTAGTATAATCGATATATATATATATATATATATATATATATATATATATATATATATATATATATATATATATATTTAATAGCTGTCAACTCGTGTCCAAGTAAGACCATTTCCTGTATTTTTTATCATCATAGTTAGGTGCCAGGAGCATTTGACACTGCATCCTTGTGTTTTCTCAGATGACTCACCAGGCCAGCCCTGGAGAGACATACTCTTCCACATAAACTACATGTTGTAACTTCTCCACTTTGAATGTTTACTAGGCTGAAAATTACCCTTTCTAATAGCCCGCTTCCATTTTTGGTGTTTAACGCGGTTGGACTCAAATTCTTCCACAGACAGTATATATACATTTATTTATAATACTCCGTATATGTAAAAATATATACGCAAATATTTATGTGTACATTTGAGTTCTTAATTTTGGTTGAATCCTATGAAATAAACCTTTGATATCATCCCCCCTCTCACTCTCTCTCTTTCTATATATATATATATATATATATTATATATATATATATATATATATATATATATGCTGATGTACAGTATCATTTGTGTGTTACATAATCGTATTTGGAAGTGCACTTTATATTCACCGATAGTTATTTTGATAACAATATATAATATATATATATATATATATATATATATATATATATATATATATATATATATATATATAAATATATATATATATATATATATATATATATATATATATATACTGATATGGCTGTATCGTTGTGTGTTACAGGAAGTGCACTTTATGTTCACCGCTATTTATTTTCGAAATACTTCCCACCCTGGTTGCATCATTGTGTTATTTGATCACCAACAAACAAAATGAATCTCGTCTCATACAAACTTTATCAAATATAAGATGAATTGATGCAACTTGCTGCTGTGTTTTGAAAGACTTCTTTCTTTGTATTCAGATGCAGTATTGTCCATTTCCAAACAAATTCAAATGGCTTCAAAACCTCCACATACACTGTTAGTTCTATTTCAATTCCCAAACTCAAATATTCTTCCTTCTCAGTTATAGCATGATAAACAATCACATACAATGGAGGCGCGTGGTGTTCCAATCTTCATAAATACAGAAGTATTATTCCACCTCCACGCCAGAGGTGTAAGACTCCCCCAAGGGCCACCTGTTGGCCGTGGGTGGTGAT
>CM042173.1:15471049-15498549 GCA_023376005.1 Doryteuthis pealeii
AAACACATTGTTTATTTACGTACTCTCTCTCACACACACACACACACACACACATATATATATATATATATATATATATATATTATATATATATATATACATATATATCTTTCGTTCCACCTTTATTGCTTGTAAAATCTTTAGTCTTTGTAATTATATTTTTCTTTCTTTCATTCTTGTAATCAACTTCATTGTTTTTAATTCATTTCTTCCTTTCTTCTTTTTTCTCTATATTGTCTTCTTTCCTTCTTTCTTTTGGTAACCTGATACATTTTAAAAGTGTTTTCTTTTTTCTTTCAATATTTTACATTATTCAAAAATTCATTCATTTATTCAGTCAGTCATTTATTCTTTATTCTTCCCTTCTTTTTTTCTTTCTTTCAAAATATTAATAAATTTAAAATGTCTTTCTTTCTTTCTTTCTATTAATGTCTTAAATGTGTTTGTTTGTTTGTTCCTTTAATACTATTCTTCTACAATAATGGCTTTGGCATGAAATGGCCCTCGAAGGTTGATATGCCATTAAACAAAGAAACTAATCCAAACCAAATTCAGGGGCAGCAGTAACATAGAATAATAATTAACACAGCTTAACACCTGTACCCCAGCTATGGTTAGCGGAATGAGAACAGGATACACCCGTGGACTGAATAAAGGGTTAGGTTCAAAGTTCCGTGATGGCTCCCAATTACGACAAGATGGTTCCTGATTACGACAAGAAAGTTCCCGAGTCCGAGAAAGTTTCCAATTCCGACAAGAAATACCGGAGGTCACATCGGCTGAAACGTTGTACAGATAACAATGAAGATGAGGACAATAGTCCGAATAATCCAAATAATATTAAAACTTTATTGAAGCTCAGAATGAACCAATGAATAGACATAGTGAAAAAACCTGAATCTTGAAGACATTATCCTTCGTTTCCAATTAAAACCCCGAAGAATGATTATTGCATCTTTGTGATTGGAGGGCGCATGGTGTAATGGTTACCGTCGTAGGAAATGGACGTGGCGAGACGAGTTTAAATCCTGGACGCGGCTCTTTGTATTTCACATAGCGCTAATATCCTTGGGAAATGTACGAATCCAACTATTCTCCCTCTAGCTATGGATAAATACTAGGGCAGACTGGGCTCTTTAACTTTGATATGGCAACTTAACAGTTTCACTTTCTTTCTTTTCTTTCTTTCGTCATTTTACTTTTACATTTCTTTAGTCCTTCCTTTCTTTCCCTCTTCCTTCTTTTTATTTCATTCACTTTTTCTTTCTTTCTTTCTCTTTTACTGTTATTTGGTCTACTTTCTTTCTTTCTTTCTTTCTTTTTTCTTTCTTTCTTTCTGTTAACCAATACATTTTAAAAAGTTATTTTATTTCTACTTATTACATTATTTTGATTTTCATTCATTTATTCATTCATTGATTAATCATTTCTTTCTTTATTCATTAGAAAATATTACATTATTTCTAATTTTTTCTTTCTTTTTCACCTTTTAAAATTTTCTTTCACGCTGATGCCTCTCTCATCTTTTCTTTCTTTCTTTCTTTCTTTCTTTTCTTCTTTCTTTCTTTCTTTCTTTCTTTCTTTCTTTCTTTCTTTCTTTTCTTCTTTCTTTCTTTCTTTCTTTCTTTCCTTTCTTTCTTTTCTTCTTTCTTTCTTATACGTAAGCTCAGTCAGTAGAGTGTTCGGCAAAGAATCACACGTTTCTTGGTTCGATACCGGCCCTCGCCAACTCAGCGTACGAGTAGCACAGGGATCTGTGCGGTAAAGTGAGCAGCTGATTGTAGGTGTGGCGCTCCACCCCAGACGCTAAAATAATCTCGTTAGTCTAGCGCTAATGAAAAGGGAGTAGATTCCCTCGCTGTCTGGCTGATACCGACATTAGGCCGCCCCGACGACTTTACTTTTTATATCTTGCTATTTCTTTATTTCGTTTTTTTCTTTCTCGTTGGTCTAGCGCTAATGAAAAGGGGTAGACTCCCTTGCTGTCTGGCTGATACCGACATTAGGTCGCCCCGACGACTTTACTTTTTATATCTTGCTATTTCTTTATTTCGTTTCTTCTTTACTCATTCTTTCTTTTAACCCTGTGAATTTTAAAAAGCTATTTACTTTTTAATTCTCCTTTTTCTTACAACCGACTAACTTCTTTTAAATTTCTTTCTTTCTTTCTCTATTTCTATTCCATTCTTTCTTTCTTTCTTTTTTCTTTCTTTCTTTCCTTCTTTCTCTTAACCTCATTTCTTTCTCTTGTCCGTTTATTGTTCTTTTCTTTCTTTTCCAATTAAATGATTTTATTCTTATTTTCATTTTATCAAAAAAAAAAAAAAGCAAATAAACTTGATTAAAATCGATTTCTGTAAAACCTGATATTCTGATTTCTCCTGGTGCATATCATTAAATGCACTCAGCCAAAACATTCCACTGCAATTTCCAAATATGTCACGAATAATTCATAAGAATTCTCTGCCGCTATCATTTCTTCACCACCCTGTCAGCTGGGGCGTTAGAATGCACCGATTGCACTTTTTGCAGAGGGGTAAGACTCCCCACAATTGTGGTTATCTGTTGGCCGTGGATGGCGGCCAGTGATGTTTGAGGACGGAGTCTTGGTGGATGAGCCCTGTGCTACTCATACGCTGAGTTGGCGAGGGCCGGTATCGAAAGAAGGAACCTTGTGATTCCAAGGCAGACGCTCTACTGACTGAGCAAAACCGGCCCTTAAATACAAGAGTATAGGTAATTTTTGACCCATGATGCTTAAAGACGGTATTTTGGTGAATGAGCAGTCCATGACCTGCAACACTCCACTTTGATCATTTCTTGGGCTAGACGGTCGGTCGGAGAGGCCCCTCCGATCAATCGGCAGGTCATGTCAAGCCCTAGCACCTATATGATTGCTCCAACCCTATTGACCTTATAGCAAACCCCAACCCTTTTTATCATGGGTGCTAGAAGGCGGTGGCTGAGGGTCTACATGTCCTGGGAATGGCGGTAAACTCTATCTGATGGTGAGGTTCTAGTTTTGGAGGTTTGGAGAATGTGGAACACCCTTCCATCACCATTGCTCTCGGGTCCACTCTGATAGTGGTAGTACCTGTTAGGGTCCCATCTATGGGTTAAATAGAAAAACATGAGTTTATAAATAAAATTTGATTATTCATTAAGAATGAATTTATTTCAAACCATCGGCATTAAATGACCCACCGATGTTGATATGTCGTAAAACAAAAAAACAAACCAAACCAAATAAATAAGTGGCACTACTTTCCCAGAGTCCCTCTTAAATTGCGGATGACACAAATAGTCGATCAGGTAAAATGCAATAATAAATCATTTACATAGAATAACAAAAGAGCAAAAGAAAATAGAAGATGTTTCTATTTATTCATAAGTATATTTGATTGAGGGGCCTGTGGGAATGAAAAATATACGAAAATAAAATTAAAATTAAAAAGAACAAATTCCCATGACACCTTGACCGGAAGAACACCTTTGCGCAGGTCCGACAAAAAAGGCCTGACTCCTACCCCCCAAAAAAATAACATCAGCCATTCGAACTGAGGCCGTAATTGGGTTCAGTTGGTCCTGTTAGCCAGGGAGATTTTCACTTGCTACAGGCCACTATAACCTGGTCAATAAAGCCTAAGTCATAAAGCCACTTCTTGCCTTTGTCTCTTTCCTTTTCGTTCCTTTCGTTCCTAAGTTCATTTCAGGTGACCAGCCCAGAAGAACAGAACCAACTTTTATTGGGGTTAAGATACTAGCACCAAACAAACCTTAATATTGCCCTATATCTCATAGTAGTGAGGTCTCCCAATAAAACCGTTGGGGGAAGGACCCGAGACGCTGGACATTCTCTCCTGATGAACCCGAAACCAAATACATTACAAATCAAATACAAAAATAACAAAAATGGATTTGAACTTCTCGTTGATTTTGCTATAAGGATTTACTCTGAGGAAGGTCGATATTTCTTTGTGTGCTGAACATTTCTATTATTATTATTATTATTATTATTATTATTATTATTATTATCTTATTTCATTTTGTTATTTAAAAATAATAATACATAGAATAATGTACACATGGATAAACTCCTGACCGAAACACGTGTAAGTTAAATTAATTAAAATAATCCTATTTCATCCATTCAATACTTTCTTTCCTTTATTTCTCTTTTCAACATACCGTCGGATTCACTTTCATTTTCAATTTACATATCTCTATATGTATATATATATATATATATATATATCTGTGTGTGTGTGTGTGTGTGTGTGTTTGTGTGTGTGCATGTGTGCGTGTGTGTTTGCGTGTGTCCGTGTGTGTGTGCATAAAGTTTCTCTTGGGTAATAATTTTGCATTCTACAGTCAGATCGTTTCCTGGTGAGTTTCAGTTAATTATCAAATAACTTTCTTATCTATCAATATCTATCTATCTATCTATCTTGCCCTGTTGATGTGTCTCTGAAGATGTGTAAGAACCCCCTAATGGGCCACCCATTTTCTGTGGGTGGTGTACTGTAACATATACGATATTAATAAAATGTCTATATAGATATCCAATTCTGTTAAGTATTTCATCCGATTCGTTCAAAAAATTCTTTTTCCAACCATTATTTCTGAAATCATTCAATTCAATCTTATTTTTTAAAACTAGCTCAGTCGGTATGTTGCATATTCATGCAACGGAAGATGAACCTTCCGGTCAAAAGACAAAATAGAAAGATGAAGAAATAGATAAAAAAAGGAAAACAGAACACTTCTCTTCCGGCCAAGAAATAGATAAAAGAAAAATATAAAATAAAGGAAGTTGTCCGTTATCAGATCAAAAGATAAAAATGCGTAGGCATGTTTAGCGGATGTAAAGAGCAGATCAAAAGATAAAGATGCGTAGGCGTATTTATCGATATAAAGGCCAGATGATTCGACCGACAGTCAAAAGACCCAAGTAAGCAGCCAAGATGACAACCTCGCCGTCCCCGTCAGAAAACACCCCTCGGGCACTCATTGTGAACACTCGCCGCCTTCACCACCCACAAGCCGAAGAAAATAAAGACGGGTCATATTTTTATATATATGTATCTGTTGTTTATTGAAGTCTAGTAGCCGGTAGTAGTCGGTTATACAACAGAGCCTTCGGCTAGAAACCACAAGGTTTCTAGTTCGATACCGGCCCTCGCCAACTCAGCGTATGAGTAACACAGGGATCTGTGCAGTGAAGTAAGAAGCTGAAGGTAGGTGTGGCGCCCCTCCTCAGATGCAAAAACAATCTCCTTGATCTAGCGCTAATGAAAAGGGGATAGACTCCCTCGCTGATTGGCTGATACCGACTTTGCCACCCCGACGATTTTACTTTACTTATTCCAAAAATATATTACGCTATTAGCAAAAAATTCAATTGGTTAATAGACTTTTACCTAAATATTACTACAGGAAAGTTTAGGCTACGGAATTAAAGATAAAATAAAATTGAACACTACGCCATCGTCCTTCGCAGACGGAAGGATGCCAACCTACTATTAATATAATATAATTAAGGTAGTAGTTCCCAGGGAAACTATAACATCAGCTTACTCCAGGTTCCGGAGCAGGATTGGGTTGTGATCGACGCTAATGGTGGTCATTTTGAGCGAAACTTGATGACAGTAGTGTAATTTCCGTGCCTGTTGAATTTCCTGACAATCCATTAAATTTTGTAGTTACCAAGCACTTTTCTCCCGAACACCCTGTATATATATTATATTGATGTCATATATATATATATATATATATATATATATATATATATATATATATATATATATAATCCAAAAGTCCAGAGAAGAAATCTTCCTTACGACACAAGAGTTTTATTTAAACAAAACCAAGTCGCAGTTTGAGAGTTCAATGTGTGTTCTTAATGTTAGAGTCACAGAGCAATATATATATATATATATATATATATATATATATATATATATATATATATATATATATATATATATATATATATAATGTATTTATGGAGAAATATTTTCTTTGTTTTAATGAGAAGCATGAAGGAAATGTGTAAAAGAAATGAAAAACTGAGTTGGATATTCATTTATAATATACATTTCATTCATGCTTCATATTAATATAATATAATATAATTAATATTAATTTAATGAAGAATCTAACAGAAAACGAATTTCTACCAATGAAATGAAATTTTTTAAAAATATATTAAAATATTTAAATATATATTAAAAATATATTAAAATATATTAAAAATATTAAAATATATTAAAATTGCAAATCATATAAGCTAAAAAGAAACAAGATATAGCATTAATTATCCCTCAATGGTTGATATGCCATTAAACAAAATAACCATATCATAAAACAATATGTAAAAATCTACAAAACAAAACTATTTACAAAACGTACGTCTATGGAGTACAATTACAAACTAAAATTTGTCTCGTGTTCTAGCGATCACTTGATAAAAAATAATTTCCAAGAAATCATTCACTACAAAACATACATAACTCACTCAAAAAAAAAAGAAAGAAAAAAGAAAAAGAAAAAGAAAAAGAAAAAGAAAAAGAAAAAAAAAGATTTTGCATTAAATAACCCACAAGAGTTGATATGACATTGTTGACTTTTCTTGTTATAGTTATTTACTAAGCTTAGCTTAGATATGGCACAAGGCCAGAAGTATGGGGCTCCCAATGAGAATCGAACTCACTAACAATGGTTAAGCGAGCTTGCTAACGATTACACCACGTGTTATAAGGTGTGTGCTAGATGCCTACTCTTATTTATAGACTCGGCGATAATCATGTGACCATATTCTTGGCCAATCACTGGCAGTACTTTGCTGCTGATATTGTTATTTATACCGGCTGTTTTGGTCATACCTACGCATATTGCTTTGAAGCCTTCGTGGACGACGGAACATAGGATTATATCACTGGACCTTTGACACTATGTAGTATTCCATAACTCAGGACTTATTCACTTACCAAAGGATTCTATAGCTCAGGACTTACTTACTTTAAGTCCTTTTCAACTGGCCAAGGATGGCGGTCAGAAACTTAACAGGTTATGGGCCCAGCACGCTTCCAGCCCTCTTCGGGTGTCAAACTCAGGAACCTTCTCTTCAAACTTGAGAGCCTTCTTCAACTGGCCAAGGATGGCGGTCAGAAATTAACAGACATAAAACCAGCCAACCAACCAACCAACCAACCAACCAACCAACCAACGAAACTAATCTTCTCAGTCAGAAATCTAATATGCGTCAAAAGGCAACGCGTTCTGTTCGATTTTGGAGTCTATGATTGCTAGATATAGACACGATAATATGGACGTGATTCACAGCTGTCAACAACAATAAAATTATCTGTCACCATACGACTATACACGACCCCCCACACACTAACCACACAAAAAGAGAAATAACAAAAAACAAAAGAATCAAAACTCTAAGCGCGAAATTAGTGAGTATAAATAAAAATGTAGAAGCACTTTCCATTATTTATTTATCAATTTACGTTTTTGTTTCCTCTCGGTGTACGGTAGAAATATCACGTATTTTACAAAGCGATATACTGAATTCAGTGGGAATCGAACCCGTGACTCTGCGTTAAAAATTATTCAGTTGGTTAACGTTAAACAAAAACAGACTCTCAAAAGAGAAAGGTTTGTGAAATTATTTTAAAACTTCATAAACTGAATAAAATGCCCGAGATTTAATTGAGAATGTTTATGGAAATATTAAAGAAGAGATGAATTATTGTTTCATTAGTATTATCTGCGTTATTCGGACTATTGTCCTCATCTTCATTGTTATCTGTACAATGAAGAGTTTCTCTGAATGTTTGAGATGAGGCTTGATGATTAGTATTATCTGCGTTATTCGGACTTATGTCCTCATCTTCATTGTTATCTGACAATGAGAGTTTCTCTGAATGTTTGAGATGAGGCTTGATGATTAGTATCATCTGCGTTATTCGGACTATTGTCCTCATCTTTATTGTTATTCGTACAATGAGAGTTTCTCTGAATGTTGAGATGAGGCTTGATGATATAGTATAATCTGCGTTATTAGGACTATTGTCCTCATCTTCATTGTTATTCTACAATGAAGGATTCTCTGAATGTTTGAGATGTAGTAGGGCAGACTGTGCTCTTTAACCATGGTTAGGCAACCGGTCTAGGAGAAGGAAAACTCTGAATTCAAACCTGATAAACTCCGCTTAAGAAATTGACCTCGTGTCGTATCCTGCTCGTGTGGATGGGTTGGTAAATATATATATATTATATTATACCAACCCTCCGCACGAGCAGGATGCGACACAAGGTCAATTTCTTAAGCATATTATTATTGGAATATTTGTGATATAAGGTGTGCTACAATTCCCCACCTAGATTTATAGACTATCCGAGATCCCGTGGTTTATTCCTTCACCAATCACCAGCCCTAATGAGTGTCTCATACACTACTTAAACACTGATACCTGCCACAAGCTGTACTTGCAATCATGAGGAGGGTTTAAAATACTCAGGACTCTTTACCAGAAGAACTAAAGGATTCTTTATCAGAGATTACCAAGGATCCAATTCCACTGGACAAGCGCCCTTGCTTAAAGCCATGGAATGGCCCATAAGATTATAACAAAAAGTCTATGTTTTACCATCAAGTGATGAGGAGGCTTCTTGTAGCAAGAGAAAAGAAAATTAGGCCATCAATTTTGTTAATCGAATTATTGGTTTATCTAGTTTATACACAAACGACATTACCATCTGGTCCATTCTATCTCGGAAAAGAGGCCGAGAAAAAAAAAATCGAAATCATTCCCGATTTTATTGATTTCTTTCAAAATCGATTCCTGGCTTGGATGGGCAAGTAGAAAGCCAGTGTTGCGAAACAGTTACAAGATGTTTCTGTCTTTAAATAACACGATATATATATATATATATATATATATATATATATATATATATATATATTGTATATATATATATATATATATTGGTATATATATATATATATAATATATATTGGTATATATATATATTATATATTTGATGTACATATATATATATTGATATACATATATATATATATATTTGATATACATATATATATATTAATATACACACACACAACACAAAACACACACACACATATATATATATATATATATATATTGATATACATGTATCATCACCAATGTCGCGCGTGCAGCGCGGATATAATATACATATACACACACACACACACACACACAACACACACTCACACACACACACACACACACACACTATATATATATATATTGAATACTATATATATATATATAAATACATAAATATACAATATATATAGATATAAATATATAAATACATAGGAAATATAAATATTAATATTAATGTATATTAATATATATATAATATATTAATCTATATGTTAAAATATATAACACACACACACACACACACACACACACCACACACACACACACAATATAATATATATATATATATATATTATATATATATATATATATATTGCAGTCGATAAAGAACATCAAATCGTGTTCGAAGGTCGGAAATCAAAATATTTTTCGGACAAAAAACAAAACAGAAAAAAAAGAGAGAAAAAAAAAAAAAGAAAAAAGAAAAAAGCTTTTCTATGATAAAACCAATTGTATTTCAATTGTCTGACGTTTAATAATTTGCATTATTCAGATTTTTCAAACTGTTGTGCTCATCTTTATTGTTATATACACAACGTTTCGGCCGATGTGCCTTCCTGCCTTCTTCAGTGTTTCTTGTCGAACTCGTGAACCTTCCCGTCGAACTCAGGAACCCATTGATTCAATTATGTAGATGTGTAATAATTAGCTTTGTATATATAATAAGATGTTGGGAATGAGAAAGGAAAGGAAAATGGGCAGAAATGATTTAAGATAAAAGAAAGAAAAAGAAATATATTGCAATCGATAAAAAACATAAAAATGTATTAAAGTCGAATGAAAACAAAATCAAGTAAAGAAATAAGAAAAAGACAAAAAATGAAAAAGAAAAAAGAAATAAAAAGAAAAAGAAATTAAAAGAAATAAAAAAGGAAATTCTCTATAATAAGACCAATTGTGCATGCTTTTAATTTTTCGGACTGTTATCCTTATCTTTATTTATATATATATTATATTCCTAATCTTTTTTTAGTATTGGAGAATTGAAATAAAGTGCTCGATTACGGGTGTAGAGCTGATATCATTTATTACTAAAAGTGCTCCCGGCGTCGCCTGGTAGAGGGGGATTTTTAAAAAGTTAGTCTCGCAGATCCATTATTACTTATCGCGTGTGAAATCCTCGCTGGCTGCTCCATAGAAATCCCACGGAAATATATAACAATATAGTAAGAAATTTCCATTCAACGTATTACAATTAAAAAAAAGATATAAATGACATTTATATCTTTTTTTTGTTGAAAAGGGCTTAAAATAAGTACGTCCTGAATTATGGAATCCTTGGGTAAGCGTATAAGTCTATCCTACGTATTGGTAAAGGACCAGTGATTTAATCCTAAGTCCGTCGTTAATGAGTGTCACAGTAATTATGATAGTAGGGTCGGTTCAAGTATTGTATCAACCTCAGAGTACTGCCAGTGATTGACAAGATTTAGATCACATGATTCCGGTCTAGTCTATAAGTAGGAGCGGGCATTTAGCACACACCTTATATACCAAAAACTCAAACCCCCTATTTTGACATATAAGGTGGCTGTTCGATTCAGAAATATTAAATCACTGGACCTTTACCAATACGCAGGATAGGACGCTACCAAAGCATCACAAAGGATTCCATATCATATGACTTTCTTTAAGTAGAAGTGGGCATTTAGCAAACACCTTATATACCAAAAAACTCAACACTCCCTATTTTGACATATAAGGTAGGCTGTTCCATTCTGGAATATTAAATCGCTGGACCTTTACCAATACGCAGGATAGGACTTATACGCTTACCAAAGGATTCCATACCACAGGACTTTCTTTAGTAGGAGCGGGCATTTAGCAAACACCTTATATACCAAAAACTCAACCCCCCTATTTTGACATATAAGGTAGGCTGTCCATCTGGAATATTAAATCGCTGGACCCTACCAATACGCAGGATAGGACTTATACGCTTACCAAAGGATTCCATACACACAGGACTTTCTTTAAGTAGGAGCGCGGCATTTAGCAAACACCTTATATACCAAAAACTCAACCCCCTATTTTGACATATAAGGTAGGCTGTTCCATTTTGGAATATTAAATCGCTGGACCTTTACCAATACACAGGATAGGACTTTACGCTTACCAAAGGATTCTATAACATAGACTTTCTTTAAGTAGGAGCGGGCATTTAGCACACACCTTATATACCAAAAATTCAACATTTCTTTCCACAAGGTTCTATCGAATACGAATAATTTTGACCCCATTCTAGCCGAAGCCGAGTATGCAGATCCGTCAAAGTTAAAAAAAGACACCTTAAGATATGAATTTTAATCACAATTATATATACACGTAAGTTTGAATACGTTTGAATAATTCCGAATGAATGAAAAATAGAATATGAATTAAAGTCTGAAAATATTGCATTTAATTACGTTTACATGAATTCACAAAATTTTCATTGTCTTCAACGCTTTAATATTCAACAAATATGGAACATACATAAACCTGATTGCAAAATTATTAATATCGGATTCGAATGCTTGAAACCATATAACTATGTGAAAATAAATGATTATCATTAAACTGAACCGATACTTGAAACCATAGGATTGGATATAAATCTTTACTGAAACACATGAAACCATATAACCGTGTGCGAATAATTCGTAGTGGATAGAAATACTTGATATCATATATCTGTGTGCATTAATGATTCGAGACAAATAAATAGTTGACAATAAAGTAAAAATCCAATGGAACATTGAAAATTTCTTTCTATGTATTAATCTGTGTACCTCCTTGTTGTCACACCATGTCGTCCACTCAGATAATAAATCAATCCGAAAAGGAAGAACAAGAAAGGATAGAGAGAGAGGGGTATATATTAGAGAGGGTATATAGAGAGAGATGGTTGTGTGGTGTATGAAAAGAGTCAAGAAGAGAGAGAGAGAGAGAGACAGACAGACAGACAGACATAGAAAGAGAGAGATAGAGAAAGAGAGGGTGCGATTAGCGTTCATTAGATGCGTATCATTGTCTTTTTCAGTAGAATGGAAAATGTAAGAGAGAGTGAGGGAGGTGCTGTGTGTGTGTGTGTGTGTGTGTGTGTGTGTGAGAGAGAGAGAGAGAGAAGAGAGAGAGAGAGAGAGAGAAGAGAGAGGAGAAATAGGTACATGAAGATAGACTAAGTGAAAGAGAGAGAAAGAGTGACAGAGATAAGAGAGAGAGAGAGCGAAAGAGAGAAGAGAGAGAGAGAGCGAGAAAGAGGGAGAGAGAGAGAGAGAGGGGGAATAGGTGCATTGGAGAGTGACAGAGAGAGAGAGGAGAGAGGAGAGAGAGAGAGAGAGAAGAAAGAGGAAAGAGACAGAGAGAGATTTAAATTGATTATTATACGTTTTACATACTAAACATTGTAGTAAAGTTAGAGGGTGAAATGAGGACAAAGGAACAAAAATCAGACAGGTATATGTAGGAGATATATTTCGCTGTGCGTGAGCTCGGCTTCATCAGTCGTTTATAATATTATAAATAAACGCCTGCGGATTTACCCCAATCCTCCTATCCTCATACTAAACAAATAAACAAACCAAACCTATAAATAATTATGATTACACTCAAACATTTCGTCTTTAAATACCCCATAAGGATTGATATGCCGTTAAATATATAAATCAAATCAAATCTAAAATAGTTTAGAAATGAACCAAATTTCGCATAAATAACCCATAATGAGAGTATGCCGTTAACAAATAAACCAACCAAACCTTATAAATAATTATGATTACAATCAAACATTCAGAAATGAACCAAATTCGGCTTTAAATAACCCACAAGGTGTTGATTACGCCGAAAATCACAACACACACACACACACACACAACACACACACACACACACACACACACACGAGTACACTTCGTTTTGTGAGATAAAGATGGAGATAGCCTTAGCGCGAAACATTTTAAATTAATATTCCGTATAATCATTTACTAAGCTTAGCTTAGATGCGACACAAGGACAGAAATATGGGGCGCTCAGTGAGAATCGAACGCACTAACAATGCTGTGCGATTCTAGCTTGTAACCATTACACACGTGATGTTCTGCATATTTTTCCTTATATGCGTGCATGCGCGAATGCGTATGTGTGTGTACGCACGCATGCGCACAGAAAGCACAGTTTGTACCATGTGATCCAAGCTAGAAATAAGAAGGTTTGATTTTGTTGATTGATTTTAACGTTATGGTCAAACCGTCCTAGGTTATTTTATGCCTTAAATGTAGGGAATCGTGTCTATCGTACGTTCACTCTTCCTAATCAAACCCACTTTGGGGAGGCTGGAGATCAACTTTAAGGAAGTCTAGAAAGGAACAAGTCATTGTGTCCCGATTACGCATTGGTCATACAAGACTAACGCACTCCAATATACTCAAACAGGAACAACAACGCACAATGTGGAACATGTCAAACACCTTTGACAGTTAAACACTATTTCATGGAATGCAGTTTTTGCTCACATCAAACCGTTATTCAAAGCAAACAATATGAAAGATCTGTTTATAAATATCAACCAGAGGATATTCTCTCTTTTTGAGGGAAATAAAATTATTACCATAGAATATAGACATGAAACTAATCATACCATACGACAAATACCCCAATAACGCTAACACATTGCTAAAACCAATAATTAAAAGTTATAAATATAAATACACAATATGTATCACTTCCTAACCGTTAGGATGACATAACCCCAGACAGGTTGATATGCCTTTTAAGGGAATAAAATTATACCATAGATATAGACCCATGAAACAAATCAATACAATACAACAGAATCCCAATAATGCTAACACATTGTTAAAACCAATTACTAAAAAGTATAAATATAAATACACAATATGTATAAATTCCTAACCGTTAGGCATGACATAACCCCAGACGGTTGATATGCCGTTCAAATCAATAAACAAACAACAAACAAACATTTTGTGTAGTTGTTTTAAAGTGTATCATTTATTTCACATGGTTTTATCGAATACAGATAGTTATTGAACAGACCCATAGATGTATCCTAACATATACTACCATCAGGTAGCAAAGACCAGAGAGTAATGGAAGGAAAAGGGTGAAGTGCGTGGTGTAATGGTTACAGTCGTAGGAAATGGGCTTGGCGAGACGAGTTCAAATCCTTGACGCTGCTGACTCCATTTCCCATAGCGTATAATACCGTTGGGGAAGGTACGATTCCAAACATTCTCCCTACAGTTATGGGGTAAATAGGAGGGCAAACTGGGCTCGTTAACAGTCTAGAAGAAAACCTCTTCCCGTAGATGTGATACTTAAAATGATTCCGTTACCCACCAGGTATTAATATTTGTCTTTGTTATGACTGTTCCCCACCACCCCCAGAAACCGAACCCCCAGAAACGGGGGCCTCGTCACTGGGGGCTGTTTAGGGTCAAACTCAATGTCACCCCCTTTTTTAATCACAACACCTATTCTATTCAATAGGTAAGTTTCATAATTTTGACGGTCTAGCTCAGTCGTAGATCTTCCGACAAGGAACCACAAGCTTCATGGTACATACCGTCGTCCTCGCTAATCAGCGTATGAGTAGCACAGGATCTGTGCAGTAAAGTAAGAGCTGATGGTATCGTGGCGGCGCCCCGTCTCAGATGCCAAACAACAAAACCCCGTCTAGCGATAGTGAAAAGGGATAGACTCCCTCGCATACCGATTTTAGGCCACCTCACCAGCCCTCGCTAACACAGCGTATGAGTAGCAGAGGATATGTCAGTAAAGTAAGGAGCTGATGGTATGTGGGTGCACCGTCTCCGAGACTTGCTCAACCAAAAACCCATCTACCCGGATCTAGCGCTAGTGAAAAGGGGATAGACTCCCTCGCGGAGACCAACTTTAGGCCACCCCACCGGTCCTCGTTAACACAACGTATGAGTAGCACAGGGATCTTGTACAGTAAAGTCAGAAGCTGATGGTATGTGTGGCGTTCCGTCGCAGATGCAAAAAAAAAACATCTACCCGGTCTAGCGCTAGTGAAAAATGGGTTAACTCCCTCACGGAGACGACTTTAGGTCATCCCACCGGCCCTCGTAACATAATGTATGAGTAGCACAGGGATCTGTACCGTAAAGTTCAGGAGCTGATGTATGTGTGGCACCCCCGTCTCAGATGCCAAAAAATCCCAATCTACCCGGTCTAGCGCTAGGAAAGGAGATAGACCTCCTCGCTGATACCGACTTTAGGCCACCCCGACGACTTTACTTTTTACTCATAATTTACAGTTATATGTATCAAGTATTCCTAATATACAGTTTAGTATCATACCCGGGATCAACAGAAGTACAGAGAGTGATATCATGAAACGAAATTGAATGCACAGATATTCTGAATCAAGAGAGAGAGAGAGGTGCGATATATACAGAAATAACCGGATTATTTTTAGTATGCTGCTGCTGCTATTACCACCACACCACCACCACCACACTACTACTACTACTAACTACTACTACTACTAATAATAATAATAATAGTAAAAGATTGCGCGATTTTCTTGCTAGATTCAATTACATCAGGAAGAAGAGAATAATGAAATGGAAACTTGAATATGTGATCAAATTCGAACTGAATTATTCAGGAGTTTGATTTGATATTTTTAAAGAGAATTTTTCCACTGATTTCAAAGAGCAGATGGAAATTGCAGCTCGAATTGAACTCGACTGATTGAATTTTGGGAGATATTTCACAAAACGGTGATTATATTATATATATATATATATATATATATATATATACATACACGCACGCACACACACACATATATATATATACACACACATATATATATATATATATGTGGTGTGTGTGTGTGTGTGCGTCGTGCGTGTGTTTACATATATACATGTAAGAAGCGCGTTGTGTAATGGTTAAAGTCATTGGGAAATGGACTCGTCGCCCCGAGTTCAAATCCTGGATTCGTAATTGCATTTCACTTAAGCGCTAATACCCGTGGGAAAGGTATGAATCACTCCCCCTCCAGCTATGGTAAATAGTAGGGCAACTGGGTTCTTTAACCATGGTTAGGCAACCGGTCTAGGAGAAGGAAAACTCGGAATTCAAACTCTTGAACTCCGCTTAAGAAATTGACCTCTGTTACATCCTGCTCGTGCGGAGGGTTGTTAATATATATAATATATATACTATTAATTATATATTATATATATATTACTGTGTATGTATGATTATATATATGTATATATATGTATGTATATAAATGTATATATATGTGCATATATATGATAATATGTGTGTAATATATGATATTTATGTATGTTTATATGTATGTGTGTGTTTATATATATGTGTATATATATGTATGTATATATATATATACATGTGTGTGTGTGTGTGTGTGTGTGTAAAAACAATATGTAAGGAAAGTGAATAAAAGCACCAAACGATTCGTTTCATTTAATATTCTGTCTGTTCGGAACTTCCTAAGGATAGATTTCAATTATGTTCTGTATATAATTATATATATATATATTATATATTTACGCAACCCCTCGCCATGAGCAGGATGTGACATAAGGTCAATTTCTTAAGCGTGTTTACAGGTTTGAATTCAGAGCTTTCCTTCTCCTAGACTGGTTACTATTAAGCATTAAACGGCAAGGACCCCGTCGGGTACCTCCAGCTCCCTCTGATGGCATGGGGGATGGTATACTCCCCGCTTTTCTCATTCCCTCTGAGAGAGCTAACTCCGCATGACTACTTTCAATTATCCCCTCTGTGTGAAAAGAATTATTATGGTTGCCAAAACAACCTAGACGCTTCGTCCCAGAATTGAAATCGGTCGTCGATTGATTCCATTACCCACGCTTCAACATTAGACCACGCGCCTCCTTGCTATATAAGTGAGGAAGTGGTGAAAGGGATAAGAAGAGAAGAGAGAGGAAGAAAAGTAGGGCGTATAGTGAAGGAAGGTGCAAAGGTCCGAACAGGATGGAAGTGCTAGAGAAAATGGCGGTTATGAGGGGAGATAGAAAGAGGGGGAGGGGAAGGAGAGGGAGGAGGAGAAGGAGTTATAGATATGGTCACGTGGGTCAGGGGTGACCGATCAAAGGGTAAATTGGAAAAGAAACACGCGCCTGACTGTCTATAAGCAAAGTCTATTTTGGTGAGATCAGTTTTTTAGTGATTATGTATTAGGTTTAGTGTCACACACACACACACACACACACACATACAACTCATATATATAATATATATATATATATATGGAGTAGTGAAGAGAGAGAGAGAGAGAAGAGAGAGGAGGGGGGGGGGAGGGGACCGAGAGAGGCGCGTTGGTCTCATGGTTAGAGTCCGGGGCGGGGAAATGGACTCATCGACACCACGAGCTCAATTCCTGACGAGGCTGTTGGCTTTTCACATGACGCTAATACCCTTGGGAAAGGTATGAATCCAATTTCTCCCTTCAGCTATGAGTAAATAGCAGGGCAGACTGGGCTCTTTAACCATGGCTAGGTGATAAGTCTAGGAGAAGGAAAACTCTGAATTCAAACTGTTGAACACCGCTTAAGAAATTGACCTTTGTGTCACATCCTGCTCGTGCGGAGCGGTTGGTAAATATATATTATGCATTGGTAGTCCTTTGGTGTATTGGAGAACTGAAAATAAAGTACTCGATTACGTGTATAGTATTTCTTTATTTATCATAGTGTACGATACATTTAAGGTGGCATTGTTACCATTGGTTCCAGGCAGCATGTTAGCACCCTCATCAAGACAACACGCTTAAATGTATGTACCTATAATTAAATAGATATACATATATATATATATATAATATATATATATATATATAATCCAAAAGTCCAGAGAAAAAATCTTCCTTACGACACAAGAGTTTTATTTAAAAACTTCGCAGTTTGAGAGCTCAAATGTGTGCTCTAATGTTAGAGTCACAGAGAAAAATATATAAGTAAAGAAATAACAAAAGACTTAGAGATTTTAGCTTTATAGTCTCTTTCAGACTATAATTATTTAATAACTATAATGCTAAATCTCTAAGTCTTTTGTTATTTCTTTACTTATATATTATTATATATATAATATAATATATATATATATATATATTATGTAGTATTATCAAGAAAAATGGAAAAAACACAATTAAATGGGTTAAGGGTGAGTTTATTGGCCGACGCTGCAGTGTTCGATCTATTAATTAGAGCATCATTTCAGGGCATAAGATAAAAATTATTATCACAGAATAATGAGAAAAGCGAGTGGTAATCCTTGTCATTCAGTCTGTTAAACTTTTGAAGTTTGAATATGACATCAAAATATTCTATTTTATGGCGTGAGTAGGTGCGCTGTAAGTTGTGTGTATCTTCTCTTCTCTTAATATAAAACATAAAAATTATTTTCTACATCTCTCCCCTACCTCTTACCAATACACACACACACACACACACACACACACACACACACACACAACCTTTGAGTTTACTCCGCTGTCGTTTATCGCAAGAGAAAAAAATTTATACACACACACACACACAACCACATACCTAAAAAAAATGCACAATGTTCCCTTTTCGATACACACACTTTACAAGCGCACATACTCACGCCATAAAATGAATATTGGATGTCATATTTCAAAACCGTCTCCTTTTTCAAATTCAAAAATTTTTTAAACAGACTGAATGACAAGGATTACCACTCGCCTTCTCTCTCATATTCTGTGATAAATAATTCTTATCTTATGCCCTGAAGATGAATCTAATTAATTGATCGAAACACTGCAGCGTCGGCCAATTAAACTCACACTTAACCCATTTAAACCTGTGTTTTTTTATATTTTTTCTTAGATATACTACATTACCGTCGGATTACTTTCCTTTCTTCACACACACACACAGACACACACACACACACACATATATATTATATATATTATTATATATATATATATGTGTGTGTTGTGTGTGTGTGTGTGTACGTGTGTGTGTGTGTATGGTGTATGTGTGTGTGGTGTTGTGTGTGTGTGTGTGTGGTGTATGGTAATAAGAGCGTAATATCCAGTTCTGTGTCGTTTTGAATTACCCGATGTTCACCCTTTCTATTCATTCCAGTAAATGGGTTTGTCTTTTGCAATTCTTTCGCAGTCATGAGTTCGCCGTCAGGCTTAAATAAAAGTCAATATGAAACGTTGAATGTCAACTAATATTAAAATGTAGGTGTCCGCGCTATTTTATAGACAAAAAAACCCCAAAAAAAAGAAAAAAAAAAGAAAAACAGAAAAAAAAAACCGAGCAAGTTGTTAGGAAGACTGCAAAAAATATCTTGATAACTATCAGTTTCACATACATCCAATTTCTTTTTTTTTTTTCTTTTTCTCCCCTCCTTTTTTTCAGCTTCTCCAATCGATTCTTTTTCAGTTACGTATTTTTTTCTTTTCTTTAAAAAAAAAAAGTTTTTTTCTTCCTCAGTGATTCTTGAATATCTGTTTGCTCACTGAGGTCAATTACCTTTTTTTTTCTATATGATTTTTTTGAATATTTTTTTTATATTTTTTTATTCTTTTATTTTTATTCTTTTATTTCTAATTTTTTAATTTTAATTTTTAATTTTTATTACTATTCTATTTTTTGTGTTATATTTTATTCTTTTTATCTTATTTTCTATTTCCTTTTTATTTTATTATTCATTATTTATTATTTATCTATTATTTATTATTATTTATTCATTCATTATTATCAGCATTCTTTTATTTTTATATTCTATTTTTTATTCTTTATTTCAAATTCTTTTTTTTTATTCTTTTATCTTTTTATCATTTCTTATTATTTTCCATTTCTATTTTTTATTTTTATTTATTTATCCATTTATTATTTATTATTATATTATATTTATTAATTCATTATTTACTAGTCAATTATATATAATATATATTTCTCAAACTGAATTTCTTGCTAGTAATTGTTCAGGCTTAATAATAAATATTCACTTATTATTTATTATTTATTTATGTTTATTAATTCATTATTTATCAATCATTTTTATATTTATATTTTATCTTTATTTTTATTCTTTTATTTTTTACTTTTATTCTTATTCTTATCATTTTTATTTTTTCATTTTCTATTTTCTATTTTTATTTAGTTATTATTATTATTTATCAAATATTTATTTTTTACTTTTATTTTTTTTTTATTCTTTTATGTTTTTTTTTTACTTTTTATTCTTTCATTTTATTAATGTTTATTATTTTATTCTATTAATTTATTTAGTTATTATTAATCATTTATAACTATTTATATTACTATTTATTAGTTTATATTATTATTCTGTAACTTTTTTTTTATTCTTATTCTTCTATTTTTTATTCTGTTATTTTTAAAAGTTTATGCATCTTAAATAACTATTTTGTTCGCTGAAATAAGCCACCATTTGAATTTTTTCAGAAATCAACCCGAGAATTAGTAGCTTTTCAAGGTAGATTTTTCTACGAACTGGTTTCAGCACGGAAATTAATATATATATATAATATATATATAATATATATTATATATATATATATATATATATATATATACCAGTAGGCAAGTAAGTCTCTGTATTATGACGGATGAGTACGCATTGAGGTGAGCGAGCGACGAACGAGGTGAGTCTTTCGTGTCCCATGCCCATTTTAAAGGGTTAAAAGAGTGCGGAAGGTGAGAGACAAAAAGATTGCAGTTTTTTAAGTCTGACAGCACCTCCTCAACATCCCTAAATTCTAAATTTAGATTTTTGATGCGCTTCCGTCTAAATCGAAAATCGTTTTTTTAACACACACACACACACACACACACACCACACACACACACACACACTACACACACACACAAGCACCTTTTTTCTTTAAACTAAAATATAACCATTAATCATCCCCCCCCAAAAAAAACACTTATTTTTTATACATCTTTTTAAGAAAGAAAAATAGCAACTGTATTGTAGTAAAACGTAGTAGAATAGAATCTAATATATTTACACAACACATTGATGACACACACACACACACACACACACACACACCATATATATATAATATTTATTTATTTTACAAAGTTTCAAGATCAATGTTCATTATAAACAGCGACCCAGGTTTCATGCTAAGGGGCAATCATCAGGTTGTTGAGCAAGATCCCATGGTGTTTGTTGAAGTTCTTTACTCAATGTCACATTTTGGACCGCAATAACGTCGAGTTATTCGCTTGACGCTATTATAGTTCGATNAGAGAGAGTAAGGATGGAGGGGGAGAGGAGGCGAGGGTGAGCGTGAGGTACGTGATTGGTAGAGGAGAGGAACAGGTTTACTAGTCTTGTGTTGTGGATGAGTAAAAAAGACTTATACCGACGGTGCAAAGTGGAAATGTGTGAGTCATATTATAGATATTTATATCATTCATTTTAATAAAAGTAATATTTTACTTTGTTATTTTATATCTACTACTATGTGCTGGTATGGTACGTCAGTCATTACCTCGTTTATAGAATATCCGGCTAAATTTAAGTGTACGCATTTTGAATTGCTCACCATTCGATAGCAGTACCTATCGCTCAATGTGTTTATTGTGAACATGTTACTGTTAAAAATTTGTGCATGTTAACACCCATTTATTGATAATGCAATAATAATACTTTTTGGAAAGGGAATGAGACGTAATATCTACAGCGCCATCATCATCATCATCATCATCATCATCATCATCATGTCGTGCTAGCAGCTCGGATATCCATGACAATCTTTCACCAACCGTCCATATCATTCATTGCCTCCGGCAGGTCCTCTGCACAACATACAGTATCCGCGCAGAACTGTTTGAAGTAAATCTTTGCTGGGCGGCCCGCTCTGGCGTTGCCATGTGCTGGATTCCACAGGAGAACGACACTTATGAGGGAGAGGGGAGAGAGAAAGAGTAGAGATAGATAGATATAAAGAGAGAGAAAGAGAAAGAGAGAGATAGAAAAAGAAGAGAGAAATAAAAAATAGATAAATTGACAGATCGTTTGAGAGATATGAATGCTTATATATATATATATATATATATATATGTGTGTGTGTGTGTGTGTGTGTGTGTGTGTGTGTATTCATATCTGTCAATCGATCTGGCAATTCAATTCATCCCTTTTGTATTTCCGACTGTTTTCTCATACATATGTACATATAAATGTATGTATGTATGTATGTGTGTGTGTATGTACAGAGAGAGGGGATATATATATATGTATATACATATATATATACATATATATATATATATATAGAGAGAGAGAGAGAGAGATAGATAGATAGATCGATAGATAGATATATAGATGGTTAGAGACAGCCGAACAGAGAGCGTGAAACGGGTATGTATATATATATATATATATATATTATATATATATATATATATATATATAAGTAAAGTCATCGGGGCGGCCTAAATTCGGTATCAGCCAGTCAGCGATGGAGTCTATCCCCTTTTTAATAGCGCTAAACCAAGGAGATTGTTTTTTGCGTCTGAGGTGGAGCGCCACACCTACCATCAGCACAGATCCCTGTGCTACTCATACGCTGAGTTGGTGAGGACCGGTATCGAACTAGGAACTTTGTGGTTTCTAGCCGAACGCTCTACCGACTGAGCTAACCCGATATATAGTGAAAGAGAGAGAGAGAGAGAGAAAGAGAGAGAGAGAGAGAGAGAGAGAGTGTGTGTCAGACAGCCAGCAGATAGATATTGTGAGAGAGATATGAAGTGACAGACAGAGAAAAACAAGAGCAGAAAAATAGATAGATGGATAAATCGATAGATTTGGTCATCATGAAAAAGATTGGGTAAAGTTCGAACTACAGACAGATTTGTAAAAATCAATAAATCGTTTTCACATCGAACCTAATACATTATTATTGATTCTGTGCCGTTCATAAATTATTAATTAACTAACTTGGATGAAAATTGAATATATTCCTATGAGCATTTCAGTGGCGATCACACCATTGACTGTCTGTCTTTATATATATATATATATATATATATATATATATATATATATATATATATATATATATACTAGCAAATATATGCACCCTCCGGGTGCAAGTATTTTAGTTAAATTTTATAATAAAATATCATATTAAATTAGAAAGGCTAATGAAACTGAATAAGGATGTAGATAAAAAGATTTTGAACAAGAGGGTATGATTGAAAAATAGAACAACTTTGAAACTAACTCTTCCATCATTTTCCCTTACTCCCGTCTTTCATTGATAAATTTTCCGAATTTAACTGTTTAGTTAAAGTAGGAAGTAAAGAATAATATTACAGTTATTTCTTCTTGTTAAGGGATTTCTTTTAAGATTTATTGAAGAGATTTTTGCTCATATTCAATAAGATAAAACCAAACAATTAGAAATCAATAATACTAAGCATATATTTATTAAAATCAATTTTTAAAGATCAATATGCAAATTAGCCTTCCCATTCATACTGTAAACCTCTATTTTGTTGTATATATAAATACAAGTGCATGTTATTAATATGTAGATATGGTCAACAGTGTAAGTAATGAAAACAATTTTATTAATAATTGAGGTTTAAATAAAAATAAAATCATGGAGAATATGATGTAAATAACAAAGGGGATTGTGACTTGTATGGTAATATAGTTTCGGTTACAGACAGACAAACATACAATCACCATTATAATAAGATATATATATATATATATATAATGGATAGAGGTAACCTACTCGAGTTTCATCGATTGATTCTTCAGGGTTACATCCGTTGAATTAATCGAGTTTTCGATTAATCTCAGTTGGTACAATACATGCCCGTTGGAATGGGACTTATCTTTTATAGGCGAACGCTTGTTTATATTTTCAAAGATTCATCGCGAACCGTTTTTGTTTATTGGATTAAAAATTTGAATTAATTTGTGGGGATTATTTTTTTCAATTACTAGTTAATGAAAGGTAGACTATGGGGCGTAATAATGGTTAAAAAACGAAAACTCGATTAATTCAACGGATGTAACCCTGAAGAATCAATCGATGAAACTCGAGTAGGTTACCTCTATCCTTTATATAAATAAATTTTTGCTCTACATTGTATTGAGCACTTTGTATTTGTTTTTTCTCAGTCTTAACCTCTGGATACTGTGCGCTTCCAATTAATACATTAACATATATATATATATATATATATATATATATATATATATATAAGTAAAGAAATAACAAAAGACTTAGAGATTTAGCGTTATAGTCTATTTCAAGGAGCTTAGACAAAGTGTCTAACTCTCCTGACTCATCAGATGCGAATGATGAGTCGGGAGAGTTAGACACTTTGTCTAAGCTCTCTGAAATAGACTATAATGCTAAATTTCTAAGTCTTTTATTATTTCTTTACTTATATATTTGCTTTGTCACTCTCACATTAAGAGCACACATTGAGCTCTCAAACTGCGACAGGTTTTTAAAATAAATCTCTTGTGTCGTAAGGAAGATTTCTTTTCTGGACTTTTTGATTATATATATATATATATATATATATATATATATATATATTATTGTTATTATTATTATTATTATTCACTCCTTTTGAGTTTTCACATCAGTGTTAGCTGATGTTCTTTCACTGGAGTCTGAGTGACAGCAAGTCTCCTTAGGTCTCCAGGACTTTTCTGAGTATTCTGGCAGATTGCAGCAGTGCAGTGTTCTGAATGGTTTCAATCCTTCCTCTGATTTCCAAACTTTCCAAACCCCTTTCCAATCCATTTGGGACTGTTCCAAGTGCACCAACTACAATTGGTATCACTATGACTTTCATATTCCATAACTTTTTCAGTTCTCTGGCAAGGTCCAGGTATTTTTCCATTTTTTCGTTTTCCTTCAGCTTCACCCTGTGATCTGCTGGCACTGCAAAATCCACCAGTTCACAAGTTCTTTTTTTTTCTTAATCAGCACTAGGTCTGCTCTTCTTGCTGGGATAAGGTGATCCGTTTTTATTTCAAAGTCCCAGAGAATTTTATGCGTTTCGTTCTCAAGAACAGATTCTGGTTTATGCATATACCATTTTGTTGTATGGTCAAAATTTAATTTTTTGCATAATTCTCAGTGGATCACCTTCCCAACCCAGTCGTGTCTAGTTTTGTACTCCCGTTGTGCTAGTTTGCTACATTCACAGAGTGTATGGTTTACAGTCTCATCTCTATTACCGCAAAGTCTACATTTACTATTTTGTAGGGTCTTGTCAATTTTCGCTTTGATGTAGTTTGTCCTTATGGCATTATTTTGTGCAGCAATTATTAGTGATCCAGTTTCTCTCTTAAGGTTTCCTTTTCTTAACCATGTCCAGGTTTTTTCATGTGCAACCTCTTCGATTTGTCGTTTGAAGTGTCCATATAATTGTTTTTCTTCTTGTTTTTGTTTTCTAGTCTTTGTTGTTTTTCTGTTTGTCCATCTGTCACATCTACTATTGTTGGCCGCCATAAGTAATCTGTCTTTCCTCTTTTTGTGTAGTCTTCGAGTTGTTGGATTGTTGTTTCTACGCAGTCCTCTATGTTGGCAAGACCTCTTCCCGCTTCCTTTCTTGACATATATAATCTATCTCTATCTCTATTATTATTATTATTATTATTATTATTATTATTATTGTTGTTGTTGTACTCACGTATTGAGCACTTTATATTTGTTATATCGCTGTCTTATCATTGTGAAACTTGCATCAACTAACCATTGTGACCATTTTCACCGGTAAAGTCACCTTTTTCATATATATATATATATGGAGAAAAGTAGACAAACACGGGATGTTATGGAAACTGGATGTTTATTGTCGACGATGCAACGTTTCGGTCATTTAGACCATCATCAGGACCAAAGCCCTGTTCTAGCTTCAATGAAGGACATTTTCAGAATGGTGAAAAACAGTAGGTTGTCAGTAGGGGCAGGGATGGCTGGGGTGGGTAGTGGATTTTCTTCCCTCTAAATGGGGAGTGTTTATATGAATATGCAGGTGTTTGGTCGGAATGTTGGATGAAAAAGGGGATGGGTCAAAAATGAATGGGTATGTGTATGTGTGTATGGGAACTGGATTCGTCATTAGTTGTGGATGTGTGAGTTTTATTAATTAAATCTTTCTGTCCATCTATTTGTCTATTTTTATACAGTACCATCTGTGTATTTATCTATATATTTGACTTGGATTTGAATTCAACTTTTTAAATCATCAAGATAATTTCATATATATTATCTTGATCTACCATCTGATGAGACGAAATTTTGGGGAGCTATATTAAATGAAGGTTATAATTGTGAAACACTAAATTAGCATGGAAAAGTTTTAGAGATGATTACGTGTTAAATGAGAATGGAAAAGTTTAAAGATGAATCATCATAGAGACATAGCTTTGTTTATATTGGATGAGCCGTGAGTTATGGAGAAGTGGGAATGCGGGGAGGAATGAGAGGTGAGAATGTGAATTGAGTTTGGAATTATGATTTGAAAGAGCCAGACGTGCTCTCGGTTGTTGTGACTTGGGGAAAATAAAAATCTCACTATAAAAAGTAAGTGGACTTGTGTTATTACTAAAGACCCTAAATGACACAAGGCCAGATGTTCCCCCAGCATCCCAAGTTGGTTTCCAGACTCCAAATATTCAGAAATTGCCAGGCAACTGAACAGCAGTCTAGCAACCAGGATCCGGGCCCCTCCCATGTAGTACCGGTCCAGAGATAAGTATATAATTAATTTCTATATGATCACATCATCACTCCATTCAAACAAACGTTGACACGTCATCTCTCCATTCCCAAATGTAGAGCCTAACGCAACAGTAAGAGAAGATTGCTGACAATGGTTCTACGGTAGTCGCCATTTTGGTAATCTTCGCTTAGCCTGGCTTGATGGGACTAAGGAAAATGTCTTGTTAATCGACATTCTCAGGCAGACATCTTTTTGTCAAGATTAGCTTTGTGTGACAGTAGATTATAACAGTGGGGATAGAAGAGGCCCGCGAAATAATCTTGCGTCGAATAACTCGAGAACCGGCGTTTATTTATTTATTTAAATTTCATAGCAAACCAGTGTTAGTATTCGTGCGTTGACCTACTCATTTGCATAATGAAGTCGGTTCCACATTGGTTCATCTCGATCTAAATTTTCTATTTCGACTGAAATCTAAGAAAGGGGTGGGTGGAAAAGACAAATTAAGAATGGAAGAAAAAAATAAAGG
>CM042173.1:15501049-15503549 GCA_023376005.1 Doryteuthis pealeii
GGAAGAATGAATAAAGAAAAGAAAGAATGGAATGGATAATAAAAGATGAATTTAATCAATATCACTTACACATGTGTTTCGGTCAGTTCATCTGTGGGAAAATATTTCGCACACAGAGAAGATTCGACCTTCATCAGAGTGAAATTTTATTTTGAATGAATTTTATTTTTTATTCAAATAAAAATTTCACTCTGATGAAGGTCGAATCTTCTCTGTGT
Organism: Doryteuthis pealeii; assembly: GCA_023376005.1. Taxonomy (NCBI): domain Eukaryota; kingdom Metazoa; phylum Mollusca; class Cephalopoda; order Myopsida; family Loliginidae; genus Doryteuthis; species Doryteuthis pealeii. Next base: position 15,501,268 of record CM042173.1, read on the forward strand.
GCGAAATATTTTCACACAGATAAACTGACCGAAACACATGTGTAAGTGACATTGATTAAATTCATCTTTTATTATCCATTCCATTCTTTCTTTTCTTTATTCATTCTTCCTCATATATATATATATATATATATATATATATATATATATATATATATATATATATATACTAAAATTTAAAAAAACACCCCCCGGACGATGTAGAAATGCATTTTTGAAGCATATTGCCTGAGGGGTGGGAGTAAAAAATTCAATGTCAGCGAGTTTGTACCCTAAGTAAGTAAAATCATCAAATTCATTAAAGCATTAAAAAATGAAACAATTTGAAATGTAAACTTTAAATATGTATTAAAATAAAAACAAACTATATATAGATATATAATACCAGTCATGTATTTATTCAAACTTGTTTTAAAAAACAACGAGGACTGTCTAATGTTGCATGTTCAAATTTTGTGTGTATCTATTCTATGTTATGACGATTTTGGGTAATATGACGTAAGCAGTGACGTAATTTTTGTTACAGAAAAAAAACGGAAGCGAATCTCCATTATTAATAGATGTATATATATATATATATATATATATATATGCTCTCCATCCCCCTGAGGTTGAGCACATTGGAAGGGATTTCGCTGACGACCGCCAACTAAAGCGTAAACGCAACGCTCTCCTATAAAAGTCATGGAGCACTCTATGACGGCTCTTACATATTTACAAATGTGTGTATTAAAACAGTTAAAACCCCCTTCACATTCTGTGGTGACGATAGCCGAGCGGTTAAGCTACTCGACTGATGCTGAAACGATCGGATTTCTATCCTGGCTATAGGTAGTTCACAAAATGTCTTGCCACACTGAAGAGACTTGATAAGTCGAAACATGTGTCTGTGGATGACTATATATATATATATATATATATATATATACTTTTTTCTTTGGTAGGGGTACCAAGTTCTTTGGTATTAGGATGATTCTAAGCTAGTCCTTACTTCCAACTCTTGCAAAGTTCAGGTCCGATTTGTGAGCTCAATGTTTACTTTTCATAAACAGAGCAAAGTAATTTGTAAAAGGAAAGGCTTAGAGATTATTATATGCTGACACGTGTTTCGACGGGAATTTGTTACATATATAACATTCAAATTAAAATTATTTTAAAAGTAAAATAAAATAATAATTGAAAACTATATGTAATCAGGTCTTCTTCTTCGGAGCACAATGTTTTGGTTTTAAAAAAGAAAACTTATGATAATGAGAAGATAAATGGAAAAAATATATATATATTTGTATGAGTGAAATGTATTATATGCTGGCACGTGTTTCGACGGGAACTTGTTTACATATAAGGATTCTATTTAAAATTGTTTTAAATGTACACAGGTCGTCTTCTTTAGAGCAGAATGTTTGATTTTTAAACCGGGCGACACCAAAAAAAATTCGAACCTGATCTCGTATTTATTTTGTGCTGCCCGTTTTAAAAATCAAAATATTCTGCTCTGAAGAAGACGACCTGTGTACATATTGTTATCTTTTATTATTTCATTTTACATTTAAAATAATATTGAATAGGGGTATATGTAAACAAATTCCCATCGAAACATGTGACAGCATATAATAAATTTTATCCATACAAATATATACATATTTTCCATTTATCTTCTCAATATCATATAAGAAGCCGACGACCTGTTTATGTATGGTTTTCTATTATTATTTTATTTTACTTTTAAAATAATCTCAATTAGAATGTTATATATTTAAACAAATTCCCGTCGAAACACGTGTCAGCATATAATAAATTTCATCCATACAAATATATATTTTTCCATTTATCTGTTCAACATATCTGTCGGATTCCTTTCTATTTTCCTCACTCATATATATATATATATATATATATATATTATATATATGTGTGTGTGTGTGTGTGTGTGTGTGTGTGTCACTTGGATTGAAAATCGCATAGGCGATAAACTGTCAGATATCAAGTGCTGTTGACTTCATTTCCACGCTACCTTAACTTATTTATCAATGATGTTGAGTTCTCTTTACTTATAGATATACCAAACTATATCATCAATAAGTATATATATATATATATATATATATATATATATATATATATATATATGCCTTGATTTCTTGTATTGAGTTTATTTCCATGTTATCTCATTTAACATACAGTTCGCGTTTATTCTATTTTTCTGTGTATATTGGACATATTGACTTAATTATTTAATCACTCTCTCTCTCTTTCTCTCTCCTCTCTCTCTCTCTCACACA
>CM042173.1:15508549-15521632 GCA_023376005.1 Doryteuthis pealeii
TGTTATTAGTATGTAGATATGGTCAACAGTCTTAATGATGTAAAATGATTTTATCAATAATTGAAGTTTAAATTAAAAATAAAATCATGAAGAATGTGATGTAAATAACAAAAGGAATTCTAACTTGTATAGTAATATAGTTTCGGTTACAGACAGACAAACCCACAATCTCCATTATAATAAGATATATAACTTTTCCCGCTGGACCTGAAATAAAAAAAAGTTTATTATAACATTTCGCGAAAAGTACTTCACATATTTTAGTTGCGTATGTCGATGAGAGGTGATTGTATTAATGTACAGTTACAGGCGAATACATTCATGATATGAAAATAAGAATCGCTTCGTATACAGTTCACAAAGCACAGAGTTCCATAAAGATTTCTTCTATTGCGGCATATCAATAATTCCGTATAATATGTCGTCGTATTAATAGCAGAAGGCGATTAGAATACTTACACGTTAGAAGAAGGCGTTTTTCTTTCTCTGTGCGTCTGCTCAGTGGGATATTTTGGGGAGTTGCGGACAATGAAGCCGAATCCCAAAATGGAATTTCGTAATCATTCAGTACAAAATTACAATGCCAAATCCAAGAAAGGTAACTCTGTCAAAAGAAAAAGGCGACAACAAAAAAGAATATGGAGTGATTTTAAAAGAAATCTGAAGTCATCAATCTTTGTAATTTTAACTTTTATTTCTACTTCATGAATATTCATTAGTTTCTTTTTCTGGAGGTTTCTCTTGCCAGCTGCTTTAAGCTGGTTACATTGTAGACACATAATAATACCGCCCTGTCGGGTGGGGCGTTAGAATACTCCGACTGCACCTCTGCAGAGGGGTAAGACTCCCCCAATGGGGCCACCTGTTGGCCGTAGGTGGCGACCCGTGATGCTTAAGGATAGAGCCCAGGTGGATGAGCAGTTCATGACATGCAATACTCCACTTTGGCCTTATCTTGGGCTAGACGGGCGGTCGGAGAGGCCCCTCCGATCAATCGGCTGGTCACGTCAAGCCCTAAGACCTATATGTTTTTCCCAACCCTATTGCCTTATGGCAAGCCCCAACCCCTTTTTATCATATAGGTGCTAAAGGCGGTGGTTGCGGGTCTACATGTGGAGCACCCCTTCATCACCATTGCTCCCTGGTCCACTCTGACCCGGAGTGGTAGTACTGTTAGGGTCCCATCTATAGTTTAAATAGAAAAATGTATTTATAAAAAAATTGTATTATCCATTAAGAATTGATTTATTTCAAAACTTTATCGGCATTAAATGACCCACTGAGGTTGATATGCCATAAAACAAAACAAACCAAACCACATAATAATAATAATAATAATAATAATAATAATAATAATAATAATAATAATAATAATAATAAATCTCTGGGACTTTGAAATAAAAACAGATCACCTTATCCCAGCAAGAAGACCAGACCTAGTGTTGATAAACAAAAAAAAAGAACTTTTGCAGTGCCAGCAGATCACAGGGTGAAGCTAAAGGAAAATGAAAAAATGGACAAATATCTGGACCTTGCCAGAGAACTGAAAAAGGTTATGGAATATGAAAGTGTAAGTGATACCAATTGTAGTTGGTGCACTTGGAACAGTCCCAAAAGGATTATAAAAGGGTCTGGAATGTTTGGAAATCAGAGGAAGGATTGAAACCATTCAGAACACTGCACTACTGCAATCTGCCAGAATACTCAGAAGAGTTCTGGAGACCTGAGGACACTTGCTGTCACTCAGACTCCAGTGAAAGACCATCAGCTAATGCTGACGTGAAAACTCAAAAGGAGTAAATAATAATAATAATAATAATAATAATATAATAATAATAATAATAATAAAACAAAAAAAACAAAAACTAGAAAACAAAGATGGGAAAGACAAACAATTATATGGGCAGTTCAAACGACTAATCAGAGAGGTTACACATAAAAAGGGCATGGTTAAGAAGAGGAAACATCAAGAGAGAAACTGAATTACTAATAATTGCTGCCCCATATTTGCATATCTGGGCTTCTGTTATTATTCATTTTAAGAATATCAGTTAAAAGTAAATAAAAATGAATCCGACGGTATATATAGATAAAAGGATATGAAAAAAACACAGATGTTGTTTATCTGAATTTATTTCTTCAACTTTCATTGCCAATATTGCAATATTTCGATTTTATCAGAAAAATCTTCTTCAGAGCATATTGATAGGAAGACAATTGTAAACGTTTTATGGTGGGATTGTTTTCTACCGGATTCTTTAAGAGATAAAAGGAGAATATTTTAAATTTTGAAGAGAAATATTCAAAAAGCGCCTGTCACGTTATAATTAGGTGCAACTGTTTTTGTAAGAAAGAAGAAATATTTCAAATTCAAAATAAAACAAAATTATTTCTCTGAATGTTTGAGATGAGGCTTGATGATTAGTATTATCTGCGTTATTCGGACTATTGTCCTCATCTTCATTGCTATCTGTACAACGTTTCGACCGATGTGCCCACCGGCCTTCTTCAGGTATTTCTTGTCGGACTCAGAACCTTCTCAGACTCAGGACCCTTCTTTTCGGACTCGGGACACATGGCCTAGTGGATAAAGGAGTTAGGTTAAGACAGTTCTAAGTAACAGTTATCTCTAGACTGCAGGTTCAATCCTGGCCAAGAGCGTAGTAACATAGAATAATAATTAACACTGCTTAATGCCTCTACCCCAGCTATGGTTAGTGGAATGAGAACAGGATACCCCTGTGGACTGAATAAAGGGTTAGATTCAAAGTTCCATGATGGCTCCCGAATATGACAAGAAGGTTCCTGAGTCCGAAAAAAAAGGGTCCCGAGTCCGACAAGAAATACCTGAAGAATGCCGGAAGACACATCACCCAAAACGTCAACAGATAATAATAAAGATGAGGACAATAGTCCGAATAACGCAGATAATACTAAAACAAAAATTATCTTTTTAAGAATGCAAATTACAAGACCATTTCATAATTTATTCTTAAACATGGGGTTATTTCTAATATTTTCCTCTGAATCAATCAATTTATTTACCATGAACGACTGAACCGACTGCACCTCTGCAGAGGGGTAAGACTCCCCCAATGGGGCCACCTGTTGGCCGTGGGTGGCAACCCGTGATGCTTAAAGATAGAACCTAGGTGGCTGAGCAGTCCATGACTTGCAAAACTCCACTTTGGCTCTTTCTTGGGCTAGATGGGCGGTCGGAGAAGCCCCCTCCGATCAATCGGCTGGTCATGTCAAGCCCTAGCACCTATATGATTGCCTCCAGCTATGAGCAAATAGTAGGACAAACTGTGTTATTCTACCTTGTTTAGGCAACCGGTAAAAGAGGGAAAACTCTGAATCCAGACCAAAGGGACTATCTACTCGCTAGTCAAAATTCCTTTTCCTCTTTTCTGACATAATCTTCATAGTGGTATATCATTTCCAAGGTTACTATTTTTTTGAAAAAAATTCTGTGTTGAGGAGGGTGGGGTCTACAATCAAGTCCGCCGCAAATGCTCACTCGTCTCTAGTCCGAAACAAACTGGTAAAGTTGTCACTTTTCTTTTCTGTCTTTTCTTTCTTTTCTATTCACACTAGTTTTAACTGAAGTCTAACCGACAATTAGACTCTTCAGGTGCGCGTGCTGCTCTCTTCCTCCTCCTTAGACTCCAGCTACTTATGGATGTAGCCCCCCAACATCCGGGCACCTGAGTCGAACCCAGCGTCCGTGCAGCGCCCAAGTCTCATTTTTTTTGCATTCGGGTGGACGAGGGTTTGACTCTGGCAAGCAAGACATTGTCTTGCTCTTTTTCTCGGTGAATACGGCAGTTCTTGTTCTCCATCACACTATTCGAACGAATGTGTGTTTACTGACTTGCTAACTATTACACCACGATGGGACGCCCTTCTGTCGCGCCCTCTATATTAATATTTGGAAAGAACTAGTGTTGTGAGGTGTGGTTTCGTATTCTTTGTTGTAGTAATCGTAGCTCAGGTCTCAGCTTCTCGTAGCTAATTTCTCCCAGTCCTCTAAACTGTCTCTATATTTCTCCTGCTGTAATACACATATGTAAATGAGATAACACGCCATTGGCTATCTCACTACAAGTAGTTTGTTTATTAGTGTCTTCTATGTTCTTATGTCAAACTCAGCTCAGCCCTTACAAATTGCAACAAGGAAAATGAATTTTTTTTTAAATCTGAGAAAGAGGAAAACAAAGTACATAAGTAAAACTGATAAAAATAGCTGAACAAAAACACACTTGCGCATGCGCGTGTCAAGACGATAATAAAGTTTGCCAGTTCAAAGTTTGCCTCGTCGAACTGTATCTTACGCTATTTGTCCGTGAAGAGAATGTCTGGTAATTGGAATGACTAAAACACAAGCCGTCCTATTGACCCGATCACCGACTGTCCATATTCTTTAATGTTATGGCTATTGGACGTGAGCTGTATTATACGACTCGTTTCTTTTCACTCTTTCTAAGCTGAGGAGCGTTTGGTGAGGCCATCCGCAGCAGCCAACGTCAAACTAAAGAAAGAAATAAATAAATAAATAGATAAATAAAAAGAACAGGAAGTGTTTGTCCGGGAGAAAACTATTTACTTCGTATTTCTGCAAACAAATTCCGTGCCACGCATGCGAAATCCGGAATTACAGTGCCGGCCGTCTTGAGCAGTCTGTGAATACAACATGTGAAAGGTGATAAGAGAGGATACACCCGGAGGAGGCCAGACGTACGGATAATAGCGATCTGGGGGAGTAAGGGGATGGGGGGGAGAGACGTAGGGTCAAGTAGAAACGAACGTTTTTTTTAGTTTTTTTTTTTTTCGACAGTTACAGAGGGTTTAGTCGTTGGTGTGGGGGGTTAGCTCTAAGCACTAAAAAAAAGCAACAACAACAAAAAATAAAAAAATAAAACAAAACAAAAAAAAACAATCCAAAATCATACGGGGACATGACCCGTCTTGTTTTATGTCAACATTTAATCGTCTTTTTTTACATTGATCACTTTCATGCGAGTGTATCTCAAGTATTTGTCCACGAAGACCTTGTATGATATCACGTAGTGAGCGCGTGGCGTAATGGTTAAAGTCATGTGAAATGAACTCGTCGCCCCGAGTTCAAATCCTGGATGCGGCAATTGCATTTCACTTAGCGCTAATACCCTTGGGAAAAGTATGAATCATACTCTCCCTCCAGCTATGGATAAATAGTAGGGCAGACTGGGGTCTTTAACTTTGATTAGGCAACCGATCTAGGAGAAGGAAAACTCTGAATTCAAACCAGTTGAACTCCGCTTAAGAAATTGACCTTGTGTCAAATCCTGCTCGTGCGGAGGGGTTGGTAAATAATACATGATATCATGTAAAGTATTAATCAGTTGACCCGGTTCCATCACCAGTCATCTTCACAATGCCCTTGTTACTGGCATGTTAAAGTGACTGTGCGAAGAACAAAAACTGAAAAGGTTCTAAAGACAAGGTGAATAGGATATATATATATATATATATATATAGGTGTGTGTGTGTGTGTGTGTATATATATATATATATATATATATATATATATATATAAGGACCTAAATGAGACCTAAACAGTTCATCATAGTTCCATACCGTTGAAGTTTAGAAATAATATATTATATATATATATATATATATATATATAATATGTATTATGTGTGTGTGTGGTGTGTGTGTGTGTGTGTGTGTGTGTGAGGAAAAAGTGGAAGTGAATCGGACAGTATGTAATATTATGAAAAAATTGAAAAACACAAGTTTATAAACGAGTAATGTTTCTTTCGCCTACGCTGCAGTGTTTCGATCTGTTTCAATAGATCTTCCTCAGGGCTTTCGTTAGTTTGAGGGAAAAAAATAAAAGTAACTCCGAAAATAATAAATCTTATAAATAACAAACAAAAGGGTCTCTCTCTCTCTCTCTCTCTCTCTCTCTCTCTCTCTCTCTCTCTCTCTCTCTCTCTCTCTCTCTCCACAGAGATGATGTATGTAGATTTTTACTGGTTGGCCAATACTGGACATTGTTTCTATATATATGTAGGTGTTAATAGAATAACGTCAATTATGAGTTCGTCCTTACTTCTCCATGAGTGTCCAGCATATCTTTTTTTTGTCCTACATGGATGGTTTGTGTGATAAGAACTTAATGGGTCGTATCGCTGCTTTTTTTGTGTGGTACTCTTTCCAGGATTTGTTCAAAGAGTACACAGAATTCTTGTGTAATTTATGTCTTACTTTATTTCATTTTTTTTTTTTTTTCTGTTTGCATCAATAAATTATATACATACTAGACAAAACGTGACACATTGGGTCAACCATTGAGCTCTGAGTAGATAATTTAGATTAGGGAAAAGTGAGTTTTCAAAACGATTTTAAAAGAATAATAAATGCAGCCAGAGAATTAAAAAAAAACTTAAAATCATTTTGTAAGATTTCTAAAAAAGGAAAAATTTGACCTAATTTAAGCTACGGGCTAGTTGCTTCTGAAACTTAACATACAAATCTATTTCACATTCTCTAATTCACTCTCTTTACACAGATAGAGAAACTAACATATAAAATGAGGAGGTAATCAAAATATACATAGAGAAGGGGAAATTGTCAGGCAGAAAGTGAAGTGAGAGACGGGTCAGTTTCTTTTCATAATTGCAAATTACGACTAATTAGAACCAATTAAAATGGATTTTTTTTTCAAATATAATTCAATCCTAGAACTTGATATGAATTTTCTGTCATTAAACTAAATAGGAAAAAAGCCTTTAGCATACAATTATTGATTCACTCAGCTTTAGTATACAAAGAGATATACTTGCAGAGCTGCCTGGTGTTACATCCAAGTGGTGCCTTCATACAGTAACACTGACACGGCTGAATGACATGTTTCGCTAGACGCTTTGCGCTATCAGAATGCAAATCATTTTGCTACCAAAAAAATCTACATTAAAGAGGAGAATCGTAAAAAATCATGTAGATTTGTAAAAGTTATAAATAATAAAACATACATTGAGTGATACTGCGCCAGGTGTAGTTTAGGGCACACCCATTTATGGGATGGGCTTACGCCTTTTAAGGGAATACAGTCAGCATATGCTAAGCCTCGCCTACATGGTGATCAAATTTTCTGATTGAACCAACAACGAAAGTTGATCAAAGTTTCGCAAGCTCTTTATAGTATAAAACGCATCAAAGTCCGCCATTCTAGTTTATTTTCTGTTGAGATCATGTAACCTGGCCACAGGGAAGGAACAGTTATCTTTTTCTTTAAAAAAAATAAAATAAAATAAAATAAAATAAATAAAAATAGGTAAATAAAATAAAATAGAATTAAATCTTTCGAATTTTTTTTCTTTCTCTTAGATCTTTCAATTCTGAATTCCAATGGAATTAAATATCTAAAAAAAAAATAAATAAATAAAATAAAATAAAAACATAAATTTAAAAAAAAAGCATAAAAAATTAGTTCATACACATTTGGGAGAAGGAAAAGAATAGAATTTGAAATCTCTCGCATTTTTCTTTCTTTTTTTTTCTTTCTTTTAAATTTTTCTATAAAAAATTTAAAAAATAAGAAAATGAAATAAAACATAAATTTAAATTAAAAAAAGGATTAAAAAATTAATTCATGGGGTGGGGGGAAGAAAAAGAAAAGAATTATCTATCATTAGTCTGAAGTCACGATTTATTAGCAATGGTTTTTAAAATTGAATGTGGCTCTAAATTATTCAAAATCAAGCCGATAATGACCCAGTAATAACATCACTGACAGTAAGGTCAGGGAACCTTTATGAAATTCTGAAACTTTTAATGACATTTGGGAATGGACCAAACGACGTCCAGATAATAGGTCCGGTGATGGCTGAAACGATAGTTGGCAGCCCGGGAAGACGGCAATCGGGGATACCTGGGTTGGGCAACCCAGGTAGCATCCCAGGTAGCAACTTCCGGAAGGAGGATCGCAATCAAGCTACGCATCGACCGGTGGATCAATACCCCCCAGGGGATCCCGAGAGGGAGGAGGGTGCGATCCCCAGTAGTAGAAAGTTTTTACTCGGCAAACTTTTCATTGTGCCAAACATCCCATTTCTAAACCGAGACGTTCTTTCGGTTGTTTTTGCACTCCGAGCCAAGCGAGTAAAAAGCCTTGGCCGATGAAATGGCCAAATTATTCTCCGCCGTTGGAGAGGGTGATGTGTGTGTGTGTGTGTGTGTGTGTTAGCCGGAATCTAGGAAATTATTTATCAGGTGATAAGTTCCGGTAGAATGAAGCTAGATTCAAAACCGCCCCCGACAGCCCCGACCGCCCCAGCCCCCGAAAAAAGAGCACTTAAGCAACAATAAGACATTGATTGAGAATATCGATTTTGTTACAATCAGTATAAGTAGAGAAACCGAAAGTGCAAATCTATTGCTACGTGCCAACGCTGCTTATGGAAATGAGTTTTAAAGACATCTCAGTCTGTTTTTGTTTGATTCGGGCGAAAACCTCATCTCATGAATCACGTTCATCAAGAGACCCCCCCTCTAAATCATATGTATATATTCTAAATATAAATTTTATTATATATATATTTTATTTATATTTATTATTATTTTATATATTTATATATAATATATATATATTATATATATAAATGATGTTTAATAAATAATTTGATAAATGATTTTAAATAAAATAATTAAAATAATAATTTAATAATTATACATAATTTTTATTATTATTATTGAAATTAAAAAATATCATTAATAAAAAATAATTTAAAATAATAAGTAATAATAAATATAGTAATTAATTAATAATAATAAATCATTATTTAATTAATTAATTAATTAAATTAAGAAGAAGAAGAAGAAGAGAAGAAGAAGAAGAATGAAGAGAAGAAGGAAAGAAGAAAGAAGAAGAAGAAGAAGAAGAAGAAGAAAGAAGATAGAAGAGAAGAAAAGAAGAAAGAAGAAGAAGAAGAAGAAAGAAGAATGAAAGAAGAGAAAAGAAGAAGAAGAAGAGAAGAAGAGAAGAAGAAGAAGAAAAGAAGAAGAAAGAAGAGAGAAGAAGAAGGAAGAAGAAGAAGAAGAAGAAAAGAAGAAGAAAGAAGAAGAAGAAGAAGAAGAGAAGAAGAAGAGAGAAAGAAGAAGAAGAAAGAAGAAGAAGAAGAAGAAGAAGAAGAAAGAGAAAGAGAAGAAGAAGAAGAAGAAGAAGAAGAAGAAGAAGAAGAAGAGAAGAAAAAGAAGAAGAATAAAGAGAAGAAGAAGAAGAAGAAGAAGAAGAAGAAGAAGAGAAGAAGAAGAGAAGAAGAGAAGAAGAAGAAGAAGAGAGAAGAAGAGAAGAGAAAGGAGAAGAAGAAAGAAAAAGAAGAAAAGAGAAGAAGAAGAAGAAGAAGAAAGAGAAGAAGAAGAAGAAGAAGAAGAAGAAGAAGAAGAAGAAGAAGAAGAAGAAAAGAAGAAGAAGAATGAAAGAAAAGAAGAAGAAGAAGAAGAAAGAGAAGAAGAAGAAGAAGAAGAAGAAGAAGAAGAAGAAGAAGAAGAAGAAGAAGAAAGAAGAAGAAGAAGAACTGGGGGAAAGGAAATTTACAAATACTTAGGAATTTTAAAAGCGGACACAATCAAATAAACAGAGATGAAAGAAAGAGGTTTTTTAAAAAAAAAACCAATGCCTCTTTTGAACAAGAGAATTTCTAGAAATCAAATTCTGTAGCTGAAATTTCATCAAGGGAATAAATAGCCGGCGGGGGGGGTGACCCCATTATCAGATCCTCTGGACAATTCTCGAAATGGACAAAACAGGAACTCAGACAGATTGACCAAAAGACAAGAAAATCAATGATTATTCCCAAGGTATTACACCCCAGAGACGATAAAGACGGGCTATATATATATCAAGAAATGAAAGTAGAAGATATCTTGCCTACATAAAGGTTTGTGTAGATGCCTAAATCCAATGATACGAATAATACACAAAAACGTGCAAAGAAAGATTAGTTACGCTCAAATGATTTCAAATTCTAACAACATGTATAGAGACATCACAACATTCTTGGTTTGACAATGAATATATTTGTAAACGTAAAATAATACAGATATACATATATATGTATGTGAAGAAAGGAAGTGAATCCGACGGTATGTAAGTATATTGAGAAAAATGAAAAAACACAGGTTTAAATGGGTTAAGTGGTGAGTTTATTGGCCGACGCTGCAGTGTTTCGATCTATTAATTAGGACTACCACTCGCTTTTCTCACTTTTCTGTGATAAATAATTTCTTATCACCTTCCACATACCAACAAATGCCCTGAAGATGATCTAATTAATAGATCGAAACACTGCAGCGTCGGCCAATAAACTCACCACTTAACCCATTTAAACCGGTGTTTTTTCATTTTTCTCAATATACTTACATATATATATATATATATATATATATATATATATATATAATATATATATATATAAATTTAAAAGTTCAAATATTAAAATATTAAAGAGTAAAAATGTCAGGAACATCGATAGGGGTAAGATTGGGGTACTTCCTACTCGCATAAATCCCCAAATGGGTCTGAATGGGCTCTTTAGCCTTGGTCTGCAACCCATCAACTCAAGGAGAAGTCCGACACAGAACCTCTGTTGCCTTCAAGGAAAGGCTAAGGGAGTAAACTCCGAAAATAAATCAGGAGCTGGAGTCCCTAAAGGTGGCGTGATGCTGAAATCCAGTGCTACCCATCAACTCATGTGACACTACCGTTGCCAAACTGCATTGGTACCTTACCTATCCTTTGGATCACAGCGGCAGAGTGGAGAGGGGGGATTTGCTGCACGGACAACAGCTCATCCTCCATATGAACCCGCCCAGGCTATGCAGTTCAAGGTAACAAAAGCCTTGACACTACTCCATCGTCTCTCGTAGACGGAAGGATGCCAACATATATATATATATATATATTATATGTTTGCTTGAAGGCAATTACAATGCATGTATCGCATAAAATTCGATACTCTTTATTCTAGAAAATAAACTTGACGAGTGTAATCCCGGCAAAGGGTCGCTCGGTGTGTAGAACATCGTACAGACTGTTTCGACTTCATTATTCACTCAACGCCCCCTTACCTATTATGGTAGAGGCGTGTAAGTATCATTTGACAAGGTTAATTTCGCAGGGTTTGTTCGCTGTGTACTGTGGCCGAGGCAATATGGTCTTTGACTATGCCTGCTGAGGTCCCGGTTTCGATTTCTGTCGGAGGGAAGTCGTTAGTATACATCGCTGATGAGACTTAATAAAGTCGAAACAGTCTGTACGATGTTCTACACACCGAGCGATCCTTTGCCGGGATTACACTTGTCAAGTTCATTTTCTACTTTAAAAAAAAAGTATCGAATTTTATGCGATACATGCATTGTAATTGCCTTCAAGCAAAAATATAATATATACTTTATTCAACAATGCTTCTAAAAAAAAATTCAAAAATCTTATATATATATATATATATATATATATATATATATGTTAAAATTCTTAACTTTTAACATTTTAATATTTTAACTTTTAATCATTCCCATAAGAAAATATATTTGTAACAACCTCCTTCAGCCACAATTATGCTGAAGAACCAGTCGGGTGAAACCACGGTAGATAAATATCTGACTAATGTAGGTCCTTACATATATATATATATATATATATATATATATATATATATATATATATATATTATTTTAGGCTTAATAATTACAGATACCGAATAAAAAATACAGATTACAGAAAGCTCATCCCAGTCGAGCAACACTTCCGACAAGATAACCCTGACTTTGACAGAGACGCCAAATTTACACTTATCAAAAGAATCCAAAGAGATACTAACACTAAATCTGTCATCGAAAACCACGAATACAAATGGATAAAAAAAGATAAGAAGTTTTCATCCGTTTGGATTTAACCAGAAATTAGACTCATTACCCTGGGGATAATAATAAAAAGTCGAGGTAACAAAAAATGTGGGGGCCAATAACACCTAAATAAACAAACACCGACCGCCACACATAAACAAGCCACTCTTGACCCATTTAAAAATCTAAAAGTCACGCGCACAGTACCGAGATACACACACACTCACATTCATACACATATATGTATGCACAAACATACATTTACGCATTTATATGTATACATATATGGTCATAATGGACAGATACTAACAGATTACCCATAAACAGACACAGATGATATTAACTGTGTAATGACAACCAGATAAATATTATAATATATATGATACATATCAACAACATAATTAATAATACCGCCACTATCTTATTATAATGGAGATTGTGTGTTTTTCTGTCTGTAACCGAAACTATATTCCTGCTCAAGTCACAATTCTCTTAGTTATTGGCATCACATTCTACATGATTTTATTTTTATCTAAACCTTAATTATTAATAAAATTGTCTTACATTATTAATACTGTTAACGATGTCTACATACTGACAACATGCAATTATATTTATATATACAACTAAATAGCGGTTTACAGTGTGAACGGGAAGGCTAATTTGCATATTAATATTAAAAAATCGAATTTAATAAATATGTGCTTAGTATTATTGATTTCTAACTGTTTGGTTTTATTTTAATGAATATAAGCAAAAATCTCTTCAATGAATCTTAAATGAAATCCATTAACAAGATAAAATAACTGTCATTTTATTCTTTACTTCCTCTTTTAACTAAATACTTAAATTAGAAAAACAACAATGAAAGACAAGAGTGATGGAAGAGTAAGTTTCAGTTGTTCCATCTTTTATTATACTCCCTCTGTTTCAAATCTTTTATTATACTCCATCTGTTTCAAATCTTTTTATCTGTATTCTTATTTAGTTTCAATAGCCTTTCTAATTTAATACAATATTTTATTATATTAAAACTTAAATACTTGCACCCGGAGGGTGCATATATTTGCTAGTTAATAATAATAATAATAATAATAATATATAACATTACACATATGCTCACTTACAATTTTAACAAATCTTACCCATACCCTTACAAAAAAAAAATAACACGTACAAATTTCTCTC
>CM042173.1:15526732-15531732 GCA_023376005.1 Doryteuthis pealeii
CTCCCTCTGTTTCAAATCTTTTATTATACTCCCTCTGTTTCAAATCTTTTTATCTGTATTCTTATTTAGTTTCATTAGCCTTTCTAATTTAATACAATATTTTATTACATTAGAATTAAATACTTGCACCCGGAGGGTGCATATATTTGCTAGTACTACTAAAAGTGAGTTAAACTCGTCAAAAGCGATACTAGCCAAACATGAATACTTAAGAGAGAATGTTTGATCTAAGAAATTCAGCCAACTGATAACTACAGTATCTATTGCTACGACGCAAAATAAGAAGCAAACGAAATCAGATGAAAGAAAAACTAATGAAAAATTAATAATAATGACAATATTTCATAATAGAACTAGAAACCAATTAAGATTATTTTACTGCCAACAATTTCTTTTGGACTTGCATATCTTTTATGGCATCAAACATCAAACGTCAATGAGAGAAACACTTAAGAGATACACATTAATGTTCTCTGAAGTGAACATTACATTCATCAAGGTATACAGGCATTATGGATGCGCGTGGTGTAATGGTTAAAGTCATGGGAAATCGACTCGTCGCCACGAGTTCAAATCCCGGACGTGGTAATTACATTTCACTTACCACTAATACCGTTGGGAAAGGTATGAATCCTACTCTCCCTCCAGCTATGAGTAAATGGTAGGGCAGATTGGACTCTTTAACCTTGGTTAGGCAAAGGAGAAGGAAACCTCTGAATTCAAACCTGTTGAACTCCGCTTAAGAAATTGACCTTGTGTTACATCCTGTTCGTGTGCAGGGGTTGGTAAATATATAAATGATTAATAACTAATGATAATCTTTATCATCATCCAGTGATGCTGATAGCTTTTTGATTTGAGTGCCTCCTGCAAGAATGTGACCTGGTGTCACATTCTGCTCGTGCGGAGGGGTTGGTAAATATATATACTGGCATTGCGAATTACCTGAACTCTCTCCCTCTCTCTCCCCCTCTCTCTGTATATATATATCTGTCTCTCTCTATCTGTCTCTCTCCGTCTCTCTATCGACAAACTCTGGTTTCCGGTCAAGCCGGGGGGGCAGCGAGCTTCGGCCGCTGGCACCTACAGAGTAAATTAACATCGTTGATCCTAGGGGGCCATCCCCCTGCCAGGCGACATCTGCCCCCTCGATTAAAAAGGGCAGGGCTGGGTTTATTGCCCGGTGCCTGAGGTGTCCCCTGAGGGGGAATGCCGACCAGATCAACGCATTTTTTGCACCTGCCACACCATGAGCATGTTGTAGTTAGTGACAGCATTTCTCCTCAGGTCTTCAGGACACCTCTAAGTATTCTAGTTGATCTTAACAGTGCTGTGGTCTGAATGATCTTGATTCTTCTTCTGATCTATAGTCCCCCCCCCAATTTTTTTTCAGGCCTTTGGGAACCGTTTATTATTATTATTATTATTAGTAGTAGTAGTAGTAGTAGTATGTTTTCTTTTTCATTTTCCTGCTTATCTAATTGTTTTCCTTTCTTTCTTTTTTAGGTAAGTACTATCTTTCTTGATCATCCCAAACTTATTATATTAATCAAAATTGACAACAGGTAAGTAACAGAATTTTAAATATAATATTTTATATCATGATAAACACTTAATAAAACTAAGCATAACAATTATCATCATAGGAAATAGAATCCATAAGCCAAGTTCAAATCCTGTATAAGGCAGTTCGTATTTTATTATCTTTCAAGTCCAAATCAAAAATTAGCAAGTCGACCTTCTCTTGTTGACTTTATAAAAAAAATTGGCTTCTACTAAAACCTACAGTTCTACTTCAAACTGTGTGGGACCAGATAAATTGTATATCTAACCATGTGTCATGGAGACCTTTCTTCTCTCTTGCTGTCTTCCCACAATGCACCGTGCACTAACGGGAGGTCACTCTCTGACCGTACTACCCAAGGCAAATAAGTCTGGATCTTTTGTAAGGTGACCAGAACTTTCTATATATCCATTTAGCTATATATAGTGTGTGTTTGTGTGCGTGTGTGTCTGTGTGTGTGTGTGTGTGTGTGTGTGTGTGTGTTTGTGAATGTGTTTCTGTATGTGTATATTTATGTGTGGGGGCGTAATACATTATTAATTATTCATGTTTGGGTTATTTCCTATCAGTCCAACATAAACAAAGGGGAACCACTCTTGACTGATAAATCATTCATGTCCCCATTAAAATAACCCTAAACCCTAACCCTAACCCTAAACCCTAACCCTAAACCGTTTTCTTTCTTCCTAGTAGATCAATGAATAAATAAATAATTTATCAGTCAAGAGTGGTTCCCCTTCGTTTATGTTGGACTTATAGGAAATAACCCATGTTTGGCTAGTATTTCTTTCGTCACTTTCTCCTTTTACTAATAAAATAGGTAATAGTATTAAGTAGCCTGAATTTCTTAGATGAAACGTAGCCAATTATTATTGATTTTTATTAGTATTTCTCTCGTCTTTTTTATTTTGCTTTTACACTTGGTAGTAGTAGTAGATGTAATAGTCTTATGTTGGCTTAATTACTTAGATCAAACATTGTCAATTATCAAATTTTAAGCCGTATTTCTTTCATCATTTTTTTGTTTATTTCACTTAGCAAAGTCGTAATAGACGTAATTGTCTTACATTACCTGAATTTCTTAGAGAAAATCTAAATGATTATTAATATTGGCTACTATCTATTTCATTTTATTTCCTTTTCTTTTTTAAACTTAATAGAGTGTTGACGGTAGGTGCGGTGCTCCACTGTAAAAAGTACTAAATATATATATGAGTGTGTGTGTGTGTCTGTCTGTGTATCTGTGTATGTGTGTGTGTGCGTGCGTGCGTGTGTGTGTGTGTGTGTGTGTGTGGTGTAAAACAATATGTTGGGAAAGTGAATAAGAATGTGCTGTTTGATATTTTTTTCTATTTTAATTTTAATTTCTATTCTTATCCGTTCCACTCTGTAATAATCTTCATACAATGACTGCTATTTACTCAGTAGCATTGCACCCAACAAAGCCTTCATCAGATGATGACTCTGGGTTCAGGCATGGTTTCGGGGCGGAAGCATCATTACAACTTACCCAGAGCGCCCCAGCAATATTTCACGATGCCACCAGACTTTGTCAGTTTGATGTCACAATATCGGACTGCCATATCCACGCTGATGCGGTTAGAGCTTTCTCCTGAATCTTTTTTTGTGTATTTCCTCTTGTCTGGTGGAGAAAGTCCAAGTTTTAGACAAAAATGCCAAGGTTGAGTTTGTAATGAATCCCCGGCATCCGACTTCGATTGGAAATACATCTGTTATCCATCCATATTATCTGAATATTATTTTGTTGTTGTTGTTATATACCCCTCGGGTATATAATAGCGATATATATATATATATATATATATATATTGCTTTAAAAAAAAACAAATTACTATACTGCAATATGTAATTGAGAATTACTTTCCCTGTTTTATTATTACCTCCCCTTTTGTGAATCTTTAACTTTCTGAAAGTATATGAACTCCCAAGAGTTTGCAACTGTATTCTAAGTAGAATAAAGCTTTCTCAAGCCCAGCCATGTGTGTTCATTTACTATCACATACATTTAATTAACCATTGAAATTAATTATTGAATCCAACGGTATACACATTAGTCTCAGTTGTTTGTGTTAGTATTGCAATGTATAATTTCAATTAAACTTGGTTTTAAAAAAATATTTTTCAACATTAAATGTATAGTAATTTGCTGTTTTTTTAAACAATACGTAATTAAAAACAACCTTAAACCGTAACCCAATTCGCAAAAAAAGTTCATTCATACACTGTAGTTAAACTGTGATGGATCACCACCAAATAAGTTTCCGTTTTAATTTTGACGACGATTTGCAAGTTTAACCAAGTTTATGTTCTTATTTGAAGGAAGCTATCAGATTCGGGGATTGAGAAATGAATAAAGATGACCACATGTTGTAGAATGGTTTATCCGTGGTAACAGCGAGCATGTGTTACCCCACCGAACTTCTCGTCGACATGCTGCCATCTTAATTCATCGTTCAAGAATTGTAACAGCCATCCCAAATAAAACCCCACATGACGTCCAAGGGTGAATAAGACACACACACACACACACCACACACACACACACACACATATATATAGATATATATTTGTAAATGTATAAGTAGTAACTTACCGGTTACTCTCTCTCTTCTCTCTCTCTCTCTCTCTCTCTCTCTCTCTCTCTCTCTCTCTCTCTCTCTTGAAACATTAATAGAACATGTTCTTCAAAACCAATCTTGAATATCAAGATGTACCTTCGTAATGAAAATATCTGGGTTATTAAATCCCATTCCAACGGGCATGTATTATACCATCCAATATTAATCGAAAACTCGATTAATTTAACTAATGTAACACTGAAGAATCAATCGATGAAACTCGAGTAGGTTACTCCTTTCCATTGTTAATATATATATATATATATATATATATATATATATATATATGTGTGTGTGTGTGTGTGTGTGTGTGTGTGTGGAGAATACATGTATCACTACATCTTCAAACACAGTATATAACTCCCAAACACCTTGTTTAAATTTTTCTATTCAAGGCGTGTGTTAAAAGAGATCGCCCCACCATACAAGTAACATCAGGCCCTACACTAGAACAACTAAGAATTTGTATTTCTTTAAGATTTATGACGCGTTCATTCTAGCCCTGGAAGAGTTGTGGAATTAGCACAATGATAGGATATTTTTATTTAGTAATGTTACATAATTATTAGATTACCTAATGATTATGGCAATAGTGTAGAAATCATAATGGCGATTAGTACAGCTGATGGCCTTGAGGGTGAGTGACGGCGCTTTACCTCACTCTCACATTCCGGGTAAAAATCGTGAGAACCGGAAGGCGTAGAAGACCCTGTTCCGGTTTAAGGATAGAAGTAACTCAGTCAGTTAGAAGTTAGAAGCCGAGCTAGTAACATGTAAGTCTCATCTGCGCAGATTGT
>CM042173.1:15536732-15539232 GCA_023376005.1 Doryteuthis pealeii
ATCAACTAATTATTTTTCAAATTAGGTATGACTTCAATTAAGCTCATATTCTCCCATATATATATATATATATATATATATATAGTAAATGAAGAAAAACTCTAAACTTGCTTCATTACAATAATTTATTTCAACCGTATTAATACGGTTGAAATAAATTATTGTAATGAAGCAAGTTTAGAGTTTTTCTTCATTTACTAAATATCTTGCTCTGTCCTTCTACTCACTGGTATTAGGCACATTGAGCTCTCCTTATGGTCTACCTGCATCAGCTTGGTTAAACCACACATGGAAAGACCCTAACTACGGAAAAAAAAACTATATATATATATATATATATATATATATATATCTTATTATAATGGAGATTGTGTGTTTTTCTGTCTGAAGCCGAAACTAAATCACTACTCAAGTCACAATTCCCTTAGTTATTGACGTCACATTTACCATGATTTTATTTTTATTTATACCTCAATTATTAATAAAATTTTATATTACTTATACTGTTAACCATATCTACATACTAATAACATGCAATTGTATTTATATTATACAACAAAATAGCGGTTTACAGTATGAATGGGAAGGCTAATTTGCATATTGATCTTTAAAAATTGATTTTAATAAAATATATGCTTAGTATAATTAATTTCTAATTGTTTGCTTTCATCAATGAATATGAGCAAAAATCTCTTCAATAAATCTTAAAAGAAATCCCTTAACAAGAAGAAATAACTAATATTATTCTTTACTTCCTATTTTAACTAAACAGTTAAATTAGGAAAATTTAACAATGAAAGACGGGAGTAAGGGAAAATGATGGAATAGTTTCAAAGTTGTTCTATTTTTCAATCATACCCCCTCTGTTCCAAATCTTTTTATCTACATTCTTATTCAGTTTCATTAGCATTTCTAATTTAATATGATATTTTATTATATTAAAACTTAAATACTTGCACCCGAGGGTGCATATATTTGCTAGTATCTTATTATAATGGAGATTGTGTGTTTTTCTGTCTGTAACCGAAACTATATTCCTACTCAAGTCACAATTCTCTTAGTTATTAACATCACATTCTCCATGATTTTATTTTTATCTAAACCTCAATTATTAATAAAATTGTCTAACATTATTAATACTGTTAACTATGTCTACATACAGACAACATGCAATTATATTTATATATACAACAAAATAGCGGTTTACAGTGTGAACGGGAAGGCTAATTTGCATATTAATATTAAAAAATCGAATTTAATAAATATGTGCTTAGTATTATTGATTTATAACTGTTTGGTTTTATTTTAATGAATATAAGCAAAAATCTCTTCAATGAATCTTAAATGAAATCCATTAACAAGATAAAATAACTGTCATTTTATTCTTTACTTCCTATTTTAACTAAATACTTAAATTAGAATAAATAACAATGAAAGACGAGAGTGATGGAAGAGTAAGTTTCAGTTGTTCCATTTTTTATTATACTCCCCCTGTTTCAAATCTTTTATTATACTCCCTCTGTTTCAAATCTTTTATTATACTCCCTCTGTTTCAAATCTTTTTATCTGTATTCTTATTTAGTTTCATTAGCCTTTCTAATTTAATACAATATTTCATTACATTAAAACTTAAATACTTGCACCCGGAGGGTGCATATATTTGCTAGTATATATTAATGACTACCTCCGCAAACATCTTAGAACTATCAGTGGACAGCGATGGCCAAACCAGCCTAATCTCCAACGAGGCTCTGTACAATATGTTAAACACAATTTCACTTTTAATAAGGGTGACACAACTTGGGTGGTCCGAGGAAGCACCTGCACAAAAATCCCTGGATTTTTCTGCAGTAGGTTCAAACAACCACCGAGCACGAAGTGGACGCCACTCTACAAACTTGTTTGGCAAGACGCGGGTGGACCTCCAAAATACAGGACCGGGGTCATAAGATCTGGCAAGTGTTTGAGGGAGTTAGTCCCGCAGATCCATTATTACTTATCACAAGTTAGATCCTAACTTGATGCCCCATAAAATCCCCACGTAAATATATAAAAATAGGGTAAGAAATTTTACTCCAATAATTTACAATAAAAAATACAATATAAATGAGGCTGTAAGAATGGTTCAAAGTTATATGTAGAAAGATACATGATTCCGACGAAGGTTAACAGACAAAACATTTAATATAGTACAGCACATGGATATGACGAGATACAAAGTACATAGGTAAAAAGATACATATAGACAGATAGATACACATTCATGAATGGTACAAGATAACATATAAAAGTACAGACATGAGACTAGGGATAGTTCATGCTGTGAAGAACTTACAGTAATGTAAGTGGGGCCAAAAGCCCCAAAGAGAAGGGATAGTGTCCAGCCCATGTGTCTCGTGGTTACTGGAACAGGAAAAGAGGCCGAAAGGGTTTGAACCCGGCGCTTAAATACTATAGCCCCCTAGCGGGCACCAGCAAACTAAACCGAGCAGACAACTCT
>CM042173.1:15544232-15581732 GCA_023376005.1 Doryteuthis pealeii
CAATCCTACACTAATTATATATATAATATATATAATATATATATATAATAATATAATATAATATATATATATATATTATAAAATAAAATATTTATAAATAAAGGTTTTACATTTAGGTTGTGACAAAAGGAACATTCACATTGGACCACTCTACCAATAAATACTGCGTTTGGCACTACCGTTCCAGTAAAAGCTTGAAACAGTGACAACACCACACTATATATATATATATATATATTATATATATATTGAAAGTGTAAATATAGGTGTGTATTAATTAATTTATAAATATCATACGTTAATCTCTCTTAGAGATTTAAAATCATTGATAAATCTATAATGTGGCACAATCAACATGTGCATGCATTGTGGATGTACTGGAGATATTGATGATTCCAAATAGAATTTTTGTTTACGCCTTACATTTGAAACAGATATATTCGCCTAATTCAATTAATTATCAACTATATAATTTCCAAATTAGGTATGACTTCAAATTAAGCGCATATTCTCCCAAAATTGTCGGCTGTCACCATCTCAAAACAAACTGTTTGTTGTACTCTCATACTATCCGTACAGTAAGTCTATAAAAAATGTAGGATATATCAGTTTATAAAACCAAACGAGAAAATCTCGGAAAACAACTAGTGTAATGGTTAGAATCCCCGCCTGTCAGCTTGGCAGTTAGGGTTCGAATCAGACACCCAAACGGCTTCCTGTCTATAATCTCCCTGTGTGAGGCATAATATAATGTACATAAAGAGATTGACTTTTTCTTGATTGTTTACGCCTTACCATTTGAACAGATATATTCGCCTAATTCATTAATTATCAACTAATAATTTTTCAAATTAGGTATGATTTCAATTAAGCTCATATTCTCCCAATATATATATATATATAATATATATTATAAATATAGTAAGTGAAGAAAAACTCTAAACTTGCTTCATTACAATAATTTATTTCAACCGTATTATATACGGTTTTGAAATAAATTATTTAAATGAAGCAATTTAGAGTTTTTCTTCATTTACTAAATGTCTTGCTCTGTCCTTTTTACTCACTGGTATTAGGCACATTGAGCTCTCCTTATGGTCTACCTGCATCAGCTTGGTTAAACCACACATGGAAAGATCCTAACTACGGCAAAAAACTATATTAATTATAATATATATTATATATATATATATTAATGACTGCCTCCGTAAACATCTTAGAACTATCAGTGGACAGCGATGGCCAAATCAGCCTAATCCCCAACGAGGCTCTGTACAATATGTTAAACACAATTTCACTTTTAATAAGGGTGACACAACTTGGGTGGTCCGAGGAAGCACCTGCACAAAAATCCCTGGATTTTTCTGCAGTAGGTCCAAACAACCACCGGGCACGAAGTGGACGCCACTCTACAAACTTGTTTGGCAAGATGCGAGTGGACCTCCAAAATACAGGACCGGGATCATAAGATCTGGCAAGTGTTTGAGGGAGTTAGTCTCGCAGATCCATTATTACTTATCACAAGTTAGATCCTCACTGGATGCCCCATAAAATCCCCACGTAAATATATAAAAATAGGGTAAGAAATTTTAATTCAATAATTTACAATAAAAAAAATACAATATAAATGAGGCGATTAATTCAATGAATCAACATCATATTTCAATTACCTTTTGTTACTATACAAATTTTAATTTTTAAATATCTTCTCAAATATAAATAAAATCTTCATTATTTTGGCTCAAAAACCTAGCCCTGGTGATAGTGAATGTATATATTCATATATATTTACTTTGTTGTTTTATTTTCGAAGTTTCCTGCGGACATACACATATACTCAAGTTTATATAAGTAATAGCAGCGGCTACCCGGCATCTCCTGGGTAGAGGGGGATTTTTCAAGTTAGTCCCGCAGATCCATTATTACTGAATCGTGAGGTGAAACCTCGTGGATGCCCCATTTAAATCCCTATGTAAAAAAATAGACCTTGTATTGATCCAGCTACTCTGAAAAGAAATGTTAATGTCTTCTATCGAAAATATTAAATGAAATGCTGTTATCATTTAAATTTCATTTTTTAATTATCTTCACGAATATAAATCAAATCTCTATTATTTTTGCTCAAAAACCAAGCCATGGTGATATTTAATGTGTATATAGTTGAATCCTCGTGGGATTTAAATCCGCATGTAAAAAATAGACCTTGCATTGATCCAGCTACTGTGAAAAGAAATGTTAATGTCTACTATCGAAAATATCAAATGAAAAAAGAATTTCATGCTGTTATCATTTAAATTTCATTTTTTGATTATCTTCACGAATAGAAATCAAATCTCTATTATTTTTGCTCAAAAACCAAGCCCTGGTGATATTTAATGTGTATATATATTTACTCTGTCGTTAATTGTTTTATTTTCGAAGTTTCCTCCGGACATACATATACACACAACTGCCCTTTATACATGTATAGATAGATAGAAAACCAAGCCCTGGTGATATTTAATGTGTATATATATTTTCTTTGTCGTTAATTGTTTTATTTGCGAAGTTTCCTCCGGACATACACATACACACAACTGCCCTTTATATATGTATATATAGATTAAAAGATATACGACGTTGCAGCTTTACGCCTTCATAATAAAAGAGGAGTTTCAGTGCCGTTTCAACCGATAGAAAACTCGCTAGACGAAATGTATTGAATGGCAAGGTGACACGTTCGAAGAAAACGTTTCGTTCATTGTTCACTTCTGTTTTGTTAATTAGAGCTTCAGTCTCAATCTTTTTAAGAGGCCTCGTGTTTATTTATTTATAAGAGAGCGAGAAAGATAGAAAAAGGTGGGATAGAATGTGAGAGATTAAATAAGATATGAATATAAGATATGAATAAAGGAAATTGTTATATATATATATATATATATTAATATATATATATATATGCGTGTGTGTTTGTGTGTTGTGTGTGTGTGTGTGTGTGTGTGTGTGTGTGTGTGTGTGTGTGTGTGTGTGTGTGTGTGTGTGTGTGTGTGTGTGTGTGTGTGTGTAAAAAGGAGCTGAAATATTGTTGGCCTAACCAAGCAGTCCACGGCATTTTTATGCAAGAACAATAAAATAAGCTTATATAATATATATATATATATATATATATATTAATACATAGATACATAGAGAGTAATAGACCGATTCTGATATTGTTACTAATATATATATATATATATATATATATATATTATATATATATATATAGAAGAGAGAGAGAGAGAGAACAGAACGAGAAAGAAAGAGAGAGTAAGAAAGAGACTTAGATGGATAGATAGATAGATAGTAATAGACTGATACTGATATTGATAATGATATATATATATAAAGATATATGTATATACATTGTTACTAATATATTATATATATATATATATAATATAGAGAGAGAGAGAGAGAGAGAGAGAGAGAGAGAGAGAGAGAAAGAGATAGAGAGAGGGAGAGAGAGAAAGAGAAAGAAAGAGAGAGTAAGAAAGGACTTAGATAGATATATATATATAGATAGATAGATAGTAATAGACTGATACTGATATTGATAATGATATATATATAAAGATATATGTATATATATTGTTACAGTTAAATATATATATATATATATATATATATATATATAGAGAGAGAGAGAGAGAGAGAGAGAGAGAGTGGGAGAGTGAGAGTGAGAGAGAGAGTAAGAGAAAAAGAGAAAGAAAGAGACAGTAAGAAAGAGACTTAGATGGATAGATAGACAGTAATAGACTGATACTGATATTTGATAATGATATATATATAAAGATATATGTATAGATATTGTTACTAATATATATATAATATATATATATTATAAGAGAGAGAGAGAGAGAGAGAGAGAGAGAGAGAGAGAGAAAAGAAAAAGAGAAAAGAAAGAGAGAGTAAGAAAGAGACTTAGATAGATAGATAGATAGATAGATAGATAATAGACTGATACTGATATTGATAATGATATATATGTATAAAGATATATATATATATATATATAAAAAAGATGGTCCGAGAGAAGGGGGAAGAAGATAAAGAGAGAGGGTAAGAAATAAAGGGACTTAGATAGATAGATAGATAGATAGATAGTAATTGAAATGAGTAAGCTGAGATAAATTATATTTTTACCTGCGGGAATCAAGATGAAGTAAGAAAAAGAAAATGGTTGAAGCCAAGATGGCGGCGATTGCCATTTTTGTCAACGAACGTTTGCTTAATTTCTTCATATCTTTTTCGCTGAACTCATGAATATTCATATGTAGAAAAAGCAACCAATCCACAGCAGGAGTCATACGTCGTCATGACATGAATATGCAACGGATGCTCGGCTACATATGGTTTCTGTGTGGAAGGTGATAAATATTCAATGTTTTAAGGAACGAAATAGGGATTTTTAGGACACTTTTTTTTTCCTTTTTGTTTTCTTTCTCGTTTTTATGAATGTTTACGAGGTTTGTTCGGGTGGGTACAGTTTCATATGAACCTGTGTGCGATGAGGAGGTGAGGAGGTGAGTGTCTAAATTAAAGAAGAAGAAGAGAAGAAGAAGAAGAAGAAGAAAAGAAGAAGAATTGAGAGAGAAGAAGAAGAAGAAGAAGAAAGAAGAAGAAGAAGAAGAAGAAGAAGAATTGAGAGAGAAGAAGAAGAAGAAGAAGAAGAAGAAGAAGAAGAAGAAGAAGAAGAAGAAGAAGAAGAAGAAGAAGAAGAAGAAGAAGAAGATTGAGAGAGAAGAAGAAGAAGAAGAAAGAAGAAGAGAGAGAGAAGAAGAAGAAGAAGAAGAAGAAGAAGACTTGAGAGAAAGAAGAAGAAGAAGAAGAAGAAGAAGAAGAAGAAGAAGAAGAGAAGAAGAAGAAGAAGAAGAAGAAGAAGAAGAAGAAGAAGAAGACTTGAGAGAAAAGAAGAAGAAGAAAGAAGAAGAAGGAAGAAGAAGAAGACTTGAGAGAAAGAAGAAGAAGAAGAAGAAGAAGAGAAGAAGAGAAGAAGAGAAAAGAAAAGAAGAAGAAGAAGAAGAAGAAGAAGAACTTGAGAAAGAAGAAGTAGACTTGAAGAGAAGAAGAAGAAAAGAAGAAGAGAAGAAGAAGAAGAAGAAGAAGAAGAAGAAGAAGAAGACGAAGAATTGAGACCATCCAGACAGCAGAAATTAGCTGGAATACTCAGGATAGTCCTGGAGACTTGATTAGACTTGTTGCTACTCAGACTCCAGGGAAATACCATCAGCGAACTCTGGTGTGAAAAACTAAAAATAGTAATAATGTGAGAGCCAAAGTGATACTAATTATAGTTGGTGTACTTGAAACGCTCCCAAAAAGCTGGGTAAAAGGACTGGAGAAGCTGAAAATCAGAGGAAGAATTGAGACCATCCAGACAACTGCATTGTTGCAATTTGCTACAATCCCCAGACGAGTATTGGAGACCTAAGGCGATTTGTTGTTACTCAGACTCCAGTGAAATACTATCAGCTAACGCTGGTGTGAAAAACTCACAAGGAATGAAATAATAATAATAATAATAATAATAATAATAATAATAATAATAATAATAATAAGTAAGACCCAACAAAATCGTAAATGTAGACTTTGCGGGAATAGAGATGAGACTGTAAACCATATACTCTGCGAATGTAGCAAACTAGCACAATGAAAATACAAAACTAGACACGACTGGGTTGGGAAGGTGATCCACTAGGAATTATGCAAAAAATTTAATTTTGACCACACAACAAAATGGTATATGCATAAACCAGAATCTGTTCTTGAGAACGAAACGCATAAAATTCTCTGGGACTTTGAAATAAAAACGGATCACCTCATCCCAGCAAGAAGACCAGACCTAGTGTTGATTAACAAAAAAGAAAGAACTTGTCAACTGGTGGATTTTGCAGTGCCAGCAGATCACAGGGTGAAGCTAAAGGAAAATGAAAAAATGGACAAATATCTGGACCTTGCCAGAGAACTGAAAAAGTTATGGAATATGAAAGTGAAGGTGATACCAATTGTAGTTGGTGCACTTGGAACGGTCCCAAAAGGATTGGAAAAGGGTTAGGAAAGTCTGGAAATCAGAGGAAGGATTGAAACCATTCAGAACACTGCACTGTTGCAATCTGCCAGAATACTCAGAAGAGTCCTGGAGATCTGAGGAGACTTGCTGTCACTCAGACTCCAGTGAAAGACCATCAGCTAATACTGATGTGAAAACTCAAAAGGAGTAAATAATAATAATAATAATAATAATAATAATAATAATACAGTTTAGTCTTCACCTTTAACTCCATTAATAATAAACACTAATTATGTCAAGGCTAAGACTGTTAGCTCTGATAAAGTAGCAACTGTTGTCCGTGTGGATAATATGACAAAACAATAAATCATAGCTTAAGCGACTGTAATACGAGTAATAATAGCGAGGAGATGGAAAAGAGTAAAAGAAAAAAAAAGAAAAAAGAAAGACAAAAGAGAAAAACAAAAGATAAGGTTTCATTGGACACATCGAGGCAACATAAGGTTCTTGGTGCCATCATTAGCACAAGAGTCATTGTAAATTTATTCACCTTGTAAATTTTCTCCACGTAAAAATCTGTTAACTGTTGAATACGTTGATGACAAGCTACAAGTAACATTCAGATGCTTCGAACGTCATTAGATCTCCCATAAAAAAAGGCTTCACCCTATTAATTCAAGAAGCAGGTGATATCCCACAAAGACTATCACGTCGAAAGCACCAGTGCCCGTTAAGCAGCGGTGAGTGTTAAGATTTTATGGGCCATCCTTTAGGGCTGCAAGCAAGAGCGCTTGTCCGGTAGAAAGCCTTGGTAATCCTCTGGTAAAGAATACTTCCCTGCCACTCGTCCTTTGGAGCGGGGCTCCAGTGAACTTCGGCCACTGGATCAGGGTAAGTTTAAATTAATAGTGTCGATCCCAAGGGGTCATTCCCCCAGGCAATACCTACCCCCTTTGGGGCGGGGCTGGGTTTATTGCGGAGCGCCTTGAGGCCTTCAAGCAAGAGCGCTTGTCCAGTAGAAATCCTTGGTGATCCTCTGGTAAAGAATCCTCAGTTCCTTCGTCAATGGTCGTAAGTTACTCCTCAATGATTGCAAGGGAACTGTGGCAAGTATCAGTGTTTAAGTAGTGAATCAGCCATGCATTATGGCTGTTGATTGGCCGGAGGAGTAAACCACGTAACCTCGGTTAGTCTATAAATTCAGGTGGGGAATTAGAACACACCTTATATACAACAAATGTAATGGTTAGCAAGCTAGATTCGTAGACCATTGTTAATGAGTTCGATTCTCATTGGGCGCCCCATGCTTCTGGCCTTGTGCCACATCTAAGCTAAGCTTAGTAATAGGGCACCTCACGTGGTGTAATGGTTAGCAGTCTAGATTCGCAGACCATTGTTAGTCAGTTCGATTTTCACTGGGCGCCCCATATTTCTGGCCTTCTGCCACATCTAAGCTAAGCTTAGTAAATAACTATACAACAAAGTCTAACAATGAGCCTGTTCAATACTTAAATGGGTGACCATTTAAGTAACAGCAGCTACTATAAGTCAGCCAAAATTCGACATTAAATGACCCGAAAATGGTTTATATACTGTAAAACAAAGAAAGCAAGCAAGCAGACAAGCAAGCAAAGACTATTACGGGTGCAGACTACGCAGATGATATCGCGCTTCTCGCAAATACACCTGCACATGCTGAATCACTGCTACATAGCATAAAGAAGGCAGCTAGGGACATTAGCCTCTACTAACAAAAGGATGTGCTCGATTGTCGCATGTATTTAAGTTTGAATGCAATAAAATATTGTTACATAATCTATGAGGTTGCATAAGATTATTGTCGGTCCCCTGTAATTCTGAGGGGATGACCCTTTTCATACCATGGCCGGATCCTTCTATGGAAAATTACAGAAGCCCGCCAAAATACGTGAAGTCACGTGGGACCTTTTTCAGAGTCCCCAGTTTTCTGTTAGACGTCAGGCAGAGCAGTCGGCCATTTTATGCTCTGCCTAAAACTGGAACTCACGCGCGCTATGTTAGTCAGATATTTAGTGACATGAAATGTATAGTTAAGGAAATAAAAGTTTGTATAAGTCATATGTTCTTATGGTTGATGAATGTCTTGGTAACAAGACTAAGAAATGAATCCAGGACGACCAGCCAGCAAGAACATAGTGAAAGAAAGTCCAGACCTTAGGAGATCCGAGATGCTAGACCAGACCAAGTCAAGATGTTAGAAGAAATAGCAAAGCCGGCCAGAAGAAAATACGACCAGAAGTAAGAAGTAAAAAAAGGGTATACAACAATATTATATTAAATTATAAAGACGAACTAAACTAAATAAGAACGAATAAAAATTATTACACATATTTAATGTTATTTTGATTGATTTTGATTGGTCTGTTCAGCCACTCCCACAGATTTTTAAAAATAGTGGACACTACGCCATCGTCTTTAGTAGACGGACGGATCCCAACAAATGGTGGGAATAATTTGCATAATGGTTTTAACAAAAGTGGGTTTAATAAATAATTATGTGCTGGTAGTGATTTATTATATGTTATTCTCAAACGTATTAAAAGGATTCATATATGTATGTAATGGTTAAAGTCATGGGAAATGGACTCGTCGCCCCGAGTTCAAATCCTGGACGTGGTAATTGCATTTCACTTAGCGCTAATACCCTTGGGAAAGGTATGAATTCTACTCTCCCTCCAGCTATGGGTAAATAGTAGGGCAGATTGGGCTCTTTAACCTTGATTAGGTAACCGGTCTAGGAGAAGGAAAACTCTGAATTCAAACCTGTTGAACTCCGCTTAAGAAATTGACTTTGCGTCGCATCCTGCTCGTGCGGAGGGGTTGGTAAATATATATATAGAATATATTTTTTATCTGCAACTGAGTGAGTGGCTGAACAGACCAATTTTTGAATGGCAATCTCGGGTGCAGCGATGCTTGCTGGCGTAGCTGTTGTCTCTCCTTCCTTTTGTCTCTCTTTTCTATGGCAGCTACTTTCCTCTCTTTTTCACTCCTTCTCGTTTCTTGTTTGACGAGGAGCCGCCAGGTCGCGCGGTCTTTTGCACTAGCCTCCCATGTGTTGGTGTTGATGCACCATGTCTTCATGTCCCTCTTACAGACATCTTTAAAGTGCAGACGTGGTCTACCTACCGGTCGGGTGCCCTCTACTAATTCACCATACAGTAGGTCTTTGGGGATGCGAGCTACGTATTCCCACCATATATTATGTAAATCTTTATTTCTTAGAGATATATAGCACATATTTCAGGATTTAAATGCATTAATAGTATGGGCAGTTTTGCAGCAAATCTAACTCAACTAGATTTTAATAGAGACATCGATGCTAATTAAGATTAAATAATGAATATTTCATAATCGTTGAAAATATAACTATGATAACTAATGAAAACGTGACTTCAATATTGACGTAGTTTCGGTTACAGACAGATCGTTACACAATCTTCATTATAATAAGATTTTAACGCAGATAAAGCTTAGTTTATGTGCTACATAAGGTGGCATCTCCCTACTAGATGTTAACCTTCTAAAATCGATGGACCATTTCGCAATGTCTAATCTACTATGGGAAACGGTGACACGAGTTCAAATCCTGGACAGGGCTGTTTGCATTTCACATAGCGCTAATACCCTTGGAAAAGGTATGAATCCAACTATTCTCCCACCAGCTATGGGGAAATAGTTGGACAGACTGGGATCGTTGACTTGAAGGAGACCAGGATTTAAACCCGTTAAACTCCGCTTAAGAAACTGCGGAAGGGTTGGTAAATATGTATATTCTATGAAGCCATAATTTGATGCTATTGAATAATGTTTTGTGTGCTTTTTATTATTAGTTTATTTACTGCTAAATGAATCACACAACTGAAGAGAACATCCTCTATTCATTTATTTTGTAGATAGTATAAAATTGAAGTGCTGACAACTGTTTTTTATCAGATTTGGTTTGTTTGTTTTGTTTTGTTTTGTTTTACGGCATATCAACCTCAGTGGGTTATTTAATGCCGATAAAGTTTTTAAATAAATCAATTCTTAATGGATAATACAATTTTTTTATCAACTCATGTTTTTCTATTTAACCCATAGATGGGACCCTAACAGGTACTACCACTCCGGGTCAGAGTGGACCAGGGAGCAATGGTGATGAAGGGGTGCTCCACATTCCCCAAAACTCCAAAACTGGAACCTCACCATCAGATAGAGTTTAACGTCGTTCTCAGGACATGTAGACCCTCAGTCAACGCCTTCTAGCACCCATATGATAAAAAGGGTTGGGGCTTGCCATAAGGGCAATAGGGTTGGGAAAATCATATAGGAGCTAGGGCTTGACGTGACCAGCTGATTGATCGGAGGGGGCCTCTCCGACCGCCCGTCTAGCCTAAGTAAGGATCTAAGTGGAGTGTTGCATGTCATGGACTGCTCAGCCACCTGGGTTCTATCCTTAAGCATCACGAGTCGCCACCTATGGCTAACAGGTGGCCCCATCGGGGGAGTCTTACCCCTCTGCAGAGATGCAGTCGGTGTATTCTAACACCCCAGCCGACAGGGTGGTATTTTTTATCAGATCTTTAATAATATATGAGTATTAGTAAAAAAAACAGTCGATGATAATTTCGTAATAATTCGTATATCTTTTGTTTTTAAAAGAGATTTTCTCATTTCAAATTGATTTCCTCGGTTAAAGATTACAGATATCGAACTCAATTAATATTTACTGAGAATAGCTGAGTACGAAAGGTGTGTGTGACCTAACGATGAGATAAGATAAATTTGGATCCGATTTGCACTAATGGGAAAGACGTTAAATCCATTCGATTCTCAACAAGCAAAATCAATAGAAGTTTAAGATTAAATTGGGCTATATTGCCTTGGTTGGCCACCAGTCTAAAACAAAGTCAAAACTGAATTCAAAACTAGGAGTAGATTAATTTAAAATACCTTCGACAAAAAAATCATAAATTCATCTCTTTTCTTCCCCAGTCGTGGGTTAAATAGATTGTGTTCTCTAGCCTTGTTTGGCCACCAGTCTAGAAGAAAGACAACTGAATTTAAGGTTAAATTGGGCTATATTGCCTTGGTTGGCAACTAGTGTTGAAGAAAGACAACATTGAATTCAAAATAAGGATTACAACACCGATTTACAATGTATTCAGAGCTCTGCACCTCTGCAGAGAGATAAGACCCCCCCCCCAATGAGGCCACTTGTTGGCCGTGGGTGGTGACCCGTGATGCTTAAGGACGGAATCCTGGTGGTTGAACAGTCCATGACATGCATCACTGCACTTTGATCCTGTTGGCTGAGGATTTAGAATACACCGACTGCACCTCTACAGATGGATAAGACACCCCCTCAATTGGACCACCTGTTGGCCGTGGATGGCGACCAGTGATGCTTAAAGGCGGAATTCCGGTGCCTGAGCAGTCCATGACAGGCAACACTCCACTTTGGCCCTTGCTTAGGTTAGACGGGCGGTCGGAGAGGCCCCTCCGATAAATCGGCTGGTTACGTCAAGCCCTAGCACCTATATGATTATTCCAACCCTATTGCCTTTATGGCAAAACCCAACACATTTTATCATATATATATATTTACCAGCCTCTCCGCACGAGCAGGATGTAACACGAGGTCAATTTCTTAAGCGGAGTTTAACAGGTTTGAATTCAGAGTTTTCCTTCTCCTGGACCGGTTGCCTAACCACGGTTAAAGAGCCCAGTCTGCCCTACTATTTACCCATAGCTGTAGGTAGAGTAGAATTCATACATTTTCCAAGGGTATTAGCGCTAGTGAAATGCAATTACCACGTCCAGGATTTGAACTCGGGGCGACGAGTCCATTTCCTATGACTTTAACCATTACACTACGCGCTCCCTACATTTTATCATATATGTGCTTGAAAGCGATGGCTGAGGGTCTTATTTTCCTGGGTATGACGTTAAACTCTGATAATGAAGTTCCAATTCTGTAGGTCTGGGAATGTACCCTTTCATCATTATTACTCCCCGAGCCACTCTGGCTCGGAGTGGTAGTACTTGTTAGGATATCATCTATGGATTAATTAGAAAAATGTGTTTAGAAAAATTGAGTACCCATTAAGAATGAAAAAAACAAAACCGTCTCCGGCATAAAATAACCCACTGGGTTGACATGCCGTAAAACCCAAACAACCAACCAACTAAATAAATAAGATTTGATCTATTGATGGTGAATCTTAAAATATTATAATATATTCATAGGACTACGTATGGTCTTGTACATTGTCAGTAATTTTTTAGTATTTTCGTTAGTCTGTCTGAGTTCGTATTTGTCTATTTTAAAAATGTCCCAGAGTATTTTATAATAGGTACGGTCCAGTTATTTATTCCTTTGATGAGATTTCCGCTGCTGAGCTTGGTTTCTAGGAGGTTTCTTGTTCTCCTGTGGTATTCTTTTTTCAAACTTTTTGTGTATTCTTCGAGTCCTTGGATTGTGGCATCTACACAATCCTCTATGCTGGCAAAACCTCTTCCATCTCCCTTTCCTGGTACATATAGCATATCTCTATTGTCTGTAGGGTGTGAAATCCATGTCCATCGTCATTAATTTCCTAGTTTTTTGGTCCGTCTGTCTGAGTTCCTCTTTTGTCTATTTTAAGAATGACCCAGAGTATCGGTCCAGGAATTTATACATTTGATGAGATTTCTGCTACTGAGCTTGGTTTCTAGTAGTTTTCTTGTTCTCTTAACGTAGTCATTTTAACTTTTTTGTGTATTCTTCGAGTCCTTGGATTGTGGCATCTACGCAATCCTCTGTGTTGGCAAAACCTCTTTCACCTTCATTTCTTGATACATATAGCCTATCTCTATCGTCTCTAGGGTGTTAAGCCTTGTGCACTGTCATTATTTTTTTAGTCTTTTGGTCAGTCTGAATAAGTTACTCTTTTGTCTATTTTAAAAATGGCCCTGAATATCTTATAATAGGTACGGCCCCGCTATTTATTATTATTCCTTTTGAGTTTTCACATCAGTGTTAGCTGATGGTCTTTCACTGGAGTCTGAGTGACAGCAAGTCTCCTCAGGTCTCCAGGACTCTTCTGAGTATTCTGGCAGATTGCAGCAGTGCAGTGTTCTGAATGGTTTCAATCCTTCCTCTGATATCCAAACTTTCCAAACCTTTTTCTAATCCTTTTGGGACTGTTCCAAGTGCACCAACTACAATTGGTATAACTTTCACTTTCATATTCCATAACTTTTTCAGTTCTCTGGCAAGGTCCAGATATTTGTCAATTTTTTCATTTTCCTTTAGCTTCACCCTGTGATCCGCTGGCACTGCAAAATCCACCAGTTGACAAGTTCTTTCTTTTTTGTTAATCAACACTAGGTCTGGTCTTCTTGCTGGGATAAGGTGATCCGTTTTAATTTCAAAGTCCCAGAGAATTTTATGCGTTTCGTTCTCAAGAACAGATTCTGGTTTATGCATATACCATTTTGTTGTGTGGTCAAAATTTAATTTCTTGCATAATTCCCAGTGGATCACCTTCCCAACCCAGTCGTGTCTAGTTTTGTATTCTCGTTGTGCTAGTTTGCTACATTCGCAGAGTATATGGTTAACAGTCTCATCTCTATTACCGCAAAGTCTACATTTACTATTTTGTTGGGTCTTATCAATTTTCGCTTTGATGTAGTTTGTCCTTATGGCATTATTTTGTGCAGCAATTATAAGTGATTCTGTTTCTCTTTTGAGGTTTCCCTTTCTTAACCATGTCCAAGTCTTTCCATGTGCAACCTCATCTATTTGTCGTTTGAAGCGTCCATATAATTGTTTTTCTTCCCATTTTTGTTTTCTAGTCTTTGTTGTTTTTCTGTTTGTCCATCTGCCGTTTCTACTATTGTTGGCCGCCATAAGTAATTTGTCTTTGCTCTTCCTTGTGTATTCTTCAAGTTGCTGGATTGTGGTTTCTACGCATTCCTCTATGTTGGCAAGACCTCT
Source organism: Doryteuthis pealeii (assembly GCA_023376005.1). NCBI lineage: Eukaryota > Metazoa > Mollusca > Cephalopoda > Myopsida > Loliginidae > Doryteuthis > Doryteuthis pealeii. Next base: position 15,558,266 of record CM042173.1, read on the forward strand.
TCCCCCTTCCTTTCTTGACACATACAATCTATCTCTATCATCTCTAGGGTGGAGAGCCTTGTGCATGGTCATTAATTTTCTCGTCCTTTGGTCTATCTGTCTGAGTTCTTCTTTTGTCCATTTTAAGAATGGTCCTGAGTATCTTATAATGGGGACAGCCCAGGTATTAATTCCTTTGATCAGATTTCTGCTGTTAAGTTTCGTTTCTAGAAGTTTCTAGTTCTCCTGAGATATTCTTTTTTAACTTTTCCTTTCATTTCTGCTTGCATGATATTGTCCGCTTCTAAAATTCCTAAGTATTTGTAGCTTTCATTTTCTTCAAGAGATTTTATAGTTTCCTGATTTGGTAGTTGTATTCCATTCATTAGTTTTCTTTCACCTCTTTTTATTACAAGCATAGCACATTTTTCGATTCCAAATTCCATCCCTATATCCTGGCTATAAATTCTAATAGTTTGTACTAGGCTCTCCAATTCTTTTTCATTTTTTGCAAAAATTTTAATGTCATCCATGTACATAAGGTGGTTGATCTTTTCTTGTGAATTACTAAATTTGTATCCCCCGGTACATTTTTTAAGTATATGGTTTAGCGGCATCATTGCAATAATAAAGAGTAGTGGTGATAATGAGTCTCCTTGGAAGATACCTCTTTGGATTTTTACTTCTGCCAGGGATTGTTTTCCAGCTTTTAATTGAACTCGCCAGTTTTCCATGGCTTTTTTAATGAAGTTTCTAATGTTGTTGGAAATTTTATACATTTCTAGGCATTCTAAAATCCAGGTATGTGGGATCATGTCATAGGCTTTTCTGTAATCGATCCAGGCCATTGCAATATTTTTCCGTTTATTTTATTATTATTATTATTATTTTATTTTATTATTATTATTATTATTTACTCTTTTTGAGTTTTCACATCAGCAATAGCTGATGGTCTTTCACTGGAGTCTGAGTGACAGCAAGTCATTTTTTCATTTTCCTTTAGCTTCACCCTGTGATCTGCTGGCACTGCAAAATCCACCAGTTGACAAGTTCTTTCTTTTTTGTTTATCAACACTAGGTCTGGTCTTCTTGCTGGGATAAGGTGATCCGTTTTTATTTCAAAGTCCCAGAGAATTTTATGCGTTTTGTTCTCGAGAACAGATTCTGGTTTATGCATATACCATTTTGTTGTGTGGTCAAAATTTAATTTTTTGCATAATTCCCAGTGGATCACCTTCCCAACCCAGTCGTGTCTAGTTTTGTATTCTCGTTGTGCTAGTTTGCTACATTCGCAAAAGTTTGCTACATTATTATTATTATTATTATTATTATTATTATTATTATTATTATTATTATTTATTATTACAAGAAAAGAAGATTTGAATAATGTGTCTAGCGTTGGGAGTTATCATTTAACTGATCGATAATTTCCTCTCTATTGAAAATAAATACATTGATGATTTACTAATCAATACATAAATAATCGACTTGATCGATTATTGATGAATCTTTTCGTAGATATCTCATGACAAAAAGAGAGAGAGGGAAGCTTTGTTAAAAGTTCTTCTGATAGAAAACTAAATTAGATGTCATTTCATTTCTCTTTGTCTCCTGAGAGTCAGAGATTGTGGATTCTAATTTTGTGTGATATGAATTTGATGATAGAATCGCCAAATTTCCAAACGTTTGCCAAATACCCGGATGAATGCTGTTATTATTTCTCTGATAAGATTCTCATCTTAAGGGGAAGATATTTAACCCATTGTCCGTCCTTTGTCATTATTAATTCAGGCGAACGTTTAATTTTGGGTGGGGGTCTTGAAAGAATTTTATCTTTTTCTTTTTTTTTCTCTATTTCATTTTTCTTTCTATCAGTCTGTCTGAGTTCCTATTTGACTATTTTTGAAATGGCCCAGAGTATCTTATAATAGGCACGGCCTAGTTATGTATTCCTTTGGTGAGATTTCCGCTGCTGAGCTTGGTTTCTGGGAGTTTTCTTGTTCTCCTGTGGTATTCTTTTTTTAAAAACTTTTTGTGTATTCTTCGAGTCCTTGGATTGCTGCTTCTACGCAATCCTCTGTGTCGGCAAGACCTCTTTCCCTTTTATTTCTTGATACAAATAGCCTCTCTATCATCTCAAGGGTGTTAAACCTTGTGGACTGTCATTATTCTTTTAGTCTTTTGGCCAGTCTGTCTAAGTTCCCCTTTTGTCTATTTTTAAAATGGTTTCATTTTGAGTTGGGTTTTTTAAAGAATTTTATCTTTTTCTTTTTCTTCTTTTTTTAATTTCTTTTTCTTTCTGTCTATTTCTCTGAATGTTTGAGATGAGGCTTGATGATTGGTATTATTTGCGTTATTCGGACTATTGTCCTCATCTTCATTGTTAACTAGCTTGAGATCCCGGAATCTGTATAGTAATGTGAGGTGGTTCGTAATTCGTGCCAGTTTTTTATTCAGTTTATCTAAGAGTTTCCATTGACTAATCAGTCAATATAATCATATCAGGTCCGTACCGATTATATACTATTTCTCTGAATTTTTGAGATGAGGATTGATGATTAATATTATCTGCGTTATTCGTACTATTGTCCTCATCTCCATGAAGATGAGGACAATAGTCCGAATAACGCAGATAATATTATTCTTTGTCTTCTTTTGTTGTCTGTAATTTTCCTTCTCTTTCTTTTTACTACTTTTTAAAAAAATTGTCTCTTCCTTTCTTCCTTGCTTGCTTAGCTTTGCTGCTGCACAAGGCCATATTATGGAGCACCCAGTGAGAATCGAACTCACTAACAATGGTCTGCGAATTTAGTTTGCTAACCATTACACCACGTGAGGTGCCCAATATTTGGTGATATAGTTATTTACTAAGCGTAGCTTAGATGCGACACAAGGCCATAATTATGGGGCGCCCAGTGAGAATCGAATTCACTAACAATGGTCTGCTAATCTAGCTTGCTAACCATTACACCACGTGAGGTGCCCAATATTTGGTGATATAAGGTGTGCTCCAATTCCCCGCCTGAATTTATGGACTAGGCGAGATCACGTGGTCTATTCCTTTGCCAATGAACAGACATAATGTTCGGCTGATTAACTACTTAAACACTGATCCTTTCATAAGTCCACTTGCGACTATTGACGAAGGAACTTACAATATAGCTGACAAACATAACACTGATCGATAGGGCAAGTTTTCAGCTACAAAATACTATTTTCTACGTAGTTATATCTGCTGGCTATGTATTTTCACTAGCGATGAACGAGTGCATGTATGTCACCCAAGAAAGTAACATCTCATATTTACTTTAACAGACACAAGAATCGATACAGAGAACACAAAAAATGTTCGATAGGGCAAGTTTTCAGCTACTCTGCCTGATGTTTACACATTCTTAAAAAAATGAGAATGGTTTAAGTTAGAAAATAGAAGGGGTCGGGTTAGCTCAGTCGGTAGAGCGTTCGACTAGAAACCACAAGGTTCCTAGTTCGATACCGGTCCTCGCCAACTCAGTGTATGAGTAGCACAGGGATCTGTGCGGTAAAGTAAGGAGCTGATTGTAGGTGTGGCACTCCACCTCAGATGCTAAAACAATCTCCTTGGTCTAGCGCTATTGAAAAGGGGATAGACTCCCTCGCTGATTGGCTGATACCGACTTTAGGCCGCTCCGTCGACTTTACTTACTTTACATATCACAATAGTGTTTTGTAGCTGAAAACTTGCCCTATCCAACTGTGTTATTTTATTCTCTGTATCAATTGTAGTCTCTATTAAAGTAGATATTACATATTACTTTCTTGGGTGACATACATGCGTCTGTTCATCGCAGGCGAAAATACATAGCTAGTAGATGTGACTAGGTAGAAAATAGTGTTTTGTAGCTGAAAACTTGCCCTACTTAATAATGTTATTGTTCTCCCTGTATCGAATATAGTCACTATCAGAGTAAATATCAAATACTACTTTCTGGGCGACATTCAGGGTTTTGTTCATTGTGTCTTTCTATCTATCTATCTATCTCAATTGTTCATATCTGTCTAATCTATCTCAGTTGTTCATATCTATCTATCTATCTATCTCAAGTGTTCATATCTGTCTATCTATCTCAGTTGTTCATATCTATCTATCTATCTATCTATCTCAATTGTTCATATCTGCCTATCTATATCAGTTGTTCATATCTATCTATCTATCTATCTATCTATCTATCTCAATTGTTCATATCTATCTATCTATCTATCTATCTCAATTGTTCATATCTGTCTATCTATCTCAGTTGTTCATATCTATCTATCTATCTATCTATCTATCTCAATTGTTCATATCTGCCTATCTATCTCAGTTGTTCATATCTATCTATCTATCTATCTATCTGTCTGTCTATCTATCTATCTATCTATCTATCTCAGTTGTTCGTATCTGTCAATCTCAGTTGTTCATATCTATCTATCTATCTATCTATCTATCTATCTCAATTGTTCATATCTGCCTATCTATCTATCTCAGTTGTTTATATATCTCTATCTATCTATCTATCTATCTATTTATTTATCTATCTCAATTGTTCATATCTGTCTGTCTATCTATCTCAATTGTTCATATCTGTCTATCTATCTATCTCAGTTGTTTATATGTGGTAAAAATATGTGTAGCTGAAAATCTGCCCTATCCATAATCTGCACTATCCAACTAAAATCTGCCCTATCCATTCTTATGGTTTTAGAGGAGCGGTTCGCATCCTAACGTGACATGAAGTCTCTATTGTTTATCGCTGGTAAAGATGCATAGCCAGCTGTGGCAGCTATGTGGTTAATAAAGTTTGGTAGCTGAAAACCTGCCCTATTATTACCAGTATAGCTTAAGTATAAAAAGTAGGCATATATATATATATATATATATATATATACTTGGCAGACGAACATTATGTCGGGTTTTGATCCCGGCTAGAGGTAGCGGTTAAAATGTCGAGCCGCACTGATGAGAAGTATACTTCGAAACACGTGTCTGTGGATGACTGATATATATATATATATATATATATATATATATATATATGTGTAAAAATGGAAAAGGAATTGAATCCGACAATATGAGGAAAAATGAGTAAAGAAGAGAAATGTAGATGGATAAAATGAATTTAATCGATCACTTACACATGTGTTTCGGTCAGTTTATGTGTGTGAAAATATTTCGCACACATACAAGAATCGACCTTCATCAGAGTGAACATTTATTTTTATGAAAAAATTCGTTGGGAAAAAACAACACATAAACTGACCGAAACACATGTGTAAGTGATCGATTAAATTCATTTTATCCATTTACTTTTCTTTTCTTTACTCATTTTTCCTCATATATATTATATATATATATATATATATATATATAATATATATATAAAGAAAATTTGAAAAAAACAAGTGTTCCAAAAATGGGATGAATTTAATTATCGATGTTTAAACATTTCGGTTTCATTAAACCTTCATCAGGATGTATCTTGGGGTGAAGAAAATGATGGATGTTTTTATAGATGACAGGAGATGAAAATCTTTTTAAACATCGATAATTAAATTCATCCCATTTTCGGAACGCTTGTTTTTTCAAATTTTCTTCATATTGTCGGATTTATTTTCCATATTTACTCCCATATATATAATATATATGTGTGTGTGTGTGTGTGTGTGTGTGTGTGTGTGTGTGTGTGTGTGTGTGAAATTGATCACGTCGTAAAATGGAATCTTTTTAAAAAAACTCTAAAGCGTTTCCTGGTTTGAAAAATAAAAAATAATAAGCATAAATAGTTGTTACAAAGAAAAACAGTTAATTCAAAGATCAAATTATCTTACTGGGGAAAAATAAGAAAAACAGTCCGTTTTTTTATAACAGGCTCATGATATTTTTTAGCAGAATTCTGTATTCATGGTTCTTTTACTAAAAAAAACACCCGTATAGAAACTTATAGAAATGTTCTGATATAATTATTCTGACTCTCTTGTCTTTATAGAAAAAAATTAAAAATCGTTTTTTGTCCGTTCATTTTTTCATATTTCATAAAATAAAATAGGAGAGGTATGCCTCCTAAAAAAATATTTATTTTATTCTTATGAGTGCAACATACATTCTCTTGTGCATCGCTGGTAAAAATAGAAGCTAGTAGATAAATATTTTTACCCAAACCGTTCCCAACGGTAGGATGTGACACAAAGTCGCAAGTATGGGTCATCCAGTGAGGATCAAACTCGCTATTCAGTAGTAATGGATCTGAGAGACAACATATAACACGCACGATGACGCAATATCTGCATACATACACACATACATAAATACATATACATACATAGCCAGTTGTGTTGACTGCTGAAAAATTGTGTTTTAACTGAACACAGTGTTATTGCGCTCCTTGTATCTGATGTCGCTTACATGGAGATAACTGTAAGATATCGTTTTAGGAGTTTAACTTTTATGTATATGAACAAGATTGTTGCAAACGAATAAGTAAACAGTGCCATAAATACAATCGACTGAGAACTGTCCAACAAGGTTCGTAAATCATTAGAAACTTTAAGAGCCACGACGTTGCCATACAAGAGAGGCGTGTATCTTAATATAATGGAGATTCGGTGTCTGTCTATCTGTAACCGAAACTACGCCACTACTTACGTTACAATTATTACAATCTTATGGGACATCCTTTAATCTTTGAGCAAGTGCGCTTGCGCAGTGGAAGCCTGCTGGGCCCATAACCTGTTACAATCTTATGGGCCATCCTTTAATCTTTGAGCAAGAGTGCTTGTCCAGCGGAAATCTTTGGTAATCCTCTGGTAAAGAATCCTCAGTATTGTAAGTTCCTTCGTCAATGGTTTGCAAGTAGACTATGAAAGGATCAGTGTTTAAGTAGTTAATCAGCCGAACATTATGGCTGTTGATTGGCGTAGGAATAAACCACGTGACCTCGCCTAGTCTATAAATTCAGGCGAGGAATTGGAGCACACCTTATACTACCAAATATTGGCCACCTCACGTGGTGTAATGGTTAGCAAGCTAGATTAGCAGACCATTGATAGTGAGTTCGATTCTCACTGGGCGCCCCATAATTATGGCCTTGTGCTGCATCTAAGCTACGCTTAGTAAATAACTATATCTTAATGAATACTTAATTTTCTTATAAACACACCGAAGTGCGTGGTGTAATGGTTAAAGTCATGGGAAATGGACTCGTCGCTCCGAGTTCAAATCCTAGACGTGCTAATTGCATTTCACTTAGCACTAATACCCTTTGGAAAGGTACGAATCCTACTCTCTCCAGCTATGGATAAATAGTAGGGCATACTGGGGTCTTTAACCTTGGTTAGGGAACCGGTCTAGAAGGAAAACTCTGAATTCAAACCTGTTGAAACTCTGCTTAAGAAATAGACCTTGTGTCGCATCCTGCTCGTGCGGAGGGGTTGGTAAATATATAAACACATTTTTCTATTTAACCCATAGGTACTACCACTCCGGGTCAGAGTGGACCAAGGAGGAATGGTGATTAAGGAATGTTTCATATTCCCCAGACCTCCAGAACTGGAACCTCACCATCAGATAGATTTTAACGTCATTCCAGGACACGAAGACCCTCAGTCACCACCTTCTAGCACCCATATGATAGAAAGGGTTGGGTCTTGCCATAAGAGCAATAGGGTTGGGAAAATCATATAGGTGCTAGGGCGTGACGTGATTCTCAAGATATGAAACCCCGTAGTCACCGCTTTTTAGCCCTCATATGAAGGAAACGCTTGCAAAATTAGCCAAAAGTGAAACACGCTAATGTTAAAAGTGCTTTTCTGGAAAGTTCTTTGGTTTTATGGCATTTTTATTTTTATTTTTTGCTATTTGTTTTTTTTTTTTTTTTGTGTTTTTTTTTTTTGAAGGGGGGGTTCTGGGGGTTTTTTATTACCTTTTTGTTTTTTTTTTTTTTTGTTACCTTTTTGTTTTTGTTACCTTTTGTTTTTGTTTACCTTTTTGTTATTGGTTTTTGTTACCTTTTTGTTTATGTCAAGAATCAGTTTTTGATTTACCTTTGAACAACCCGGGAGAGCAATATACGAGCCGACTTTTATTAGCGAAAGCCGTAACGATACGACTCTAACGACCAACTTTATTAGCTTCAAATCTCTCTCTCTCTCTCTCTCTCTCTCTCTCTCTCTCTCTCTCTCTCTCTCTCTCTCTGCGCATAAAATCTCTTTTATCAGCAGCTATCTTTCAAATCGGACAGACACTTACACTTACCCGTACATCCACCTCACATCCGGTTTATATTACATTCTTCTTTTTACATCTCATCATCCACTTTTTTTTTTCTTTCTTTATCTTTTTCTTCAAATCTGTCTTTTTGGTTTTTGTTTTTCATTTTTTTTTTCATGGTTCATCTTTTATGGTCGTGAACATTTTTTTTCTTTTGCTTTATTTTTATTTTTATTTTTTTGTAGCAGTTGGAGTGGTGTGAGAGTTGTCGTTATGCTTTCTCCATCTGTTTTTGTCTTCTTTTTTTTTTTTTTGTCTTTTTTGTCTTTTTTTGTCTTTTTTTTGTCTTTTTTTTCTTACGGGTCTCGGTCTTCTTCTTTTATTCCACCACATTCAGCACCTTCATTTGGGTGTCCAATTTCTCATTCATTCATTCATTCATTCTTCTTCTTCTTCTTCTTCTTCTTCTTCTTCTTTTGTTTCTTCTTCTTCTTCTTCGTTATTTTTAATTCGTGATCAGTTCTTCTTCTTCTTCTTCTTCTTCTTCTTCTTCTTCTTCTTCTTCTTCTTCTTCTTCTTTCTTCTTGTTTATCTTAACTTTTTCTTCTTCTTCTTCTTCGTTATCTTAATTCGTGATCATTTCTTCTTCTTCTTCTTCTTCTTCTTCTTCTTCTTCTTCTTCTTCTTCTTTCTTAATTTTTTTCTTCTTCTTCCTCTTCTTCTTCTTCTTCTTCTTTTCTTCTTCTTCTTTCTTAATTTTTTTTCTTCTTCTTCTTCTTCTTCTTCTTCTTCTTCTTCTTCTTCTTCTTCTTTCTTAATTTTTTTCTTTTCTTCCTCTTCTTCTTCTTTTTCTTAATTTTCTTCTTCTTCTACTTCTTCTTCTTCTTCTTCTTCTTCTCTTCTTCTTCTTCTTCTTTTTTTTTTCTTCTTCTTCTTTCTTCTTCTTCTTCTTTCTTAATTGTCTTCTTCTTCTTCTTCTTCTTCTTCTTCTTCTTCTTCTTCTTCTTCTTCTTCTTCTTCTTTCTTTTTTTTTTCTTCTTCTTCCTCTTCGTTATCTTAATTCTCTTCGTCGTGATCATTTCTTCTTCTTCTTCTTCTTCTTCTTCTTCTTCTTCTTCTCCTTCTTCTTCTTCTTCTTCTTCTTGTCCATTTCCTTCTTGTCTCCTTTCTCGTGACTCAGAGTATGAAATGACATTGGCAAATGCAGTTGGAGTGACCCATGAGGGTGGCGGTTGTCCCGGTTTGATAAAGTATTCTTACCAAGTGTGCCCGGCAAAATTTGCGCAAACGAAAAAAAGACATTAATTATCGAATGTTGTTATGCTAGGACGTGAAACAATTTATAGCACCAGACAATGGCCGGACATAAAGCAATCGTTTTACTCGCCTGTTTGCTTGTACATTTTACGAGCAAACGTGAAAATAAACCCGTTCACAACAACTTACAATATTATCTTGCCTTTTCAACACATCTTTCAATCTCTGGCTGTAGTTTATCGAGTCATTCAATAGATAAGGGGTTTTAAAGAAAAATAATTCTTTTAAACGATTTAGTTTCATTCATTATTCATTCTTATCTTGGTGAATACAGATTTGTCTAAATAGTTTTTTAAGACCTCGTATTTTGAAGAAAATTCAGTTTTCATTCATTATTCATTTTTGTCCTGGTGAATATAGATTTCTCGATATTTTTAACACACCTCGTATTTTGAAGAAAATTAGGGTTTCATTCATTCTTCACTTCTGTCTTGATATATTATCCTTTTGTTTCAATAGTTCTTTAACATACCTTGTATTTGGAAGAAAATTAAGTTTTCATTCATTATTTATTTCTGTCTTAGTAAATACACATTTTGTCTCAATATTTTTAACACACCTCGTATTTTGAAGAAAATTAGGGTTTCATTCATTCTTCATTTCTGTCTTGGTAAATATTTTTTTTTGTTTCAATAGTTCTTTAACACACCTTGTATTTTGAAGAAAATTAATTTTTCATTCATTATTTATTTCTGTCTTAGTAAATACAGATTTTTGTCTCAATATTTTTAACACACCTTGTATTTTGAAGAAAATTAAGTTTTTCATTCTTCATTTCTGTCTTGATAAATATTTTTTTTGTTTCAATATTTCTTTAAAACACCTTGTATTTTGAAGAAAATTAAGTTTTTTCATTATTTATTTCTGTCTTAGTAAATACAGATTTTGTCTCAATAGTACTTTAACACACTTCGTATTTTGAAGAACATTAGGGTTTCATTCATCATTCATTTCTGTCTTGGTAAATAATCTTTTGTTTCAATAGTTCTTTAACACACCTTGTATTTTTGAAGAAAATTAAGTTTTCATTCATTATTTAATTTGTCTTGGTAAATACAGATTTTGTCTCAATATTTTTTAACACACCTCGTATTTTGAAGAAAATTAGGGTTTCATTCATTCTTCATTTGTGTCTTGGTAAAAATTTTTTGTCAATAGTTCTTTAACACACCTTGTATTTTGAAGAAAATTAAGTTTTCATTCATTATTTAATTTGTCTTGGTAAATACAGATTTTGTCTCAATGTTTTTTAACACACCACGTATTTTGAAGAAAATTAAGTTTTCATTCAATCTTCATTTCTGTCTTGATAAATATTTTTTTTTGTTTCAATATTTCTTTAACACACCTTGTATTTTGAAGAAAATTAATTTTTCATTCATTATTTATTTCTGTCTAAGTAAATACAGATTTTTTCTCAATGTTTTTTAATACACCTCGTATTTTGAAGAAAATTAAGGTTTCATTCATCATTCATTTCTGTCTTGGTAAATATTTTTTTTGTTTCAATAGTTCTTTAACACACCTTGTATTTTGAAGAAAATTAAGTTTTCATTCATTATTCATTTTTGTCTTGGTAAATACAGATTTTGTCTCAATATTTTTTAACACATCTCGTATTTGGAAGAAAATCAACGTTTCATCCATTATTCATTTCTGTCTTGGTAAATACAGATTTTTTCGACACCAACATTTATGATGGCATAAATAGTTTTTTCTTATCAGCTTTACATGGGCAGACACTCTCACAGCCATGACATCTTCTCGGCGATCACCTTTCAGAGGAGAATTGTCAGAATAATGACATTTATTCTAAGTGTTTAATTTTCATTTCGGATTTGTAAAAACGTAACTTTTCCATGATATATCAGTTCTCTCAAGGGACCACATTCCAGCATCAACTAGTCACCAGATAAGATAGTTGCTTCTTTAACTGAGATACCAAATCATTGTACGAAGATCATTCAATAAATGTGTCTCTGCGTAGTAGTCCACAGGAGAAAGCACACGAGTTTGTCTTTACTTCTCCTGTAGTTCCCAACATGTCTTGTTCCTCTTATTTGATTAGTTTGTTTATTTTGTTTTACGGCATATCAACCCCAGTGGGTCATTTAATGCCGATAAAGTTTTGAAATCAATTCTTAATGGATACACAATTTTTTTTATAAATACATTTTTCTATTTAACCCATAGATGGGACCCTAACAGGTACTACCACTCCGGTTCAGAGTGGACCAGGGAGCAATGGTGATGAAGGGGTGCTCCACATTCCCCAAACCTCCAAAACTGAAACCTCACCATCAGATAGAGTTTAACGTCATTCCCAGGACACGAAGACCCTCAGTCACCACCTTCTTGCACCTATATGATAAAAAGGGTTAGGGCTTGCCATAAGAGCAATAGGTTTGGGAAAATTATATAGGTGCTAGGGCTTCACGTGACCATCCGATTGATCGGAGGGGGCCTCTCCGACCGCCCGTCTAGCCCAAGTAAGGGCCAAAGTGGAATATTGCATGTCATGGACTGCTCAACCACCTGGGTTCTATCCTTAAGCCTCACGGGTCGCCACCCACGACAAACAGGTGGCCCGATTGAGGGAGTCTTACCCCTTTGCAGATATTCAGTCGGTGTATTTTAACACCTCAGCCGACAGGGTGGCTCTTATTTGAGTGGTTTGTGTTCTATGGGGTACATTTGTGTATTGTTGCATGTCCACAGAAAAATGTCGTTTATTAAGTTTTCACTAGTGATCAACATTAATAAGCCGACTTTCAATCAGGATTGCCAACCTGAAAAATATTTAAAATCAATCTCATTACTTTTTAGATTTTGTATAACTTTTCAACGAGATAAGAATGGCGTATCTTTGGGGAAAAGTCTTTAAAATCTCAAGAGCATTTAATTCCCAACGGCGACTTCGCCTTGGGGAAAGCAACCATTTGTCTCCAAGGAGTTTACGCTTGCTTTTATTTCTTCTTTTGTCTTCAAAAAGACGACTGCATTGCGAATTCACAGGCGTTTAACATCAAAGACTTTATAAGCGACTTGCTTAAGAGACACCAAAAAGCGGCCCACAAGTTCGACATCCCACCCTGTCGACTGGGGCTGTAGAATACGCCGTCTGCACCTCTGCAGAGAGGTTAGACCCCTCTAAAAAATGGTAATTGTCAATTATCACCTATACGAATTTTGATTGGTTTGAAAATGGCATAGACGAGAAACTGACAGTTACCATGCACCTTTGATTTTATGTTTTCACTACCCTAAATTAAAGGTATATAAGAATCGTAGAAATAAATTCGACAGTATCTAAAAATGAATATATGAAAACACAAAATATTCTGAGGATTTATACACCTATAAATCCCAATGGGGCCACCTGTTGGCCGTGGGTGACGACCCGTGATGCTTAAGGATAGAGCCCAGGTGGATGAGCAATTCATGACATGCAATACTCCACTTTGGTCCTATCTTGGGCTAGACGGGTGGTCGGAGAGGCCCCCTCCGATCAATCGGCTGGCCACGTCAAGCCCTAGCACCTATATGATTTTCCCAACCCTATTGCCCTTATGGCAAGCCCCAACCCCCTTTTTATCGTATGGGTGCTAGAAGGCGGTGGCTGCGGGTCTACATGTCCTGGGAATGATGTTAAACTCTATCTGATGGTGAGGTTCCAGTTCTGGAGGTTTGGGGAATGTAGAGCACCCCTTCAGCACCATTGCTCCCTGGTCCACTCTAACCCGGAGTGGTAGTGCCTGTTAGGATCCCATCTATGGGTTAAATAGAAAAATGTATTTATAAAAAAATTGTATTATCCATTAAGAATTGATTTTATTTCAAAACTTTATCGGCATTAAATGACCCACTGAGTTTGATATGCCGTAAAACAAAACAAACAAAAAAAAACACCTATAAATAATAGTATGCCAATGTTTTACGATCGTTTTCTTTTTTATCAAAACATTTTCAGGGTGATCTTATTATACTTCTTCCAAAAAAATGTTTAAATGTGAAAATGCAGTTCAAAACGTTCGTGTATACGAAGCTTTTTGTTATTTTTAAAAACGTAGTTTCGCTACTGTGGAATGAGAAAATCCGTTGTTACGTAAACAAGAGGAATGTTTGCTTCCATTGGCATCGTGTTAATTTCACAACGGGTTGCCATAACAACAATATTTTGACTATATAGCTTGACTAACTGAAAGAGGGGGAGGAGGAGGGGAGAACGAGGGATGTGCGCTAAGTGTTGTTGTCATCGTTGTAGGAAAGGAAATCGGTGACCCGAGAGTTCAAATCCCGTTTGCGTTTCAGTTCGTCCTAATGCAAGAACCAATCTATTTTACCCCACCCCAACCCACCCGGGTAAACAGTAGGTCAGACTGGGTTGTCTGTTTGGCAACAAGTCTAAAAGGAGGAAGATTTATTTTTCAAACTTGTTTAATTCCGCCTAAAAATTAATATTGTGTCACATCCTGTCTCTACTTTAAGAGTTGGGTAGATGCACACACACACACACACACACCACACACATACAAGAAAGAAAGAAAGAAAGAAGAAAGAAAAGAAAGAAAAGAATGTTGTGAAAGAAAAGGATTTTAAAAAATGAAAAAGTGTCAGAAAGAAAGAAAAATAAGAATCTGGAAGAAAGAAACAAACAAACAAAGAACAAAGAATGAATTAATTAATTAAATGAAAGAAACAACCAAAGATTTTCAAAAGAAAGAAGGAAGAAGAAAGAAAAAGAAAGAAAAAAAGAAATAAAGAAAAAACGTTATGAAAGCAGAAAAACGAAAAATGTAAGAAAAAAAAGAAAGAATGAGAATCTGAAAGAAAAGAAAGAAAGAAGAAAGAATGTTGTGAAATAAAAGATAAGAAGAAAATGAAAATGTGTCAGAAAAGAAAGAAAAATAAGAATCTGGAAGAAAGAAAGAAAGAAAGAATGAATTAATTAATTAATTAATTAATGAAAGAAACAAAGATTTTCAAAAGAAAGAAAGGAAGAAAGAAGGAAAAAAGAAAGAAAGAAAAAAAGAAAAATAAAGAAAAAACGTTATGAAGCAGAAAAAGAAAAATGTAAGAAAAGAAAAGAAAGAAATGAGAATCTGAAAGAAAGAAAGAAAGAAAGAAAGAATGAATTAATTAATTAATTAATTAATGAAAAGAACAAAGATTTTCAAAAGAAAGAAAGGAAGAAAGAAGGAAAAAGAAAAGAAAGAAAAAGAAATAAAGAAAAAAACGTTATGAAGCAGAAAAACGAAAAATGTAAGAAAAGAAAGAAAGAAATGAGAATCTGAAAGAAAGAAAGAAAGAAAGAAAGAAAGAAAGAAAGAAAGAGTTTCACTCTTCTTTCTTTCCTTTCCTTTCCGTTGCCATAACAAGAAAATGATTAAAAATGAAAACAAAAAAATATGTAAAAAGCAAAAATTAAAGATGGAAAGAAAGAAGAAAGAAAAATAAAATAAAAATTGAAATACAAAATGAGAACATTAAAAAGAACGAAAGAAAAGAAAGAAAAAAAGAAAGAAATAAAGAAAGAATTAATTAATGAAAGAAACAAACAAAGATAGTCAAAAGAAAGAAAGGAAGAAAGAAAGAAAAAAGAAAGAAAAACGTTATGAAAGAAAAAGAAGCAGAAAAATGAAAAAATGTAAGAAAGGAAAGAAAGAAATGAGAATCTGGAAGAAAGAAAGAAAGAAAGAAAGAAAGAAAGAAAGAAAGAAATAAAGAAAGAAAGATATACAAAATGTGAAATAAATACGTACAACATTAAAACGAACGAAAAAAAAGAAAGAAAGAAAGAATTAAATAATTAATGAAAGAAACAAACAAAGATTTTCAAAAGAAAGAAAGGAGAAAGAAAGAAAAAAAGAAAGAAAAAGAAAGAAAGAAAGAAAACGTTATGAAAGAAAAAGAAGCAGAAAAATGAAAAATGTAAGAAAAGAAAGAAAGAAATGAGAATCTGGAAGAAAGAAAGAAAGAAAGAAAGAAAGAAAGAAAGAAAGAAAGAAAGAAAGAATGAATACAAGATCTGAAAGAAAGAAAGAATTTTTTTAAATATAAAATAAGAAAGAAAGAAATACCAAAGAAAGAAAGAAAGAAAGAAAGAAAGAAAGAAAACTCTAACTGGCATTGAATTTTGAGGTGCCAAGATGGCCAATAGCTGTTTTCCCGCCTTGACCATTTCCTGTCCGCTACGCCGCCGCCTGCCGCCGCCGTCGAGGCATATTTTTCCCTTGGGGCCAGGACAATGAACATTTGTCTTGATGGGTTGTCAGCCGTCAAAGACTTTGCAGTTGAAATGCCTCACAAGTGTTCATAACGATCACAGTCAGGCTTCCTTCCTCTTTTTCCGCACACTTTTATTCATTTTTTTGCATTTCAAAATTTCTTCTTCTTCTTCTTCTTCTTCTTCTTCTTCTTCTTCTTCTTCTTCTTCTTCTTCTTCATTCATTCATCATGTCGCTTCTTCAATTCCCCGCAAGGCGCCCCGGAGTCTCAATTTTGCTGAAGCTTTTAAAATGAAGGCTCAGTGAGAAGTCCGCTTTCACTTCCAGTCTTTGCTTAATGGTACTTCACAGCCATCATTGACTTGTTTTGTTTTGTTTTGTTTTGTTTTTGGTTTTTTTATTCTGCTTTCTTTTGGGGTTAGCTTCTTCATCTTTTTTTAGGAGGGGGGTATAGGTCTAAAATTGATCTTGATTTGCGTTCGATTGAGATTCTTGTTTTATTTGTTAATATCATCAATAATTGAACGACTACAGTTCTTCCGAAAGTAATGCTTCCCATTTATTTTCACTAACACTACGACACTATAATACATTTCCTCTACTCTCTTTCTTTCTTTCTTTCTTTCTTTTAGGGACTGGCTAAAAAAATCGGATACTACGAGTTTTAAAAGCGAATTAAGAATAATTAAATCTATTATTTAAGGTTAAACTTTGTCTAAATCGATAAGTAGTAGCATAATAACCATCATTAAAAAAAGAAAAATATAATTACATATGCAGTTTATTTTTAATAGATTTAAAACTATTTGTTTTGGTCAATTTCGACGCGATCCGCCATTTTGGCTGTTTTTCAATGGTTTTAGGCGCTTGTTTACAATTTTAACGTAACATTTGGGATGGAAAAAATTACCAAAAATCAGGTAATTATCCGATTTTAATAAAATTTTCAGTATTGATTTAACAATTAATGAATTTTATAATGCATCAGTTATTTTATTTCAAAACTTTAATTTAGTATTTTTGCTATGAAAAATTAATATATAAAATTCATTTAAAATATGAAAATCCTGATGTTAATTTTAAAATGTTATATTTTTAGATTCTAAAAATAAATATCTACTTAATGCAAAACTTATTTTAGGCGCCAAAATAATAAGTTTTGAAGAAAAACACGATTGAAAATGTTTCCCCTTTTTAAGCAGAAAAAACATCAATGTATATTTTTTTTCTTTTATAAGATAATAGCCAATTAAATGATTATCGAAATGAGTAAAAAAGAAATCTCCAAAAAATTAATTATTTATTATTTTTTTACATTTTATTTTTTGATTTTCAGTACTTATTTTCTCATAGAAGCGCAACCGTAAATTTTTTTTGTTGTTGTTGTTTCTATTCATAACTTCGGTCTTTTATCTCTTTATTTATACTGTAATTAGTATCGAAAATGACCAACTTGAAAAACATTTTACGCCCCCAACATAATGGGGGTCAAAATTAAGTGACCTGAAAAAAATGAGAAACTTTTGAAATAAAATAAATAATGCATTATAAAGATCATTCATTGACACTGAAAATTTCATTAAAATCCGATAATTTCCTGATTTTTGGTAAATTATTTTCTGTAGGGGGGGGGGGCTAAAGTCCTTTTGTCAAAAACGCATTTTAGGCTCAGTTTGCCAGTCCCTACTTTCTTTTTTTCTTTCTTATTATATTTTTCAGTATCGCATGTCCTTTACCTTCCTTTTTTTTTCATAATAACAACGGAATGCGACACTCATAAGAAATAACGGTTATTTCCTATAATTCCAACCTAAAAAAGGGGAACCACTCTGAATTAATTTATCTGTTAATTAATGTACCCATTATTTTCCCATTAAGGAAAGAAAAAAAGAAGACGGGGTTAGGGTTAGGGTTGTAAGGTTCAGGGTTATAACCATGTTATAACTTGTTGAAACGAAACAAACTCCGACAAGGGTGTTAAACATATAACAAGATGGACTTTAATTAAAAGCACATGGAATAACATATAACATGAAATACAGATACATAGTAGAGAATACATTAGATAGAAATAATAAAAGGACACATTCATGAATGGAAATACAATGTTTAGGTATAAAAGAGATACCTAAATGAATATATAAAATATAGGAGTTAATGGATAGTCCATGTTGTATAATTCACTTACTAGTGATGGAAGGGCAGAAGCCCCCACCGAGAAAGGGGTAGACAGTGCCTAGCCCGTGCGAGTTCGTTCGTGACGAAACACAAAAGAGGCAGAAGAGTTTGAACCTCGCGCTTAAATACCAGACCTCCTGGTAGTCGGCACGGAAGCCCCAGCGGGAAGATAACTCTTCCAGGCAAAGAGAAGATAATCCCAACAGGGTTAGGGGTTAGGGTTAGGTGTTAGGGTTAGGGTTAGGGGTTAGTTTAATGTGAAAATAATGGGTAGATTAATTAACAGATGAAATTCATTCAGAGTGGTTCCCCCTTTTATAGATAGGAGTTATAATAAATAACCGAAATAAGAATTCAGCAATTAAGTGACACCAGATTATCAGGATTTATATTTTTACATTTCATCTTGGACGTTTTTTATTTTTAACCAGAGGGTGTTACAGAATGATAACGGTCGGAAGATTAAGGAACAAGAGTATCAATATATAGATTATGGGGTAATTTTCACCTTTAGTTGTTAAAATTCCTAGCAGAAAATTGTGCGTGCGCATTGTCTGAAATGAACTTAATTGTTATTAAGAACACATTTTATGATATTTTTGTGTTAAAGCATGCAGTGGTATTGTTTTCGAAACGATTCTAAGATTTGTATATTTCGCACGGACACATTCAAAATGGCTACCGTCTTGTTTCAAAGTGAAAGTCAGTTGGCTAAATTCCTAGCACAAAATTATCTGAAATGAACTTAATTGTTATTAAGAACACATTTTATGATATTTTTGTGTTAAAGCATGCAGTTGTATTGTTTTCGAAAAAGTTTCTAAGATTTGTTTATTTCGTACGGAAACTTTCAAAATAGCTACCGGCTTAGTTCAAAGTGAAAGTCAAGGGAGGTTACTCTTATTGCCTTATTTACTAGGAATTTTGACAACTAAAGGTGAAAATTACCGATTATGGAACCTGAATGTCATCAAGTACGAGTCGAAAATAAAAGAGTAATTCTAGTAAGTGGGAAGGATTATTATGAATATCCGTAAAATGAACATGCTAATTATCTGTCATATGATTAAAAGTAAGATGAGCTTATCCGTTACAAATCCGTTTTCGCCTTGGCACTGTCAGGTAGCCTTGCTAAGCCTACATTATCGTGCCCAGAAAGGGGAAAAAAACACCTGCGGTTATAGTTGGCCCTTTTGTTTTCAGGCATATCAACACTTTTCGGGTCATTTAATGACGAATCAAGCTATTTTGATATCAGGTTACTTACAGTGCCTACTCTTGCTTAGAATAGTCACCCATTAAGTATTGAACAGGTTCATTACTGCTTAACTTCAGGTATCAAGCGGGAACCAGTGTTTACAACATAACTTGGTCGTAATTGTTAAGATTAGTTGGCTGGTTGATTGTTTTACGACATTTCAATCCCTTTCGGGTTATTTAATGCCGAATTAAGTTATTTTAATATTAGATTGCTTACAGCATCTGCTGTTTCTAAAATGGTCACCCATATAAGTATTGAACTGGTTCATTGCTGCTTAACTTTGACTGAACTTTGGTGATCTTTTGGAGAACCGGACGAGGCTCTTTTCATTTCATATAGCGCTAATACCATATTAGGAAAGGTATGAATCCAACTATTCTCCCTCCATTTATAGGTAAATCATAGGGCAGACTAGGGTATTTAACCTTGATTAGGCAACCAGTCTAGGAGAAGGAAAATTCTAAATTCAACCCTCTTAACGCTTAATAAGTTTATCTTCTGTCACATCCTACTCGTACGGAAGGGTTAATAAATATGCATATGCAGGTGGACCAATAGAATGGATTCCTTTGACTCTCTCTCTCTCTCTCTCTCTCCTCTCTCTCTCTCTCTCTCTCTCTCTCTCTCTCTCTCTCTCATTCATCCTTATCGGCCATTGCTCTCAGCAAGTTCATTACACGGAATCAAGTGTCTGCAAAGATCTAATGAATATGTACTCTTCGCAGAGAACCGTCCCGGCCTCCTAGCTCAAAATTCGCTAGCCGGTGGCTGCTGAAAAAAAACCTTTGAAGTCCGTAGCCGAAGCGGTGTCACTTGCAAAAAAAAAAAAACAAAAAAAAACAAAAAAAAACAAATTAGGGCGTTTTTCACGAAAACCCCAACCCTAACCCTAAACCCTAAACCCCCTAGTTAAAATTAACAGTTTTATTACAAAATTTATGGGTTCTGTTTTTTCTGGGTCACACTGTATACAGGGTGAGCCAGAAAAAAAGAGCCAGAATTATTTATTTATTTTCCCATTAAACTAACCCTAAACCCCAACCCTAACCCTAAACCCTAAACCCTAGATTTTTTTGCAAGTGACATCGCGAAGAGTACCAATGAATGTAAGTTTTTGTTGGTCGAGCAAGTCTGGTGTGTCCATGTGCATGAGTCCATAAGAGAACATCGCTTATGAGTTCATCCTTACCCAGCAGTGCCGCATTTCTTGTCTTACTTGGATGGTTTGTATGATGGGAGATAAGTGGCCGCACAGGTGCTGTTTTGTAGGGTGCTGATTCCAAGAATAGTTTAGCCCTGTCGCTGCGGCTTTAGAATACAAAGACTGCATCTCTACAGAGGAGTAAGACCCCCCCCAATGTGTCCACCTGTTAGCTGTGGGTGGCGACCCGTGATGCTTAAGGACGAAATCCTGGTGGGTGAGCTGTTCATGATATGCAAAATACCACTCAGACCCTTACTTAGGCTAGACGGGCGGTTGGAGTGGCCCCCTTCGATCAATCAGCTGGTCATGTTAAGACCTAGCATTTATATGATTGACCCAACCCTTTGCCCTTATGGCAAGCCCCAACCCTTTTTATCATATGCAGTGACTAGGGGGTTTCAGGTCCTGGGAATGACGTTAAACTCTATTTGATGGTGAGGTTCCAGTTCTGGGATTTGGGGAATGTGAAGCACTCCTTAATGACCATTACTCCCTGGTCCACTCTGATCCGGAGTGGTAGTACCTTTAGGATCTCATCTATGGGTTAAAATAGAAAAATGTATTTATAAGGAAATTAAGTATCCATTAAGAATGAATTTCTCTGAATGTCTGAGATGAGGCTTGATGATTTGTATTATCTGCGTCATTCGGACTATTGTCGTCATCTTCATTGTTATCTGTACAATGTTTCGACCGATGTGTCATGCCCAGGACGCCCATTTTCAGGGGAGTCTAATTGTTACAATTCACGGCCTCATGAATTGTTGACAAACCCTGTAGCTGAATAAGGGGCCATTTCAGATCAGCCAGTGGAAAAATAGCAGGACTATTTGAATGAGTCCAACTGACCCGTAGAGGCGTTCAAAAGATTTGTTCAAAACCGCACGCAGAAGTCTTTTGTAATTGCTATCTAGGTTTTGTTGTCCAAGTTCTTTCGTAAGAGGCCAGAACTATCTATCATATTGCATATCGCATCATATGGCATATGATATCATAATGCATATGATATCATATTACATATAATGTCATATTGCATATCATATCATATTGCATATGATATCTTATTGCATATACATATCATATCATATCATATTGCATATGCATATATTATATTGCATATGATATCATATCATATCATATCATGTCATATTGCATATATTATATTGCATATGATATCATATTATCATATTGCATATGATATCATATTGCATATGATATCATATTATATCATGTCATATTGCATATATCATATTGCATATGATATCATATTACATATCATGTCATATTGTATATATATATTGCATATGATATCATATTGCATATCATATCATATTGCATATCATGTCATATTACATATCATATTATATTGCATATGATATCATATTGCATATGATATCATATTACATATTGGTCTTTTTACGCATGCGCCGTATCAAAACAATCATATTAATTCAAGAGTTGTATCTAAGTTCATTGTATTGGAACAGAAAATCAGAAATGAACATTAATACTTCATGCTGTTTTAATCAAAGGTAGAAAAGAGATTGTCTCTTTTCTATGAAATCTGTGAATTGTCAATTTTAATTCAATTTAATTTTAATCTAATTAATTTATAATGGACGTTCCGCTTCACGTTTACATAGACTTGTCTGAATGCTCAAGTTTCCCTGTTAATTAACCTACCTAACTATCTACCTACCTACACACACACACACACACACACACACACACACACACACATATACATATATATATATATATATATATGTGTGTGTGTGTGTGTGTGTGTGGTAAAGAATAGAGGGAAAAATGTGGACAAAGGAACAAAACTCACACAAGTATATGTAGAGATATGTTTCGTCGAGCATAGATGTCGGTTTCATCAGTCGTTTATTATCTCCAAATTCAACCCTCTCCCATCCACTTTCTCTCCTATAAAACACATGTATGATGCATTAATGATCAAATAAATGACTGGTGAAGCTGAGTTCAATGCGCGGGGAAATATATCTCCTACATATACGTGTCTGAGTTTTGTTCTTTTTTCCACATTATTCCCTCTATTCTTTACTATATTCTGTCGGATTTACTCCAATACTCCATCCTCATGTACATATATATATATATATATATATATATATATATATAGTCAGTGTTACATTCAGTAAATGTGTACTAGAATCTCTCCCCTCTCTCTCTCACTCTCTCTCTCTCTCTCTCTCTCTCTCTCTCTCTCTCTCTCTCCACACACACACACACACACACACACAAACACATATATATATATATATATATATATATATATATATATATAACAAATTTTTGGTAGAGCTGAATTTATATATAATAAAGTTTTTTTTTTTTAAATAACAGCAATTTTGAATAGTAAAAAGAAAAGGGGGCGAAAGAAAAAAAAGGAGAAACTTAAGGGCCCTTTCAACCGGTGCTTTCTCAAAAGCCGGTCGTTACTTTTTCAAAAAGCACCGATCGAAAGGGCCCTTAAGTTTCTCCTTTTTTTTTCTTTTTGTTCTTTCGCTCCGTTTTCTTTTTACTATTCAAAATTGCCGATTAATAAAGTATGTAATTTTTTTAAATTATATATAGTGTTTGTGTGTGTGTGTGTGACAGAGAGAGAGAGGGAGAGAGAGAGGGGGAAGAGATTCTAGTACACATTTACTGAATGTAACACTGAAAGCTTCCTTTCTTCCCCTATATATATATATATATATATATATATATATATATATATATATATAATAAAGTAAAAAGTAAAGTCGTCGGGGCGGCCTAAAGTAGGTTATCAGCCAGTCAGCGAGGGAGTCTATCCCCTTTCCAATAGTGCTAGACCAAGGAGATTGTTTTGGCGTCTGAGGTGGGGTGCCACACCTACCATCAGCTCCTTACTTTACCGCACAGATCCCTGTGCTACTCATACGCTGAGTTGGCGAGGACCGGTATCGAACTAGGGACCTTGTGGTTTCTAGCCGAATGCTCTACCGACCCCTTATATATATATATATGTGTGTGTGTGTGTGTATATTGTGGACAGTAGACAAGGAAAAGTGTACATGAATTTA
>CM042173.1:15586732-15589232 GCA_023376005.1 Doryteuthis pealeii
ACTGGCTTGCATTCCATTTCAAAATTCCGCCCTGTCGGCTGGGGCGTTAGAATGCACCGACTGCACCTCTGAACAGGGGTAAGACTCCCCAATGGGCCCACCTGTTGGCCGTGGGTGGCGACCCGTGATGCTTAAGGATAGAGCCCAGGTGGATGAGCAGTCCATGACATGCAATACTCCACTTTGGTCCTATCTTGGGCTAGACGGGCGGTCGGAGAGGCCCCCTCCGATCAATCGGCTGGTCACGTCAAGCCCTAGCACCTATATGATTTTCCCAACCCTATTGCCCTTATGGCAAGCCCCAACCCCTTTTTATCATATGGGTGCTAGAAGGCGGTGGCTGCGGGTCTACATATCCTGGGAATGCCGTTAAACTCTATCTGATGGTGAGGTTCCAGGGGAATGTGGAGCACCCGTTCATCACCATTGCTCCCTGGTCCACTCTGACCCGGAGTGGTAGTACCTGTTAGGGTCCCATCTATGGGTTAAATAGAAAAATGTATTTATAAAAAAATTGTATTATCCATTAAGAATTGATTTATTTCAAAACTTTATCGGCATTAAATAACCCACTGAGGTTGATATGCCGTAAAACAAAACAAACCAAACCAAACATAAAGCCGTGTTTACTGGCTTGCATTCCATTTCAAAATTGAACAATTATAATATTCCCTCAATGAATCAGATTTTTCAAGAGAGACAAATCACTGTTCGGTTCTGTTGGGTGACGGCATTCATCCTGGGTCAGTTGAGCCGGCTCAACTATCGATTTCACCTGTGGAATTCATGGAAGGATGATTTGGTTTGGTTTGGTTTGGTTTGGTTTGTTTTACGGCATATCAACCTTAGTTGTTCATTTAATGCTGACAAAGTTGTGAAATAAATTCATTCTTAATGATAATACAATTTTGTTTATTAACTCATGTTTTTCTATTCAACCCATAGATGGGACCCTAACAGGTACTACCACTCCGGGTCAGAGTGGACCAGGGAGCAATGGTGATGAAGGGGTGCTCCACATTTCCCAAACTTCCCAAACTCGAACCTCACTATCAGATAGAGTTTAACGTCATTTCCATGACATGTAGACCCTCAGCTAGGGCCTTATAGCACCGATATGATAAAAAGGAGTTGGGGCTTGCCATAAGAGCAATAGGGTTTGGGCAATCATATAGGTGCTAGGGCTTGACGTGACCGGCCGATTGATCGGAGGTGGCCTCTCCGACCGCCCCTCTAGCCCAAGAAAGGGCCAAAGTGAAGTATTGCAAGACACGGACTGCTCGACGACTTGGGTTCTATCCTTAAGCATCCCGGGTCGCCACCCATGGCCAACAGGTGGCCCCCTTGGGGGAGTTTTACCCCTCAGAAGGGGTGCAGTCGGCGCATTCTAACGCCCCACCGACAGGGCTGTGTCCATTTCTTACGATTTAAACCATGACGCTAAATGCGCCTCCACGAGTAGGTGTGATTTTGAGTAGCTCTATCTATCGACGCTACTTAACTTCGGTTATCATGCTATAATTGCTGCTTTCTGTTTGACTAAGCCTGAACGCTAAAATGTGATTTTATGTTATGATAGCAGCGGCTACCCGGCGTCGCCTGGGTAGAGGGGGATTTTTTAAAAGTTTAGTCTCACAAATCCATTATTATTGAATCGTGAGTTGAATCCTCATGGGATGCCCCATTTAAATCCCCGTGTAAAAAAAATAGACCTTGCATTGATCCAGCTACTCTGAAAAGAAATGTTAATGTCTACTATCTAAAATATTAAATGAAAAAAAAATTCCATGCTGTTATCATTTAAATTTTATTTTCTTTAATTATCTTCACGAAAATAAATCAAATCTCTATTATCTTTGCTCAAAAACCAAGCCCTGGTGATATTTAATGTGTATATATATATTTACTTTGTCGTTTTATTTTTGAAGTTTCCTCCGGACATACAGATTCACACAACTGCCCTTTATATATGTACTAAAAGTGGCTACCCGGCGTCACCTGGATAGAAGGGGGATTTTTTTAAGTTAGTCTCGCAGATCCATTATTACTTATTACAAGTTAGATCCTCACTGGATGCCCCATAAAATCCCCACGTAAATATATAACAATATGGTAAGAAATTTTAATTCAATAATTTAGAATATAAAAAAATTCAATATAAATGAGGCGATTAATTCAATCAATCAACATCATATTTCAATTACCTTCTGTTACTATACAAATTTTAATTTTTAAATATCTTCCCAATTATAAATAAAATCTTCATTATTTTTGCTCAAAAACCAAGCCCTGGTGATATTTAATGTGTATATATATTTACTTTGTCGTTAATTGTTTTCTCCGGACATACACATATACACGACTGCCCTTTATATGGGTAAGAAGTAGAATAGACTATGCTATTCAACCAAGGTATTTCAACCGGTCTAGGAGAAGGAAAACTCTGAATTCAAACCTGTTAAACGGCGCTTTAAAATGACCTTTTGTCGCTCGTGTTTAG
>CM042173.1:15591732-15594232 GCA_023376005.1 Doryteuthis pealeii
AGAGGGGGATTTTTTTAAGTTAGTCCCGCAGATCCATTATTACTGAATCGTGAGTTGACTCCTCGTGGGATGCCCCATTTAAATCCCTATGTAAAAAAAATAGACCTTTCATTGATCCAGCTACTCTGAAAATAAAATGTTAATGTCTACTATCTAAAATATTAAATGAAAAAAATCCATGCTGTTATCATTTAAATTTTATTTTTTAATTATCTTCACGAATATGAATCAAATCTCTATAATTTTTGCTCAAAAACCAAGCCCTGATGATATTTAATGTGTATATATATTTATTTTATTTTATTTTCGAAGTTTCCTCCGGACATACGTATACACACATCTGCCCATTATATATGTATAGATTTCAACATATTACATTGTTTCAATTTCCTTTTTTTAACTCCGATTTCGTTTTTCCAATTTGCTATGCTTCGTTATATTTCATTTCAATCTTTCTTTTCTCTCTCTCTCTCTCTCTCTCTCTCTCTCTCTCTCTCTCTCTCTCTCTCGCACTATAATGCTTCTCTCATGTGTTATTTCTTTCTCTCTTGTTTCTTTCAACATATTGATTTGTTTTAAATATCATTCTTTCTTTCTGTATATCTATCTATCTATCTTTCTTGATTTGTTTTAAATTTCATTCTTTTTATCTATCTATCCATCTATCTATCTATCCATCTATCTATCTTTATTTCTTTCTTTCTTTCTTTCTTGATTTGTTTTAAATGTCAATCTTTCTTTCTTTCTCTCTATCTATCTATCTATCTATCTATCTATCTTTCTTCCCTTTTGATTTGTTTTACATGTCATTCTTTCTATCTATCTATCCATCTATCTCTCTTTATTTCTTTCTTGATTTGTTTTAAATGTCATTCTTTCTATCTATCTATCTATCTTTCTTTCTTTTAAATGTCATTCTTTCTTTCTTTCTTTCTTTCTTTTAAATGTCATTCTTCTCTTCTTTCTTTCTTTTAAATGTCATTCTTTCTTTCTTTCTTTCTTTTAAATGTCATTCTTTCTTTCTTTCTTCTTTTAAATGTCATTCTTTCTTTCTTCTTTCTTTCTTTCTTTTAAATGTCATTCTTTCTTTCTTCTTTCTTTTAAATGTCATCTTTCTTTCTTTCTTTCTTTCATCTATCTTTATTTCTTTCTTTCTTGATTTGTTTAAATTCATTATTTCTATCTATCTATCTATCTATCTATCTGTCTTTCTTTCTTGATTTGTTTTAAATTTAATTCATTCATTTTTTTTCTTTCAATATATTGCTTTATTTTTAATTTCATTGTTTCTTCCTTTGTTTTTCCTTGTTTTTTTTTTCTTTAACATATTGCTTTGTTTCGTTTTCATTTTAAATTTCATTCTTTCTTCCTTCCTTTCTCTCTTTCTTTCTTTTAACATATTACTTTGTTTTAAATTTCATTCTCTCTTTCTTTCTGTCTTTCTTTCAACACATTATTTTTTTAAAATCATTCTTTCTTTCTTTCTTTCTTTCTTTCTTTTAACATATTGCCTAGTTTTACATTACTTTCTTTCTTTCTTTTTTCTTTCAATATTTTGCTTTGTTTTAAATTTATTTTTAAATTCTTTTAAAAAAAAACAACCTTATAGAAAATGGAAACTCAAATTGTGTCAATTGACAAGTTGACGTTCGCCCGAACAGATGACATAGAAACGCTGCTGGCAAAGGAAATGGGAAAGAATTCTCGCGCAGGCGTAAAAGTGACTTCCGTCCTGATATGAGTTTTACCGACAGCATTTCGAAAAGTTATTGTGTAAATAAATAGATAAGTGAATAAAAGTAAATTAAACCAATAAAAGAAAAATGTATTTATGGAAAAAGAAAATAATTAAAGAAAAAAATGAAAAGAAAATAATGGTTTATTTGCCCTTTTTCTGTGAAATGATTAGTGCTATCGGCTTTTTCACGGTCACTGCAACCATTTCAGCATTTTGAAGGATAGAGAGAAAAGAACACAAGAAAATTAGTGTTTAAAGTGGTTGTTGTCAAACTTTTCTTTTACCTGTGGATCCTATATGGGAATATATGGGGGAAATAGATGTTCGTATCAACAAGCTCCCGCCGAGAGGGGGGCCAAAAAGAAGCGAGTCCACAGTCTTCCAGCAAGTCAAACCTTCCCCTGGTCAACACGTTCCTCGTCCTCGCCTAGCAGCTGCAAAATCCGTCACCGTAGTCGAAAATAATCTCTAGCAGTTCAAAATCACATTTCTTTACTCGGTCGTTCGCGTCAGTCAACCTGCTAGTGCTAACTCCTCACTGCCTAGCGCTCGACTCACATGTTATTTATGTACGTATTTACCGAAACTTCCTGGCACTTCGCGTCCGTCCAGTGCCTAAATCGTATCTGCTTTCGCATGCGGGAGGACGCGGGTTCGATCCCGGCAGGCAAGACAATGTCTTGCTCTTTTTCGTTCTCCGCCATATGAAAAAGAACATTTGTTAGTAATAATAATTCACTATCAAATGTTTAAGTTGATAAA
>CM042173.1:15599232-15604232 GCA_023376005.1 Doryteuthis pealeii
ACTTTTTTAAAGACTACGGAATTCATGTGATGATGATGATAACACTGTTGATATTACGTCTCATTCCCTTACACACACACACACACACACATATAATATATATATATATATATATATATATATATATATATATATAAGCATTCATATCTGTCAAACGATCTGTCAATTTATCTATTTTTTATTTCCCTCTTCTCTCTCTCTCTCTCTCTCTCTCTCTCTCTCTCTCTCTCTCTCTCTCTCTCTCTCTCTCTCTTCTCTTTCTCTCTCTTTATATATCTATCTATCTCTCCTCTTCTCTCTCCCCTCTCCCTCATAAGCGACGTTCCCCTGTGGAAGCCAGCACATGGCAACGCCAGAGCGGGCCGCCCAGCAAAGATTTACTTCAAACAGTTCTGCGCAGATACTGTATGTTGTGCAGAGGACCTGCCGGAGGCAATGAATGATATGGACGGTTGGTGAAAGATTGTCATGGATATCCGAGCTGCTAGCACGACATGATGATGATGATGATGATGATGCTGTAGATATTACGTCTAATTCCTTTCCAAAAAGTATTATTATTGCATTATCAATAAATGGGTGTTAACATGCACAAATTTTTAACAGTAACATGTTCACAATAAGCATATTGAGCGATAGGTACTGCTATCGAATGGTGAGCCATTTCAAAATGCGTACACTTAAATTTAGCCGGATATTCTATAAACCGGGTAATGCTGTGTACCTACCGTTAGTGTGATATGTAACAGGTAATTTTCTTTTTTAAAATGTTGATTTATCTTATATGATAAAAATTTCCATTTGCAGCCGTTCGGTATAAGTTTTTTTTAATCAACAACAAAGATAGTAAAATAGATATTATTTTTAAAAATACGAATAAGTACAAATTGAAATGTGTCTGTTAGTATAATCGATATATATTATATATATTATATATATATATATATATATATAATATTATTATTATTATTATTATTATTTTATATTTTTGCTTGAAGGCAATTACAATGCGTATATCGCATAACATTCGATAAGTATAGTAAATAAACATGATAAGTGAATTTCGGTAAAGGATCGTTCGGTGTGTCGAACATCGTACAGACTGTTTCGACTTTATTGTCTCATCAGCGATGTATACTAACGATTTCCCTCCGGATGGAAATCGTTAGTATACATCGCTGATATATATATATCTTTGAAAGGAAGGAAAAACTCAACACCGTAATTCCATAATAAATTTATTTCGACCAAAATTGGGGCCTTTATACATCTAAGTTGATTTAATATAGCTCCCCAAAATTTTCGTCTCATCAGATGGTAGATCAAGATAATTTGAATTGCATAACTGAAAAATTTACTTCTCAAAAACTTTTTTTTTTTAATTTTACATTGTAAGACTGTCACCATGGCGACAGGAAGTCAAATGAGAAAAAAAGATACTCTTCAATGTCTGGTTTCTTAGGTGGGATGGTAGTCAGACAAAATTAAACTATGAATTAAACTATCGAATGAGTCTGAAAAAATATTGCGCTGTATATAATCTAAAAAGTTTATTATACATTGAGCGCTTTTTAGTGATTTAAAGATTCACTGTATTTATACATACTGGATCATACAATAATAATACTGTGTATCTTAGAAATCACATACAGAATCATCCCAAGTTTTGGATACCTCTCATGTATATATATATATATATATATATATATATATATTAATGGCTGCCAACTCGTGTTCGAGTAAGACCATTTCCTGTATTTTTTTATCATCATAGTTAGGTGCCAGTAGCATTTGACACTCTATCCTTGTGTTTTCTCAGATGACTCACCAGGCCAGCCCTGGAAAGACATACTCTTCCACATAAACTACATGTTGGAACTTCACTTTGAATGTTGCTGGCCTGAAAATTACCCTTTCTAATAGCCCGCTTCAATTTTTGTGTTTAATTCGCTTGTACTCAAATTCTTCCACAGACAGGGAGATGGTGGCACTCCAGCCAGGTCTATTACTATCTTCTCCCAGTCCTCCACAGCAAAGCAGTGTTCTTCAGACTGTCCTTGAGGCAGTCCTTAAACCTCAATTTGGGTTTGCACTGACGGCGTTTGCCAGTTGAGATGTCCCCGTAAAATAGTTGTTTTGGGATTTGGCAATCATTCAGGCGAAATAGATGACCAGACCAGCGAAAACGTGATCTAAAGACTAAACTCTCAATACTAGGCAGGTGACATCTACATATCTAACTACTATGACGCCACTATATTATATATATTTACCAACCCCTCCGCACGAGTAGGATGTGACACAAGGTCAATTTCTTAAACGGAATTTAACAGGTTTGAATTCAGAGTTTTCCTTCTCCTAGACTGGTTACCTAGCCACGGTTGAAGAGCCCAGTCTGCCCTGCTATTTACCCATAGCTGGAGGGAGAACTGGATCCATACCTTTCCCAGGAGTATTAACGCTATGTGAAATTCAAACAGTTTCGTCCTGGAATTGAACAGTCTAGGAGAAGGAAAACTCTGAATTCAAACCTGTTAAACTCCGCTTAAGAAATTGATCTTGTGTCGCATCCTGCTCGTGCGGAGGGGTTGGTAAATATGTATGTATATATGTATAGAAGTTTCCCCCGGACATACATATACACACAACTGCCCTTTATATATGTCTTATTATAATGGAGATTGTGTGTTTTTCTGTCTGTAACCGAAACTATATTCCTACTCAAGTCACAATTCTCTTAGTTATTGACATCACATTATCTACGATTTTATTTTTTATCTAAACCTCAATGATTAATAAAATTGTCTTACATTATTAATACTGTTAACCATATTAACATACTAACAACATGCAATTATATTTATATATACAACAAAATAGCGGTTTACAATGTGAACGGGAAGGCTAATTTGCATATTAATATTAAAAATGTGAATTTAATAAATATGTGCTTAGTATTATTGATTTCTAATTGTTTGGTTTTATTTTAATGAATATAAGCAAAAATCTCTTCAATAAATCTTAAATTAAATCCATTAACAAGAAAAAATAACTGTCATTTTATTCTTTACTTCCTCTTATAACTAAATACTTAAATTAGAAAAAATAACAATGAAAGACGAGAGTGATGGAAGAGTAAGTTTCAGTTGTTCCATTTTTTATTATACTCTCTCTGTTTCAAATCTTTTATTATACTCCCTCTGTTTCAAATCTTTTTATCTGTATTCTTATTTAGTTTCATTAGCCTTTCTAATTTAATACAATATTTTATTACATTAAAACTTAAATACTTGCACCCGGCGGAGGGTGCATATATTTGCTAGTATAGATAATGTTGTTACAATAATGGGTCAGGTGTTACCCTTAATGTTACACATTGGACCCGTCAAAGAACACAAACACATGTATTTAGGAAAATGTAAGATGAGATGTTTATTTTCCCCGGTTGTGTACAGCTGAGAGTCGTGGGCAGGGTTACGCAATGTGGAGCCTTCGGGAGTTCCTTTCAAGTGATCTCGAATCTGATCGTCGTCTGTCTAATCGATCTCTACGGGCTTCTTTTATTGTAGTCTGACCCTCGGTGTCACGCCTCTTTGTTCGTGACACCTACGCAGTTTTTTTCTGTAGACACGCCTCTTCGCCCACGCAGGCTGTTTTCATTGGCTATGGGCTACGCCTACAGATTTCTGCACCTAAATCATGTCAAATGTTCGCCTGCATTTCCAGGTGCAAAAGGTCAGGTCAGGGCCACATCCTGTTTTCGTTTCCAGGCTGCACCTGACCCCCATGCACTTCCTATTCAGCCTGGTCCTTGGGTGCACTGATCAGACAATATATTACCTTAAAACATTTTATTACTTCAATAAAACAAATGATACATACTTTCAACATTCACAGTATTCTGTAATAAACATTTTTTCTTAGCATTGTTACACCAATGTTTTTTCACTCATCTATATTTATGAGACGTTTCTTAAACAAGTTTAACATAACGAATCGACTATTAAGAGTAAAAACAAAAAGACACAGAATTTCCCCTGACGGAATAAGCCACTTTAACTAGTGATATATATCATCGTTAGTTTGACATTAAACTGTTTAGTTGTCTCTTACACATTAGTAAGATTTATAAAGGAAATAATGGAGACATGTTGTGCAATTGTTACAGTCGTAAGACATGGACAGTAGTGTTGCATAGCGCCTTCTTCACTGGCACTAAATAATTATAATGTTGCCTACCTCTTTCTTTAATTCTATTTCTTGGCCGTCTTTAGTATTCTGATCGTCTTTGGTATTTCTTCTATCATCTTGACTTGGTCTGGAATCTTCTAAGGTCTGGACTTTCTTTCACTATGTTCTTGCTGGCTGGTCGTCCTGGATTCATTTCTTAGTCTTGTTACCAAGACATTCATCAACCACAAGAACATATTACTTATACAAACTTTTATTTCCTTAACTATACATTTCATGTAACTAAATATCTGACTAACATAGCGCGCGTGAGTTCCAGTTTTAGGCAGGACCTAAAATGGCCGACTTCTCTGCCTGACGTCTAACTGAAAACTGGGGACTCTGAAAAAGGTCGCACGTGACTTCACATATTTGGCGGGCTTCTGTAATTTTCCATGGAAGGACTCGGCCATGATATGAAAAGGGTAATCCCCTCGGAATTACAGGGGATTGACAATAATCTTATGCAACCGCATAGATTATGTAACAGTAGTTTAAATCCTGGACGAGGCTGTTTTACATTTCACACCATTGGGAAAGATATGAATCAAACTATTCCCACTCCAGCTATGGGTAAATAGTAAATAGTAAAACATCCTACACGTAGCGAACAGGTGGGGTAAATATCTCTGGCCGTCTCATTGTGGTATAATGATTAGTAAGTTAGTCTCGCAGGTCCATTGTTATCAAATAGTTAGTTTGATCCTCGTTAGATGTCCCATACTTCGAACCTTGTGTCACATCCTACCCGTGGCGTACGGGTTGAGTAA
>CM042173.1:15609232-15636732 GCA_023376005.1 Doryteuthis pealeii
ATTAGTTAAGATTTATAAAAGGAAAATAATGGAGACATGTTTGTGCAATTGTTACAGTCGTAAGACATGGGACATAGTGTTGCATAGCGTCTTCTAGCTGGCAACTAAATAATTATAAATGTTGCATACCTCTTTCTTTAATTCTATTTCTGGCCATCTTTAGTATTCTGGATCGTCTTGGTATTTCTTCTATCATCTTGGACTTGGTCTGGAATCTGCTAAGGTCTGGAATTTCTTTTGCAATGTTCTTGCTGGCTGGTCGTCCTGGATTCATTCCTTAGTCTTGTTACCAAGAACATTCATCAACCACAAGAACATATTACTTATACAACTTTATTTCCTTAACTATCATTTAATGTAAACCAAATATCTGACTAACATAGCGCGCACAGGTGAGTTCCAAGTTTAAGGCAGGACCATAAAATGGCCGAACTCTTCTGCTGACGTCTAACTGAAAACTGGGGACTCTGAAAAAGGTCCACGTGACTTCACATATTTGGGCGGATTTTCAGTATTTTCCCATGGAAGAACCCGGCCATGATATGAAAAGGGTATCCCTGGAATTACAGGGTTGACAATAATCTTATGCACCGCATAGATTATGTAACATAGTTTAAACCTGGACGAGGCTGTTTTTACTTCAACACCATTGGGAAAAGGTATGAATCAAAACTATTTCCCATCCAACTATGGGTAAATAGTAATAGTAAGACATCCCTACACGTAGCGAACAGGTGGGGGTAAATATCTCGGGCCGTTCCTTTGTGTATAATGGTTAATAAGTTAATCTCGCAGATCCATTAATTATCAAAAAATAGTTAGTTTGATCCTCGTTAAATGTCCCATATATTTGGACCTTGTGTCACATCCCTACCCGTGGCGTACAGGTTGAGTAAATACCCTCAGTGTCATCATCGTGGTGTTAATGGTTAGTAAGTTAGTCTGCAGATCCATTATTCTTAAATAGTGAGTTTGATCCTCACAGGATGTCCCATTCTGGAACCTTGTGTCACATCCTACCCGTGGGTAGCGGGTTGGTAAATAAGTCGGACGTACCATCATGGTATAATGATTAATAACTAGTCTAGCAGATCATTTATTATTGAATAGTGAATTTGATCCTCACTAAATGTCCCATACTTGCGTCACATCTTACCCGTGGGAACGGGTTAAGTAAATACCTTGGGCGTGGTGTAATGGTTTGCAATCTAGTCCCGCAGATCCATTACTAATGAATAGGGAGTTTGATCCTCACTGGATACCCCATACTTGTGACATTGCGTCACATCCTACATGTGGCGTACGGGTTGGGTAAATATGTCAGACGTCCCATCATGGTGTAATAATTAATAAGCTACTCTCGCATATCTATTATTACTGAATAGTGAATTTGATCCTCACTGGATGTCCCATTCTTGGAACCTTGTGTCACATCCTACCCGTGGCGTACGGGTTGGGTAAATACATTGGGCGTCCCATCGTAGTGTAATCGTTTGCAATCTATTCCCGCAGATCCATTACTACTGAATAGTGAGTTTGATCCTCACTGGATACCCCATGCATGTGACATTGTGTCACATTCCACCCGTGGTGAACGGGTTGGGTAAATACCTACTCAAAACTTATAATTAAAATTATTTTCAGTTTAGGAAAACAAAAACAGGGTCAAAAGTGATGTATAGGGATTCCAAAATAGCTAGTTGAAAAACTGGAATAGTCAAGTATAGAAAACTTGTCAATGTTGTACGCCTTAGTTCAGATTCGTCAAAGCCATTGAAGATAAAGTACAGTGAAAATAAGTATTTCATCCCCTGCTTTTTTTTTAATTATTTATACATATTTTTTCAATAAAAAAACAAAAACAAATAAAAGTTTTAAAAATTAATATAATGATTTCACTTTCAACACGGACCTACCCTGAAAATTTTAGACCGTTCCTATTTTTGTAAGGAGTCAAACTCAGAAAATCAACAGGGTATTAAATACTTATTTTCCCCACTGTAATTCTTTTCTAGTCAATTTCTCGTACATTTTCTCACATTTTATTAGTGGAACATTAGGTACAGTTTACCTGTTGGGGGACACATATATTAAGTTTTTTTTGCGTGTGTAACTATTAAACATTTTTATAAGCATTGTTCATACTTGTTAGTTATTTGTCCATGGATACACTAATACTGAACATTCGGTAAGGAAAGACAAACAACTAACAAATATGGGTAAAGAAGAACAGTTTTCTCGTTTATTCCTACCATAAAATAAACTGAACCCTCATTTTATGTCCGTGTTTTTGCAATAAATGTTTTA
The DNA here is from genome assembly GCA_023376005.1 of Doryteuthis pealeii. Classification (NCBI taxonomy): domain Eukaryota; kingdom Metazoa; phylum Mollusca; class Cephalopoda; order Myopsida; family Loliginidae; genus Doryteuthis; species Doryteuthis pealeii. Next base: position 15,611,540 of record CM042173.1, read on the forward strand.
TTTTTCTTGCACCCGTTATTTTACAATACTAAATATATTTCCTTTATTTATTTTAATATTCACTTCAATGTGTATATTCTAAAAGTTTTTATTTTGTGAGAATGCTTAGTTTTAAAATGGGGGTTCGTTTTTACACTTCAACTTTTTACTTGTAAATTCCTAACCATAAAATGCCCAAGCCTAATTTTATGGTAGGAAATTACGAGTAAAAAGTTGAATATTACTTTTTGTTGTTGTTATTTCTTTTCTTTTTGGCTTTAGTACTCTAAAATAAAAACATCAGATTTTAATCATCGTCGACGAAAAAAACAAAATTACGGTCATAAAAGGAGGATCCAATTTATGCCTAAATTGTAAAACGAGCCCCCACTTTAAAACTAACCATTCTCACAAAATAAAAACTTTTAGAATATACACATTGAAGTGAATATCAAAATAAAGAAAATATATTTAGTATTGTAAAATAACGGGTGCAAGAAAAATAAAACATTTATTGCAAAAACACGGACATAAAATGAGGGTTCAGTTTATTTTATGGTAGGAATTCAACGAGAAAACTGTTCTTCTTTACCCAAATATGAACAATGCTCATAAAAACGTTTAATAGTTACACATACAAAAAAATAACTTCATATATGTGTCCTCCAACAGGTAAACTAATACCACTCTTCCTATACTTTTCTCACAATGAGTACAGCACGTATATATGTATATATATATGTATATCATTATTGATATATATCTATATATATCTTCTTATTATAATGGAGATTGTGTGTTTTTCTGTCTGTAACCGAAACTAAATCACTACTCAAGTCACAATTCCCTTAGTTATTGACCTCACATTCACCATGAATTTATTCTTATTTTAACCTCAATTATTAATAAAATTGTTTTACATTATTAATACTGTTAACCATATCTACATACTAATAACATGCAATTGTATTTATATATACAACAAAATAGCTGTTTACAGTGTGAACGGGAAGGCTAATTTGCATATTGAATATTAAAATGTAATTTTAATAAATATGTGCTTAGTATTATTGGTTTCTAACTGTTTGGCTTTATTTTAATGAATATAAGCAAAAATCTCTTCAATTAATCTTAAATGAAATCCATTAACAAGAAAAGATAACTGTCCTTTTATTCTTTACTTCCTCTTTTAACTAAATACTTAAATTAGAAAAAATAACAATGAAAGACGAGAGTGATGGAAGAATAAGTTTCAGTTGTTCTATTTTTAGATTATATCCCCCTCTGTTTCAAATCTTTTTATCTGCATTCTTATTTAGTTTCATTAGCGTTTCTAATTTAATACGATATTTCATTACATTAAAACTTAAATACTTGCACCCGGAGGGTGCATATATTTGCTAGTATATATATATATATATATATATGTATATATATATATCATTATTGATATATATATATATATATATATATATATATATATATATAATATATATAGAGAGAGGAGAAGAGAGAGAGAGAGAGAGAGAGATAGATATAGATATACATATATATATATATATACGGCACGTTTGTTGAGAGATGGGACGGTTTTCTTTCATTCTATTTCGCTATGGAAACTTTAATGCTTCCCAGAATTCTGCATATCAACAAATATTTCACTGCGTATGCCATTTGTGTGTGTGTGTGTGTGTTGTGTGTGTGTGTGTGTGTGTTTGCGCCATGCGCAAAAGTCGGGAAGCGAGAGAAAGGGGACACGGTTATCAATAATCGATAAAAAGGACGTCGTCTGATAAGCGTGATCCGTAGTACATTGGATATTTTCCGCAAAGAAATATCCAATGATGTTCGCGATAGTTTTGTGATGAAAAATGCAAACAGCATCTTATTTATTTTACTTGACATAGTCACGTTTTTTTTTTATTGTTTTTTATTGTTTTTTTTTTTTTTATTGTTTGGTTCTTTTTTTAGAGGGGGTTACTGTGAGGGTTATTGGGGGGGGGGCTTTACTGGGGGGGGGTCTTCTTTTTTGCATATAAAAGACAAACTGATTGAAAAGAGAGACCATTGATCAACTGAATTGTTTTGATGTTAATAAATTCATATTATTCCGAAGTTTGTTTAGAAAATGCCACCCTTCTTTTTCGTTATCTTTTTTTTTCCTTTTTCTTTTTCAAGTTTATATTTACTAAGCTTCAAGGGAAGGCTAGGGGAGCAAACCCCGAAACAAATCAGGAGCTGGAGTCCCTAAGGTGGTGTGATGCTGAAATCCAGTGATACCCATCAATTCCTGCGACACTACCGTTGCCAAACTGCATTGGTACCTTACCTTTCCTTTGGATCACAGCGGCAGTGTGGAGAGGGGGGATTTGCTGCATGGGCAACAGCTTATCCTCTATATGAACCCGCCCAAGCTATGTAGTTCAAAGAGAGAAAAATACCAAAAAGATAAAACAAATATATATATAATTATTATTATTATTAATAATAATAATAATAATAATAATAATAATAATAATAATAATAATAATAATAATAATAATCTGGGACTTTGAAATAAAAACGGATCACCTTATCCCAGCAAGAAGACCAGACCTAGTGTTGATAAACAAAAAAGAAAGAACTTGTCAACTGGTGGATTATGCAGTGCCAGCAGATCACAGGGTGAAGCTAAATGAAAATGAAAAAATGGACAAATATCTGGATCTTGCCAGAGAACTGAAAAAGTTATGGAATATGAAAGTCAAAGTGATACCAATTGTAGTTGGTGCACTTGGAACGATCCCAAAAGGATTGGAAAGGGGTTTGGAAAGTTTGGAAATCAGAGGAAGGATTGAAACCATTCAGAACACTGCACTGCTGCAATCTGTCAGAATACTCAGACTCCAGTGAAAGACCATCAGCTAACACTGATGTGAAAACTCAAAAGGAGTAAATAAATAAATAATAATAATAATAATAATAATAATAATAATAACTTTGACACTACTCCATCGTCTCTCGTAGACGGAAGGCTGCTAACCATTTACTAAGCTTATCTTAGTATGGCACAAGGTTAGATGAAAAATAAGACAGGGGTGCTTTTTGTAAAGTAGGACCGGTTTAGCTCAGTCGGTAGAGCGTCCACCAAGGAACAACGAGGTTCCTGGTTTCGATACCGGCCATCGCCAACTCAGCGCATGAGTAGCACGGGGATCTGTGCGGTAAAGTAAAGAGCTGATGTTAGGTGTGGCGCTCCACCACAGACGCTAAAAATAATCTCCTTGGTCTAGCGCTAGTGAAAAGGGGATAAACTCCTTCGCTTAGGCCGCCCCGATGACTTTACTTACTTTTTTACATAGCGACATAGAGGAGAGGATCGTCGTAAGAAATTAGGCCACCCCGACGACTTTATTTACTTACACGGACATGATATAGATAATGGAAGAACAACTTAACTCTATCATATGTACTTAATTACAAAACGAGACTAGAATCAAACTCACTAACAATGGTCTGCAAATTTCGCTAACTAACCATTGCTCTACGTGGTGTGCCCGAAAAGTTGTGTATATAACAATACAGACGAGGACAACAGTCCGAAAAGTCTAAATAAAGCAAATTATCAAGCCTCATCTAAAACGTTCATACCAGATAAGTCAAATCTTTAATTTTCAGGTTTTTTAGTGTTTATTAGTGTCGAAGTTGATCGGAGAGACCTGAATTCTATGATTCATCACGAAAATAATTCCTTTATGTAAAAGATCTTGCTTTTTTATTGTAAAAAAATGAATTTGATTCCTCTTTATCTTCTTAAGTGTTTATTTAATTACATAGTTGTCTCCCCTTGGGCCTGTTCACTATAAACACAAAAGAATCAGTTACGTTATATGTGTTGACCATATTGGTGGTGAAGTCAAACATGGTTGTCTCTCCAAGGATCAATTCACTATAAATAATAAAGAATCTTCACCTTAACTGGACCACAGTTAAGTTATATGTGTTGACAATATTGTGGTGAAGTCAAACATGGTCGTCTCCCCATGGACCAGTTCAATATAAATAATATAGAATCTTCACCTCAATTGGACCACAGTTAAGTTATATGTGTTGACAATATTGTGGTGAAGTCAAACATGGTCGTCTCCCCATGGACCAGTTCAATATAAATGATAAAGAATCTTCACCTTAACTGGACCACAGTTAAGTTATATGTGTTGACCATATTGTGGTGAAGTCAAACATGGTTGTCCCCCATGGATCAGTTCAATATAAATGATAAAGAATCTTCACCTTAATTGGACCACAGTTAAGTTATATGTGTTGACCATATTGTGGTGAAGTCAAACATGGTTGTCTCCCCATGGATCAGTTCCACTATAAATAATAAAGAATCTTCACCTTAACTGGACCACAGTTAAGTTATATGTGTTGACCATATTGTGGTGAAGTCAAACATGGTTGTCTCCCCATGGACAGTTTCAATATAAATGATAAAGAATCTTCACCTTAACTGGACCACAGTTAAGTTATATGTGTTGACCATATTGTGGTGAAGTCAAACATGGTTGTCCCCCATGGACCAGTTCAATATAAATAATAAAGAATCTTCACCTTAACTGGACCGCAGTTAAGTTATATGTGTTGACTATATTGTGATGAAGTCAAACATGGTTGTCTCCCCACGGATCAATTCACTATAAATAATAAAGAATCTTCACCTTAACTGGACCACAGTTAAGTTAAATGTGTTGACCATATTGGGGTGAAGTCAAACATGGTTGTCTCCCCATGGACCAGTTCAATATAAATAATAAAGAATCTTCACCTTAACTGGACCACAGTTAAGTTATATGTGTTGACAATATTGTGGTGAAGTCAAACATGGTTGTCTCCCCATGGATCAATTCACTATAAATAATAAAGAATCTTCACCTTAACTGGACCACAGTTAAGTTAAATGTGTTGACCATATTGGGGTGAAGTCAAACATGGTTGTCTCCCCATGGACCAGTTCAATATAAATAATAAAGAATCTTCACCTTAACTGGACCACAGTTAAGTTATATGTGTTGACCATATTGTGGTGAAGTCAAACATGGTTGTGTCCCCATGGACCAGTTCACTATAAATAATAAAGAATCTTCACCTTAACTGGACCACAGTTAAGTTATATGTGTTGACCATATTGTGGTGAAGTCAAACATGGTCGTCTCCCCATGGACCAGTTCACTATAAATAATAAAGAATCTTCACCTTAACTGGACCACAGTTAAGTTATGTGTGTTGACCATATTGTGGTGAAGTCAAACATGGTTGTCTCCCCATGGATCAGTTCACGATTATTTCTCATTTAGTAACCTTGTTAGGTTACAACAGGTACAGAAACAGTATCTTATCACATTCCGTGAGAATATCTTGGTCAGCCTGTGAACTTTTCCGCCACCCTCGCACCGTGAAGTCCTAACAAAACACCAGACCCTGCTTTACTGTTTCACCCTCAAACACTCTTCCCCGTATCTATTGGAGTGGAAATAAACAAGAGGTATTACTTTTGGAGCAAACCGGCGTATCTGAAGACGAACGGACCTTATAGTTGACGAAATCTATTAAAGACGACATTATCCCACGGGTTACTATAAAAGAAATAGAATAAAAACTCGAAAACATTTTCTGATATTGACTGCAGCGTGAAAGAAGACTTATCGAATGTGCCTAGTTGAATTATTTGCAAAAGGGGAAAATACTTCTTATTAGGTTTCCTGTGGTTGGCCTCAAAGATATATCTTTTTCAGTGTTAATCAGGAAGAGACAGACGTAACGTTTCTTGTCCTTTTTCTCACCGCTTAAGAGTTGACTAACTCTTTGCGTCATTTTAGAATGAGTGTGAGCAGGAGAAGGGCGAGAGAGAGGTTGAGAATGTGGATTTTAAAAGTCGGGATGAGATTAAAGCCTAAAAGAAGAAAGAAGAAAAGAAGAAGAAGAAAAAATGGTCGAAAGTGGCAAAAAAAGTTTTACAGTAAATAATGTGGTCTATTATGGTTCATTATGAGGATGATGAAATCAGTTCCGACAACGGGAAGAAGAAAGAGGGAAAAGAAGAGAGAGAGAGGGGGGGAGAGAGAAAGAGAGAGTCAAAGACAAATAAATCTAACGAACGGAAAAAAAGGGGAAAACTGGACTATAATAAGAAAGAAAGAAAGAAAGAAAGAAAGAGACAAATAGAATGACAAAGAAAGAAAGAAAGAAAGAAGAAAGAAAGAAAGAACAGAACAGAACAGAACAGAACAGAACAGAATAATAAAACTTACCATTACAACGGAAAAGAAAGAAAGAAAAACAAATGAGAAAGAAAAGAAAGAAAGAAAGAAAGAATTGCGCCATAAGAAAGAAAGAAAGACAGAAATTTAAGAAAGAAAGAAAGAAAGAAATACAAAAGAGACGAATAGAATTACAAAGAAAGAAAGAAAGAAAGAAAGAAAGAAAGGAGAGTGAGAGAGTCACATATAAATGAAACCAACGACAGAAAGAAAGAAAGAAAGAAAGAAAGTACAGAACATAATAAAAAAAGTTACCATTAGAACGGAAAAGAAAGAAAGAAAAACAAATGAGAAAGAAAGAAAGAAGAAAGAAAGAAAGAAGAAAGAAAGAATTGCACCATAAGAAAGAAAGAAAGAAAGAAAGAAAGAAGGACAGACAGAAAGAAAGAACTGAATACAAAAGTGACAAAATAGAATGGAAAAGAAAGAAGGAAAAACAAATGAGAAAGAAAGAAAGAAAGAAAGAAAGAAAGAAAGAACTGAATACAAAACTGACAATAAGAATAGAAATGAAAGAAAAGACATGAGGAAAAGTGAAAGAAAGAAAGAAAGAAAGAAAGAATAAAAAATAGGTGACAATGGCAGAAATAAAGAGTTATTGAATATAAAAAAAGCATAAAATAAAGAAAAATAAAAAAGAAGTAATAAAATAAAATAAAAATCGCAACGAAGTAGTGGTTAGTAAGAGTTGATCATGTGCTTTTTTGTATATTGGCAAGGCTTACCTAATCGATTGTGACAGACGCAATAACAAATTTACTAAACTTTGCAGATGCTTCAAATAGAACAGACAATAAGTAAAGGTGGGGAATGGCGGGAAAAGTAAAAATAGACAAGAAAAAATATATATATATCCACACACCCACACCCAAAAAAATAAAAATAGAAAGAACATAAAATATCCTCTAATTGATTTATATATACATACACATATACACACACACACATATATATATACACACACACAAATATATATATATATATATATATATATATATATATATATATATTCCCACATATTATTATTATTATTATTATTATTATTATTATTATTATTTCTCTGAATTTTTTAGACGAGGCTTGATTATTTGTATTATTTGTATTATTCGGACTATTGTCCTCATCTTCATTGTCATCTGTATAACTTTTCGGCCGATGTGCTCTCCGGCCTTCTTTAGGTATTTCTTGTCGGACTCAGGAATTTTCTCTTCGAAATCGGGAACATTATTTTCGAATTCGGGAACCTTCCTGTAATGGGAAGCCTTCAAAAGGTTCCCGAATCCAACAAGAAATACCTGAAGAAGGCCGCAGGGCACATCGGTCGAAACATTGTACAGATAACAATAAATATGAGGATAATAGTTCGAATAATCCAAATAATATGAATTATTATTATTATTATTATTATTATTATTATTATTATTATTATTATTAAAATAACAAGAATACAAAAAACAGAAGTGCTCAATGAACAAAAACAGATCTGTAATAAGAACTAAAATACTGAAATATTGACACACTATGACTTATGATTTCACACAGGGAATTATAAAACTTTTACTGATTGTGGTCTTCCCTGCGTGAAACTCTAAGTCACAGTATTAGAAATATATAAGACCTTGGGCAATTACTTTCGCATTGCAATAGCCTTCAAAAAATGAAATAAAATAAATAAAATAAAATATAATAACATAACTTATGCAATGCTTCAAGCAAATTATAAAGTAATTTTAATACCGACAAACTTTTGAAATAAATTCATTCTTAATTAGATATTCAATTTCTTATAAACACATTTTTCTATCTAACTCAACGGAACATAAAAGAAAAGAAAACGAATGGGTGAGCGATGGGCGTGTTCAATACTTGGATGGGTGACCATTTGTATGTATTTACCAACCCCTCCGCACGAACAGGATGTGACACAAAGTCAATTTCTTAAGCGGGATTTATCAGGTTTGAATTCAGAGTTTTCCATCTCCAAAACTGGTCATCTAGCCAAGGCTAGAGAGCCCATTCTGCCCTACTATTTACCAATAGTTGGAGGGTAAATATATGGATGCATACCTTTTCCAAGATTATTAGCTAAATGTGAAATGTAAACAGCCTCGTCCAGGATTTGAACTGGGGTCGACAGGTCTATTTCCCACAACTAGCCATTACATCACGCGCCTCCAATTGTAATCTTTAATCAACTTAATAATTGATCTTGTGTCACATCCTGCTCTTAGCAGAGGTGGTTTAGTAAATACAATTATCATTAAGTCGTGCTGACAGCACGGATTCCCATGACCATCTCGCCACCTTTCCTTATCGCTTATCGTTCCTGGCAAGTTCTTAGCAGGTATTATAAAAAAAACGAATATCAAATATGATTTGATTCGGATTGTCTGCGTTATTCGGACTATTGTCCCCATCTTCATTGTTATTTGTACAACGTTTCGGCCGATATACCCTCCGGCCTTCTTCAGGTATTTCTTGTCGGACTCGGGAACCTTCTCGGACTTGGGAACCTTCTTTTCGAACTCGGGAACTTTCTTGTCGTAATCGGGAGCCATCACGGAACTTTGAACCTAACTAATCATCAAGCCTCATCTCAAACATTCAGAGAGATTTGATTCGGCATTAAATAACCCAAAAAGGGTTGATATACCGTAAAACAAAACAACTAAACAAACATAATATAACTGTGTGCAAAATAACTCTTTAGAATCAAATGCACTGATGTATGTGCTATAGATATAGATGGAATGTCCAAAAGTTTTGTTTTTTTTTTAACTACATAGCCTGGGCAGGTTAATACGGTGGATATGCTGTTGTCCAACCAGCAGATCCCTCCTCTCCACACTGCCGCTCTGTTCCAAAGGAAAAGTAAGAAACCAATGCAGTTTGGCAAGGGCAGTGTCACAGGAGTTGCTGTGTAACGCTGAAGTTCAGCGTTACACCATCTTAGGGACTCCGGCTCCGGATTTGTTTTCGGGGTTTACTCCCCTTATCTTATATCTTATTGCAATGATTACACACGTTTTCAAGGATTTTCTTCCGAAGGGATCTCAATTATTTCAATGAATATAAATTTAAAATTGGTATTATTTGGATTGTTCGGACTATTGTCCTCATCTTAATTGTTATCTGAACAACGTTTTCGCCGATGTACCCTCCGGCCTTTTTCGGGTATTTTTGTCGGACTTCTTTCCGGGAACCCAAGTTCGAAGACAAGGTTCCTTAGTTGGCCGAAACGTTGTACAGATAACAATAAAGATGAGGACAATAGTCCAAATAATCCAAATAGTACAATTTGAAGATATTAAGAACTTGAAACATAGACACCTTTGTCAAAAGGACTTGTTTCGGCATTAAATAACTCGAAACGAGTTGATATGCCGTAAAACAAACAAATAAACAAACAAATTGCAAGAAAATGTATATATACATATTTACCAACCCCTCTGCACGAGCAGGATGTAGCACAAGGTCAATTTATTAAGCGGAGTTTAACAGGTTTGAATTCAGAGTTTCCCTTCTCCTAGACAGGTTGCCAAACCAAGGTTTAAAAAGCCCAGTCTGCCCTACTATTTATCCATAACTGGAGGGAGAGTAGGATGCATACTTTTCCCAAGGGTATTAGTGCTACGTGAACTCGGGGCGACGAGTCCATTTCCAATGACTTTTCGGGGTTTACTCCCCTTATCTTATATCTTATTGCAATGATTACACACGTTTTCAAGGGTTTCTTCCGATGGGATCTCAATTATTTCAATGAATATAAACTTAAAATTAGTATTATTTGGATTGTTCGGACTATTGTCCTCATCTTCATTGTTATCTGAACAACGTTTCCGCCCATGTGCCCTCCGCCCTTCTTCGGGTATTGCAACGCGCTTCCTTTACGTAATGCTTAAGGACGGAATCCTGATGACTGAGTAGTTCATGACATTGGTTGGAGAGACTCCTATCAATGGGCTAGTCATGTCAAGCCTTAGCACCTATATGATCCTCCCAACCTTATTGCCCTTGAATAGCATGCCACAATGGTTGAGATGATTAAGTCGTTGAATGAGCTCTTGTACAAAATCTAAATACCTTGCATCAAAAAGCTGTTACAAACATTGTCAACCTTGGCAGGCACTGCGGATTATGTAATAACTGACAATGTACGCAATTCCGTAACTTCTAAGCTTAAAATAACCCCAGACGAGTTGACACACCGTTAAATCAATCAATCAATTAACCAATCAAAACTTAGCAAAATCAAACGAATTTAACCCGCCTTTGCCCCTAACCTTGGTTTAATCAAGATTTGGTCCGAAACATACGGGTTTACACAAGCGTAGTGAAAGATGAGGCTCAGCCTCGTTTTGTTATCACACCCAGTGCTCCCTCCGGGCCGACGCGGCAAACATTAAGGAAGGAAGAAAAAAAAAGGAAAACACATATCTTTAAAAGTGTTGATGGCCTGAAATAGCACCAGCTGGTTGATGTGGAGATCGATAAAAGTCTTCGTCTAATGAAACATAATCTATTAGTGATTGAATCGCAGCCAACCCTTAATTTGTGCGACTAATACAGGAAACTACTAACGAGTTAGAACAAGCCAAGTACCTTCTTATTAGGCGCTACTGCGAAAAACCGCCCCAGCCCCGAGCCACCACTCCCCGCCCCGCCCCTTGCATCGCCCTCTCATCATCACTGGTTAAATCGAGTCAGGGAATATGAGAATTTGGACATGGATAGACAGATGAACTAAATGGCATAGATAATAGATAGATAGAACGGTGAGAGGAATGAAAGATATTATATACACACACACAACACACACACACACACACACATATATATATATATAATATATATATATATATATATATATTTATATATATAGAGAGAGGGGGGGAGAGAGATTAACACAATGGCAAAGATAGATAGATGAATGAAATGGCAAATAGATAGATAGATAGATAGATATATGAACGGAATGAAATATATATATAGACAGAGACAGAGACAGAGACAGAGACAGAGAGAGAGAGAGAGAGAAATCTAATAATAAATAGATAGATGAACGAAATGATAGATAGATAGATAAACACAACGATGAGAGGAATGAAAGATACACACAACACACACACTCATATATAATATATATATATATATATATATATATATATATATATAGAGAGAGAGAGAGAGAGAGAGAGAGAGAGAGAGAGAGAGAGAAAGAGAGATGAACACAATGCCATAGATAGATAGACAAACGAAATGGCAGATAGATAGATAGATAGATAGATAGATAAACACAACGATGAGAAGAAGAAAGATAACACACACACACACTCATATATATATATATAATATTAGAGAGAGAGAGAGAGGGAGAGAAGAGAGAAGAGAAGAAAGAGAGAGAGAGAAAGAGAGATGAACACAATGCCATAGATAGATAGACAAACGAAATGGCAGATAGATAGATAGATAGATAGATAGATGAACGGAATGAGATAGATAGATAGATAGATGAATGGAATGAGAATAGATAGATAGATAGATAGATAGATAGATAGATAGATAGATAGATAGATGAACGAAATGAGATAGATAGATAGATAGATAAACACAACGATGAGAGGAATGAAAGATACACACACACACCACACACATATATATATATATATATATATATATATAGAGAGAGAGAGAGAGGGAGAGAGAGAGAGAGAGAGAAAGAGAGAGAGAGAAGAGAGATGAACACAATGCCATAGATAGATAGACAAACAAATGCAGATAGATAGATAGATAATAGATATATGACGGAATGAGATAGATAGATAGATAAGGAACGGAATTAGATAGATAGATAGATAGATAGATAGATAGATACATGAACGGAATGAGATAGATAGATAGATAGATTAGATGACGAATGAGATAGATAGATAGATAGATATATAGATAGATAGATGAACGAAATGATAGATAGATAGATAGATAGATAGATAGATAGATAGGCTTGTGAGATGTGAATCTGTGTTTATATGTTTGCTTTTGCATTGTATTTGATTCTATCCATTCACCGATTTAGTTCATAGAAATCTCCAGGTTAATTAGCGACTCCGCCCTCGATTCAGAATTGGAAACAAGAAAGACACTCTAAGAGAGATTCCGAACATTTGCTAGTCCCTACCCAACACAACAGCTAAATAATTCAATATGCCCCCTCTAAATATACCGTATTTTTCAGACTATAAGGCGCACTTAAAATCCTTATATTTGCTTCCAAAATCGGCAGTGTGCACTATAATCCGGTGCGCATTATGTATGAATCTAGTTTGTGCTATAGCCTTGTGACTTCGAACAATTTCTATATTCACACTGCTGTAATGGAATCATTTGTTGTGGTCTCTTAAAAATTGGGTCGAGAGAGAAAAAAACATTCAAGGGAGGCAATGCCGGGCTAGTTACGCCACTATCTACCAATGGATTGTCGATGCCTGGGTCGAGGTATCGGTCTCAACTATCGTCAAAGCTTTCACGAAGGCCGAAATTCCACTGAACAGCCAAACAACAGCAATGAGACTGACTCAGAGGGATGGGAAAGGGATTCAGGTTTGGTTGATGCCACCATCGCCCAACTGTTAAACTCCGACACCGAAGATGAAGAATTTGACGGATTTGTAGAAAAGGAATCATTGAAAAAGTGAGCGTATTTTTCTGTTTTTTTTTTTTTGTGTGTGTTACACAGTGAACATATATGTTAGTTTTTAGTGACTTGAAATAAATCTGACCTATCCAACTGCTTTGTTCTGCTTATGCGCTTATACTCCGGTTGCGCCTTATGGTATGAAAAGAGATCCGTTCAACTGATACTGCCGCGCTTATACCCAGTGCGCCTTATATATGAAAATAGATCCGTTCACTGATACGCTCTTATAATACGCGTGCGCCTTATATATGAATATAGATCCGTTCACTGATACTGCGGTCTTAATGATCCGGTGCGCCTTATATATGAAAAAAGATCCGTTCACTGATACTGCGTCTTATACTCCGGTGCGCCTTATATATGAAAGTAGATCCGTTCACTGATACTGCGTCCTTATCTCCGGTGCGCCTTATATAATGAAAGTAGATCCGTTCACTGATACTGCGTCTTATATCCGGTGCGCCTTATGTATGAAAATAGATCCGTTTCACTGATTACTGCGTCTTATACTCCGGTGCGCTTTTATATATGAAAATAGATCTGTTCACTGATACTGCGTCTTATAATCCGGTGCGCCTTATATATGAAAATAGATCCGTTCACTGATACTGCGCCTTATACTCCGGTGCGCCTTATGTATGAAAATAGATCCGTTCACTGATACTGCGTCTTATAATCCGGTGCGCCTTTATATATGAAAATAGATCGGTTCACTGAAGTGGATAAAGGATGTTAGGTTAAAGACAGTTCAAAGTGTCAGTTATCTCTAGACTGCAGGTTCAATCCTGGTCAAGGACAACAGTAACATAGTATAATAATTAACACAGCTTAACGCCTCTACCCCCAGCTATGGTTAGCGGAATGAGAACAGGATACCCTCGTGGACTGAATAAGGGTTAGGTTAAAGTTCCGTGATGGCTCCGATTACGACAAGAAGGTTCCCAGATTACGACAAGAAGATTCCGAGTTCGAAAAAAAGGTTCCCGAGTCTGAGAAGGTTCCAGAGTCCGACAAGAAATACACGAAGATGGCCGGAGGGCAACATCGGCCGAAACGTTGTACAGATAATAATGAAAATGAGGACAATAGTCCGAATAACGCAAGTAATACTAGTGTAATTTTTTATGTTCGTTTTTTATTTAATTTTGCTAATTTTTCTAATTTGATATTTTCATTGCACTAAATACTTACGGTCCGGTGGTATATCTTTGCTACTTTTATAAACATTTAACAAGAATAGTAAGATAATGATTGATTGATTTATTGATTGATTGATTTAAACGGCATGACAAACACGACTGGAGTTATTTCATACCAAACAGATTATAAAAATTACGTACATTGTAGATCTATATATACATTTTTTCTGTAAACTCCAGTTCGTCCCACGTGTGCCCCGTTCCAATCCAATATCGAAACTGATCGTATCTATAAAAAGCATATCAAAAATGTTGTGATAACTAAATTACCATACTGTGGTATATCCCCAGTCCTGCTAATAATAATAATAATAATAATAATATAATAATAATAATAAATGGTATATGCATAAACCAGAAATCTGTTCTTGGAGAACCAAACGCATAAATTCTCTGGACTTTTGAAATAAAAACGATCACTTATCCCAGAAGAAGACCAGACCTAGTGTGATTAACAAAAAGAGAAAGAACTTGCCAAACTGGTGGATTTTGCAGTGCCAGCAGATCACAGGGTGAAGCTAAAAGAAAGTGAAAAAATGGACAAATATCTGGACCTTGCCAGAGAACTGAAAGTTATGGAATATGAAAAGTGAAAGTGATACCAATTGTAGTTGGTGCACTTGGAACGGTCCCAAAATGATTGGAAAAGGGTCTGGAATGTTTGGAAATCAGAGGAAGGATTGAAACCATTCAAAACACTGCACTGGTGCAATCTGCCAGAATACTCAGAAGATCCTGGAGACTGAGGAGACTTGCTGTCACTCAGACTCCAGTGAAAGACCATCAGCTAATGCCGATGCGAAAACTCAAAAGAGCAAAATATAATAATAATAATAATAAATAATAATAATAATGTGTACATAAGAACGAAAATTGTGATCTGAAAGGTTGTTCTTTTCCGTTGACCGTTCTACCAATCATAATGATTGAGTGATTTTAACGGCATGACAATACGACTGGGGTTATTTCATACAAGAGAGTTTAAAATGACGTACATTGTAGATCTATATATACATTTTTCTGTAAACTCTAAAGAGTTTTTTTTGCACACGGTTATATGGGTATCAAAATTCCTATCTAATAACAAATCATTTAAAAAACAAATCTATTTTCCCCATAGATGGGACCCGAAAAAGTATTTACCACTCCTGGGTGAAGATTAGACATTGAAGTAATGACAATAAAAGTTAAATAATAGAATGCAGCGGTTATTTCCTATAAGTGTAACATAAACAAAGGGAACCACTTCTTGACTGATAAAATTATTTATTTATTGATTGATCTACTAGGAAAAAAGAAGACGGGGTTAGGTTAGCGTTAGGGTTTAGGGTTAGTTTAATGGGAAAATGAATAAATAGCTGAGGTAATTCACTGGAGGCTGAGTGACAACAAAGTCTTCTCAGGTTGTCCAGGTCTCTTCTGAGTAATTTTAGCTGATTGCAGCAAGTGCAGTAATCTGGATGGTCTCAATTCTTCCTCAGATTTCTAAATCATCCAGTCTTTTTTTCCAAGTTTATTGGTACCGGTTCCAAGTGCACCAACTACAATTGGTATCACTTTCACTCTCATATTCCACAGCTTTTTCAATTCTCTGGCAAGGTCCAGGTATTTATCAACTTTTCAATATTATTATTATTATTATTATTATTATTATTATATTATTATTAGCAGACTGGTAGATATACCACAGTATGGTAATTGCAAAATTTTATATCTTTACTTAAGAGCAAAATTGTTTAATTGTTTAAATAATACATGCAGCGGTTATTTCCTATATAGTCTAACATAACAAGGGGAACCACTCTTAACTGATAAATTATTTTTTTAATTGACCGTTCTAACCAATCAGAACTTTACTTTCGAAATTAATTACAGTATANCTATCACAGCAGAAAAACAACCATAGTAGATAACACCATATATTACTTTCTAACTGCTAGGCATGCTAACCCAGACGGGTTGATATGCTGTAAAATCAACCAACCAACCAACTACATAATTTCAAATTTCCTGTTCATAGAACTATATAAAAGAAAAAGCACATCCGACTGATGTTTGCGATGGGCGGGAATGATCCGATAAGCGACAGCCTTGCAGTGAGTGTGCATTTATGCGAGTAGTGCACTTCATCATTAGCCCCAAGTCAGATCATGGGCGGGATAACAACTTGGATTTGAAAGTACGTAACAAAGGTACTTACTACACGCGTTCTAATCAGTTTATAAAACTAAACAAAATCCCAAAATATTACAACTGTTCACTTACAAATCAAGTAGATATAGGCACCCGTCCATAACTCACCAAACGAAATTCATCATCAGGGTAATATAAGGTACAATTGGGTGAGGGATATTAAAATGAACACTGTGGCAACCTATCACAAACATCGGTTTATTGTAAGGAGCATCATGGAAATACAAAAAGCGCGAGCACAAAAGTGGGCGTCATCATAATAGATAGAAGATAGATAGAAACGAGCAGGCTGAAATGGATATATATATATATATATATAATATATATAATAGAGAGAGAGAGAGAGAGAGAGAGAGAGAGAGAGAGAGATAGATAGATAGATAGATAGATACGAGCAGACTGAAATAAATAGAAAAATAATAGATAATAGATAGATAGATAGATAGATACGAGCAGACTGACATGGATAGATAGATAGAAGATAGATAGATAGATAATAAAAAATAGATACGAGCAGATGAAATAGATAGATAGATAGATACGAGCAACTGAAATAGATAGATAGATAGATAGATAGATAGATAGATAGATAGATACGAGCAGACTGAAATAGATAGATAGATAGATAGATACGAGCAGACTGAATAAATAGAAAAATAGATAGATAGATAGATAGATAGATAGATAGATACGAGCAGACTGAAATAAATAGAAAAATAGATAGATAGATAGATAGATAGATACGAGCAGACTGAAATAGATAGATAGATACATACATACATAGATAGATAGATAGATAGATAGACAAAAACATTAGCTGACCCACATTGGTTGATATGTCATTAAATGTTATATCCAACTAACCATCACCAAATGAAACAGTGTGGGGGTCAAGACGAAGGATGAAACGGTAAGAAGAGACAACCGGACGAGAAGACAAGACGGCGACGAGAGAAGAAAATACCCATATAACACAATCAATATCTCCAGACTTCATCCACAACTGAAGCCTCCTCAATAAATACAGTTTAGTGTCATACCCAGGACACCCTTTTCTATCGGAACTTTCCCTTAAAAATTTAAAATTCTCACCCACCCCTTCAATTTTTCTGTAATTTTTGCCAGGTGTGGAATTATGTTAATGTTCGACAATCCCCAAAATTTTAGCTTTTTTTTTATAAACTAATTTTTAGGAGTAGGGAAGCTGTAGAACTCATTTTAAAGACAAAAATAGATTACAAAAAGTCGCTATTTTTCGCGACACCCGTCAAATTTTGGAGAGCTTAAAATCAACATAACTCTGCCATTTTTTGGAATTGGAAGCTCAAATTTTGGGGATTGTCTAATTTTATCATAATCCACACTTGGACAAAATTTCAGAAAATTTGAAGGGAGTGGGTGACATGGCCTGGATGATTTGACATGGAATTACCCTAATGGGAAATTAGAATCTGAGTCATAGATATGATTACCGATGTTTTTGAAATATTAGCCTTGGATTATGAATACTTGTTTATATCATTCTTTCATATAGGTAGTAATATCTCATCTACAGAAAGAGATGTCAATATACACATTGGAAAGGCATAAAGTGCTATAGATAAATTAATAGATTCCTTCATACAAAATGGCAACAACACTGGAATAACAACATCCACAATAAACTCTTCCTAATCAAACCCATTTTGGGAGGCTGGAGACCAACTTTAAGGAAGTCTGGAAAGGAACAAATCATTGTATCCCGATTACGCATTGGTCATACAAGACGACCTCACTCCAATATACTCAAACAAGAACAACAACCACAATGTGGAACATGTCAAACACCTTTGACAGTTAAACACTTATTCATGGAATACGGGGGTTTTGCTCACATCAGAAACCGTTATTTTAAAGCAAACAATATGAAAAATCTGTTTGAAAATGTCAACATGGAGGATATTCTCTCTTTTTTTAGGGAAATAAAATTATACCATAGAATATAGACATGAAACAAATCAGTACCATACAACATAATCCCCAATAATGCTAACACATTGTTAAAACCAATTACTAAAAAGTATAAATATAAATACACATATGTATGACTTCTAACCGCTAAGCATGACATAACCCAGACTGGTTGATATGCCGTTAAAATCAATAAACAAACAAACAAACTAGTGTCAGCTGGCAACAGGTAATACGCTTCTCTGCCCTTTCAATAAACCATTTTTTTTTAATTGTTCACTTGACTCATTACAACATACCAATTGTTCCAAGCTATTCGCATATATGTGACTCTAGCAAATCATATTTAACTATACTCTCAGTCCTGTCGTCTGAGGATTTAAAATACATCGACTGCACCTCTGCAGAGGAGTAAGATACCCTCCAATTGGACCATCTTTGGTCGTGGGTGGCGACCCGTGATGCTTAAAGACGGAATCCTTGTGGCTGAGCAGTCCATGACATGCAACACTCCACTTTGGCCCTTACTTAGGCTAGACGGTCGGTCGGAGAAGCCCCCTCTGATCAATCGGCTGGTCACGCCGATATGATTGCTCCTAACCCTATTGCCCTTATGGCAAGCCCCAACCGTTTTTATCATACGGATGCTAGAAGGCGGTGGCTGGGGTCCTTATGTCCTGGAAATGACGTTAAAGGTTCAGTGTCTGATGGAATGTGGTCACACCTTAGTTACCATAGGTCTACTCTGACCCGGAGTGGTAATACCTGTTAGGGTCCCATCTATTGGTTAAATAAAAAAATGTGTTTATAAAAAAAATGAGTATCCATTAAGAATGACTTTATTTCAAAAATTTGTCGGCATTAAATGACCCACTGAGGTTGATATGCCGTAAACCAAACCAAATCAAATCCTTTAAAATCTAACCCAAAGACTCGACCTGTACACGAGTGCGAACGGTATTTTGTAAAGTCAAGGATGTGAGAGAATTAAGATATCAAGCTTGGGCGATAATTTCCGTCGTATTATATTAACGATGGCTTTGCGAATGGGATTCTTAAATTACTTAGGAAACAAAAAAATTTGAAGGTAAAAGGTTGTCTTGCTTCAGTTGGAGTCAGTGCGCGTTTAACTATTCTGCGAAAATGGAAGGGTTTTTTTTTTTTTTTTGTCTGTTTGTTTTTGTTTTGTTTGTTTTGTTGTTTTTTTTTTTTTTTCTGTTAGATTTGCCGCTGTGCAGAGATAATATATCCAATTAGTCATTATCATGTAGACACGGGATCAACGATCAATAAAAGATAGAAAGATAAATGAAAGATAAAATGAGAAAGAAAGAAATACAAAATCTGAAAGAAAGAAAGAGAGAAAGAAAGATGTAAAATATGGCAAAAAAATGTAAAAAAAAAAAGAAAGAAAGAAGTAATGAAAAGAGAGTGAGGAAAAAAAAAAAAAGAAATACAAGAAGGAAAGCAAAGAAGAAAAAAGAAAGAAAGACAACAAAGAAGACACAACAAAAAAACAAATACGTCAAAAGAAAGAAGAAAAGAAAAAGAAAGAAATTACGACAAAAGAAAGAAAGAAAGAAAAAGAAAGAAATGACAAAAGAAAGAAAGAAAAAAAAGAAAGAAATACGACAAAAAGAAAGAAAGAAAAGAAAAGAAAGAAAATACGACAAAAGAAAGAAAAGAAAGAAAGAAAGAAAGAAAGAAAGATGTAAAATGACAACAGAAAAATGTTAAAAAAAAGAAAGAAAGAAGTGAAAAAGAGAGAGTGGGGGTAAAATGAAAAAGAATGAAAAGAAAGAAAAAAGAAAGAAATACAGAAAGAACGAAAGAAAAGAAAAAGAAAAAAGAAGACAACAAAAGAAGGAAGAAATACAAACGAAAGAAAGAAAGAAAGAAGAAAGAAAAGAAAGAAAGGAAAGAAAGAAGGAAAGAAGACAACAAAAGAAAGAAATCAACAAAAGAAAGAAAAGAAAGAAAGAAAGAAGATGTAAAAAATGGCAACAGAAAAAGTAAACAAAAAGAGTGAAAGAGGGTAAGAAAGAAGAAGAAAAAGAAAGAAAGAAGAAATACAGAAAGAAAGAAAGAAAGAAAAAAGAAAGAAAGAAATAAAACAAGAATGAAAGAAATACAACGAAAGAAAAGAAAAAAAAAGAAAGAAGAAAGAAAGACAACAAAAAAAGAAATACAACAAAAAGAAAGAAGAAAGAAATGTAAAAAAATGCAACAGAAAATGTAAAAGAAAGAAAGAAAAAAGAGAAGAAAAAAAAAGAAAGAAAGAAAAAAGAACGAAATACAAGAAAGGAACGAAAGAAAGAAAAAGAAAAAAAGAAAGACAACAAAGAATGAAAATACAACGAAAGAAAGAAAGAAAGAAAGAAAGAAGGAGGAAAGACAAGACAACAAAGAAAGAATACCAAAAAAGAAAGAAGAAAGAAAGAGTAAAAAATGGCAACAGAAAAATGTAAAAAAAGAAAGAAAGAAGTAATGAAAAAGAGAGTGGGGGTAAAAAAAAGAAAGAAGAAAGAAAGAAAGAAAGAAAGAAATACAAGAAAGAAAGAAAGAAAGAAAGAAAGAAAAAAAGAAAGAAAGAAATACAACAAAAAAGAAAGAAAGAAAGAAAGAAAGAAAGAATAGGAAAGCATTTTGCCTGTTCTTCAACAACGTTAATTTAGTAAAAGACTGATTGAACTAAGAGTTTCATCATCTTCGCAAACTTAATAAGTATAAATCGAGAGGTTAAGGCCCTTTCAACTAGTTCAGAAAACAATGGGCAACAAGATTTAGTTACTCGGCTATAAGCATACATTTACCGCTAAATCGAGTATGTTGATTCCGAATTCCTATTCCAAATTTCTCCTCGTCCTTCTGAGTAAAAAAATTACCAATATTTCTCCGTGGCAAAATATCTTCCTTTCCGATCCTTTCTAATCGAATTAGACTTTCCAGTTGCAATGACACCCGATTGTTACGGGTTCCACTGCCTAAAGGTAAAAGTGATAGAAACTTGACAGCAAGCATTTTCATTGGACAAAAGTTCAAATAATTGATGTCCAAGAGCAAATATGTAGTTATTTACTAAGTTACAGATATCTCTAGGCTGTAGGATCAATTCTGGTCAAGGGCGTAATATAGATTAATAATTAACACAGCTTAACACTTTTACCCAGTCATGGTTAGCGGAATGAGAACAGTATACCCCCGTGGATTGAATAAAGGATTGGGTTCTGAGTTTATCCCGATTGCGACAAAAAGGTTCCCAATTACGACAAGAAGGTTCCTGAGTTCGAGAAGGTTCCCGACCGACAAGAAAGACCTGAGAAAGGCCGAGGGCACATCGTCTGAAACGTTGTAATAGATAATCATAAAGATAAGGACAATAGACCCAATAATACCCCCAATAATAATTCACAAATAATTTACTGAGCTTAGCTAGATTAACGCATAAGGCGAGAAGTATGGAAGGCACGCATAGACTGAGTCCAGTGACGACTCATTAAGAAAGGTCTCGAATGAAGCTGCTAACCATTACACACATGGGCCAACGTCATTGGTATGATTACCATATGTTGCGTATTATAGTCTAAAGGCATCTCTGAAATTGTCACTAATAATACATAATCTTGTTAAACCATATAGATTCAAGAGAACTATTCGACCCTACAATAACTTTCGGCTCCCGGCTTTTAGATATGCACCGACTGCATTACACCTCTGCTATGAGGGTAAAACAAAACTACCACCCAATGCCCGACCGATACCGTTGGCCGTGGTGGCGACCCGTGATGCTTAAGGATAGAACCCCAGGTGGATGAGCATTTCATGAATAACATGCATACTCCACTTTGGCCATCTTGGGCTAGACGGGTCGCGAGAGAAGGCCCCTTCCGATCAATCGGCTCTTTGGTCACTGACGTTATCCGAGCCCTTCAGCCCTATATGATTACCATACAATCCGACGTGCCCTTATGGCATGCCCAACCCCTCTTTATCATATGAGTGCTAGAAGGCGGTGGTTGAGGGTCTACATGTCTTGGGGAATGACGTTTTAAACTCTATTCTGATCGGTGAGGGTCCAATTTCTGGAGGTTTGGGAAATGTGAGAGCACCCCTTACAACACCATTGCTCCCTGGTTCCACTCTGACCCGGAGTGGTAGTACCTGATTAGGAATCCCATCTATGGTTTAAATAGAAAACATGATTAATAAAAAAAATTTGTATATCCATTAAGAATTGATTTATTTCAAAACTTATATCGGCATTTAAATAACACAGTTGAGGTTATGATATGCCGTAAAAACAAAAAAAAACAAAAACAATATCAAGTAACTTTTCTATAACGAAAGGGCCGGGCCTAATATCGGTATCAGCCAGGCAGTGGGGAGTCTAGCCTCTTTTCACTAAGGACTAGACAAGGAGATTTCTTTGCGTCTGAGGTGGAGCACCACACCTTCTATCAAGCTCCTCATTTTACCGCATTGATCCTTGTGCTACTCATACGCTGAGTT
The DNA here is from genome assembly GCA_023376005.1 of Doryteuthis pealeii. Lineage (NCBI taxonomy): Eukaryota > Metazoa > Mollusca > Cephalopoda > Myopsida > Loliginidae > Doryteuthis > Doryteuthis pealeii. Next base: position 15,634,366 of record CM042173.1, read on the forward strand.
GATGAGGGCCGGTAACAAATTAAAGTTCCACACTGAATGCAGTTTAAATCATACTTTGGTGGGGGAGTTCTGTCGTTCGTGTTAGTTAATTGTCTTAAAACAAATAATTTGTACAAGTTATATGGTTTCAAATATTTCTATCTAATAAAATAATTTTCAATACTAATTATTTATACTCAATTATAAGATTTTAAGGAGTTATATGATTTCAAGCATTCCAATCAACAATACAATAATTTTCAAACATCTTTGAACCATAGTACCTCAACAAGGTATTTGCTCACTTCAAGTCACAGTGGATCTGGGAGTAATATTAATGGACAGACTACTACCACACTAACCAATCTCACTCTAGAACTAAGAATAGAGAAGTTAGCCTCACCTACTAGATTATTCAGTTTTAACTAGCAAAATTCTTGGGTGTGGGGTCTTACTTCTTACAGAGATGTGTATCCTGTAAACCTTGCCTGACAGGTCTTGCAGTTCGTGTTAGTGTTTATGAATTGTCTTAAAACAATAATTGTACATAGTATATGGTTTCAAATATTCTACATCTAAATGAAATAATTTTCAATATTAATTATTTATACTCAATTATAAGATTTTAAGGAGTTATATGATTTCAAGCATTCAATCAAATTCAATAATTTTCAAACATCTTTTTGAACCATAGTACCTCAACAGTACTGCTATTCAAGTCAGAGTGGATCTGGGAGTAATATTAATGGAGGAGTACTCCACACTCACCAGAGCTAGAAAGAATAGAGCCTCACCACTAGATACAGTTTAATATCATATTCTTGGGGTGGGGTCTTACAGAGGATGTGTATCCATAAGCCCTGCCAACAGGAGCTGTCGTTCGTGTTAGTTTTATGAATTGTCTTAAAACAAATAATTTGTACAAGTTATATGGTTTCAAATATTTCTATCTAATAAAATAATTTTCAATATTAATTATTTATACTCAATTAAAGATCTTAAGGAGTATATGAATTTCAAGCATTCCATCAAATTCAATAATTGTCAAACATCTTTTTGAACCATAGTACCGCATCACAGGTACTGCTGCTTCAAGTCCAGTGGATTTTCTGGGAGTAATATTAATGGGTAGTACTCAACCACCGACATCACCAGAATACTAGAAGAATAGAGCCTATCACCACAGATACAGTTTAATATACATATTCTTGGGGGTGGGGTTTTACTTCTTTACAGAGGATTGTATCCTTAAGCCGTGCCGACAGAACTGTCGATCGTGTTAGTTTTATGAATTGTCTTAGAGCTGAAAACTACACTGATTGAATAAACAGTATGCTGTCAGCACATCAAAAACTGAGAACAGCGAATGTCTCTGAAAATACACTTCCTTCATTCTTATCTCAATATTTCTTTTATCAACGGATCTGGCTGCTGTAAGCGATGAACACGCTGAAAGGTTTCCCCAGGACACAGAAATGGAAATGCAGTATCAAGGCCAGTGGAAGTCAAACACGATAAACGACTACTGTTGATTCTTACAACGAGAGACTAGATCAATACACAACGCAAAAGCAAGTTTACCAAATATTTCTAAAATAAAGTGAGTGTTTTGTGCTAGTACTATGTAAAGCGTGCCAAATGATTCGATCATAATGTGCAGATAGCTATGTGGTGTGATGAGCAATTGATGACCTCTGGTCCCAGGTACAGAATAAAATATAAATAGATAAATAATCATCAGTAAGATGGGTAGATGAATAGATATTGGGCTGTAAGATATGAACAAAGATTGGTAGGCTTGAATAAAGACAGTTGGTAGGTCGCTTGGTAGATTTTACGACATACCAACCCTTTTCAAGTCATTTAATATCGAATCAAATCATTTCGATATCAGTACCTGTTTACAGTACCTGCTGTTACTTAAATGGTACCCCATGTAAGTATTGAACAGGCTCATCGCTGCTTAACTTCGATTATCTAGTGAGAACCGAAGATAAATCTTAACAAAGTAGACAACAGATACATCTTAACAAAGATTACGCATTGGTCATACAAGACTAACGCACTCCTATATACTCTAACAAGAACAACAACCACAATGTGAAACATGTCAAACAGTTCTGACAGTTAAACACTTATTCATACAATGCAGGTTTTTTGCTCACATCAGAAACCGTTATTTTAAGCAAACAATATGAAAGATCTATTTGAAAATGTCAACATGGAGTATATTCTCTCTTTTTTGAGGTAAATAAAATTATACCATAGAATATAGACATGAAACTAATCAATACCATACAACATAATCCCCAATAATGCTAACACATTGTTAAAACCAATTACTAAAACGTATAAATATAAATACACAATATGTATTACTCCCAAACC
>CM042173.1:15639232-15654232 GCA_023376005.1 Doryteuthis pealeii
AGAGTGAAATTTCATTTTGAATGAAAAAAAAATTCGTTGGAGAAAAACGGAGAATTTTTTTAAAATGATCGAAGAGAATTTTTTTTAATTCACTTTCAGGACGCTGAACGATTATAGAGCTGTTAACAATCTCGAGAATTTGAATATTTGTATATATATATATATATATTATATATATATATATATATAATATATATATGGTATTGGTGGAAAGGTGACTTACCGGTGAAAATGTTCACAATGGTTAATTGATGCAAGTTTTCACAATAATAAGACAGCGATATAAAAATATAAGTGCTCAATACGTTAGTAGAGCAAATTTATTATCATAATGGTACACGGTAAAAACGTACTCGAGTTTAACCATAAGGATCTTCAGGGTTAAATCCACTGGATTAATCAAGATATGGATTAATTGCAGTCGATTGCAATTAATCCATATCTTGATTTAATCCAGTGGATTTAACCCTGAAGATCCTTATGGTGAAACTCGAATACGTTATTACCGTGTACCATTATGATAATATAATATATATATATATATATATATATATATATATATAGAGAGAGAGAGAGAGAGAGAGAGAGAAATATGGAAGGGAAGATTGATAGTTAGGGTTGGATGAAGAGAACAAAATAGATAAAGAGATAGAGATAGTGTGTGAGAGAGAGAGAGAGCGAGAGAGAGAGAGAGAGAGAGAGAGAGTTGTAGATTCAGAGGATAGGAAAATATTGGATGAAGAGAATAAAATGATATTGTTCGTAGTATCGTATTATGTTACTGCTTGATTATATATATATATATAATATATATATATATTATATATATATATTATATATATATTGATGGGTTACTACTATGTAAACATAGCGTAAGTAGTTAATCCTATAGGGCTCAATATATTGTAAATATAGAGCATTAATAGTTGTAGAAAAAGTTATATCCCGACCGCGGTTTCGGTGCTACTATTACATCTTCATCAGGGGGACTGAGTGGATATTTCCGCTTACTGAACTATATATATATATATATATATATATATATAGCCAGATTGATTTAGAAAATGTCTTCAATTATTCCTGAGATTTAATCTTAATGGGCTTACAGGGCTGCTACTTTGTAGTTGGGATTAGAATCCACCTATTTTGACATTCGTGGGTGATTCCTGATTTTATCTAGTAATGCACGGTAATGTTATATTTTTATTACCCTTACCCCTATCTTCAATATATATTAAATATTATAGTGTTAATTTTCCGTAACAGCAGTTTCATGCATATTATGCAATCTTCAGACGGTCAAACATATTAATATATTAAAACGGTTGCTTATTCAGCGTTTATATAACGCGAACATTCACGCAAGGATGTTATAACATGATACTTATATTTAAAAACATAAACATGCTTACGTCATAATGCACGCGGCGTCGAGATGAAAAAAATAAATAAATAGATAGATAAACAAATAAATAAATAAATTAAGATTAAAATTAAACTATTTTTTTAAATTAGTAGAGGGCGAAAAATATGGTTTGTTTGTTTGTTTTGTTTTACGGCATATCAACCTCAGTGGGTCATTTAATGTCGATAAAGTTTCGAAATAAATTCATTCTTAATGGATACACCATTTTTTTATAGATACATTTTTCTATTTAACCCATAGATGGGACCCTAACAGGTACTACCACTCCGGGTCAGAGTGGACCAGAGAGCAATGGTGAAGGGGTGCTCCACATTCCCCAAACCTCTAAAACTTGAACCTCACCATCAGATAGACTTTAACGTCATTCCCAGGATATGTAGACCCTCAGTCATGCCTTCTAGCACCCATATGATAAAAAGGGGCGGGGTTGCCATAAAGGCAATAGGGTTGGAAAAATCATATAGGTGCTAGGGCTTGACGTGACCAGCCGATTGATCAGAGTGGGCCTCTCCGCCCGCCCGTCTAGCCCAAGATAGGGCCAAAGTGGAGTATTGCATGTCATTAACTGCTCATCCACCTGGGATCTATCCTTAAGCATCACGGGTTGCCACCCACGGCCAACAAGTGGTCCAATTGCGGGAGTCTTATCCCTCTGCAGAGGTGCAGTCGGTGCATTCTAACGCCCCAGCCGACAGGGCGGGAAAAATTTGGGTTTAAATAGGGTCGGCTGACAAATGACATAAGAGAAAGTTGTTTAATGTCTACATTTGGAAACCAGTTCACTTCTTTTGTTCTGTAAATTTTCTTTTATTTTTAGATTAATAGAGGGCGAAACATATGGAATTATTTAGGGTTGGGTGGCAAATGACATAATATAAATTTGTTTAAATGTCTACATTTGGAAACCAGTTCGCTTCTCTTGTTCAATAAATTTACATTTTAGAGAATACACAATTTTTCTTCGATGCAAAGTCCACAGTTGCGTTGGCCACCCTTGTAATCCTGGGCCTTTTTTTGATCATCTCATATTTCATCATAACTATTTTGCCCGTTGTATCTTTAATGTGACATACGTGTTTGGATAAGGTGGTACCGTTTGCATTTCTTCTGTTGTTGAAGCTTAGCTTGTTATTGTACCACCTACATTGAGCAAACTGTTCAATAAGAATAATTTTAAAATTTTTGTCATTTTCAATTAAAATTTTAAAATTGTGCTTGTCGATGAGTTTTTCATATTGTTCATACAACTCGAACGATAGATGCAACTGTTTCGATAAAACAAAATGCCCCTTAAACGGCAATTGTTTAATCAACAACATCGTCTATAAAGCCACCATCAAGAAAATAGGGAAAATAACAACGATGAAAAACATACATTAGTGCCACTGAAAAAATTGGGAAAATAGGTGGTAGATAGATAGATAGATAGATAGATAGATAGATCGTTATGTAATTAACCAACCAAACAAATCCCGCTTTGATATGGACGACAATTTCAATCGAATCTCTGAAGCAACGCTGGGGCGTGGTTCAATTTCGTCACAACTCTCACTGGACAACAGCTACACCCACTCTTAAATTTCTCTCTCTCTCTCTCTCTCTTCTCTCTCTTCTCTCTCTCTCTCTCTCTCTCTCTCAAACTAACTCTCTCTTCAAGTAGCTCGCTCAATCTCTTTCTGTCGCTGACTAACTCTCTCTCTCTCTCTTCTCTCTCTCTCTCTCTCTCTCTCTCTCTCTCTCTTTTACTAAGTTTCTCACCAAGTACCTTTGCCTCTCAGTCTCTCTCTGTCAATCACTAACTCTCTCTCTCTCTCTCTCTCTCTCTCTCTCTCTCTCTCTCTCTCTCAAACTAACTCTCTCTTCAAGTAGCTCGCTCAATCTTTCTGTCGCTGACTAACCTCTCTCTCTCTCTCTCTCTCTCTCTCTCTCTCTCTCTCTCTCTCTTTTATAAGTTCTCTCCTCTTCAGTCTCTCTCTGTCAATCACTCTCTCTCTCTCTCTCTCTCTCTCTCTCTCTCTCTCTCTCTCTCTCTCTCTCTTCAAACTAACTCTCTCTTCAAGTAGCTCGCTCAATCTCTTTCTGTCGCTGACTAACTCTCTCTCTCTATCTCTCTCTCTCTCTCTCTCTCTCTCTCTCTCTCTCTTTTACTAAGTTTCTCACCAAGTACCTTTGCCTCTCAGTCTCTCTCTGTCAATAACTCTCTCTCTCTCTCTCTCTCTCTCTCTCTCTCTCTCTCTCTCTCTCTCTGACTAACTCTCTTCCAAGTAATCTCTTTTTCCTTTCTTAGTTACTCTCTGTCAATTACTAACTTTATCTCTCTCACTAACTTCTTCCAAGTTACTCTCTCTCTCTCTCTCTCTCTCTCTCTCTCTCTCTCTCTCTCTCTCTCTCTCTCTCAGAATTTTTTTTCTTTTTTCAAAAAAATCCAGATTCTTTTGAGCAGCTAAAATTTAACTTTATTTTTCTATGCTAAATGGTGGTCGTCTCTCATTTCCCACTTCCGGTTCCGCCTTTGTTCTCTATTCACGATAAAGCAGCCATCTTGCTGCATACTCTGTCCACCATATTTAGTTGTTTTCCTTACTTTTTCTTCATTCATCTTTTTTTTTTTTTTTAAGTACCTTCTTTTTTCATCTCCTTTTTTAATTAAATTGATATGAACTCCAATCTACTTCAAAAGGAGACTTTAATCTATTCCCGCCCAAATTATTAAATTTATGAATAACTAATGCGATTTAGGATCAGTTCGAATAGTTATTTACTAATTTGGGCTATGTGGGACACAAGGCCATGAGGATGTAGTCGCTAGTGTGTATCGGTTTCACTACACTAATAACATGGAAACGTTGGTGACATGATAGATAATGTTTCTGATTTTTTTTAATAAAATTTATTTTATTTTTAACACAGAACACGCATTTTTAAAATTCCAGCATTGAATAATAGCGTTTTGTTGTACCCTTTCTTCTAACGTTATTCATTCTCGTCTTTCTCTCATATGTTGCTCTTGATGATGGCGATCTATTAAGCGGTCGAAACAGATTTCTCTCAGCAATTATAAACATCATTTGTTTTTTTCAAAAATGTCAAATTTCATAGATAGATATATAGATAGACAGATAGATAGATTTGTGATTAGCTATTATAGCTTTTGATTATTTTAGTTATGTCTGACAGAATTCCATGATGATGTAGTAGTTGGTGAATAAGAAGTCACGAGAGTAAAAACTCGGGGGTGTTTGGGGTATCATAGATAGATAGATAGATAGATAGAGACCAGCTCAAATAGTTATTTACTAATTCTAAATATGTCTGATACAAGGTCATGGTGATGTTGTCACACTAAAAAATTGGAAGACGTCATGATATCATAGTTAGATATGAATAAACTTAGAGAGATAGATAGATAAATTGATAGGTGAACGGAATAAGACAGCAGATAGATAGATAGATAGATAGATAGATAGATGAACCCAATGAACATAGATAGATGAATAGATAGATGAATAAAATGATAGATAGATAAATAGATAGATAGATAAACACAACGATGAGAGGAATGAAAGATACACACACAACACACACATACACACACAGATATATATATATATATATAATATATATATAGATAGAGAGAGAGAGAGAGAGAGAGAGGAGGGGAGGAGAGAGGGAGAGAGATGAACGAAATGACAGATGGATAGATAGATAGATACATAGATGAACGGAATGAGATAGATAGATAGATAGATAGATAGATAGATAGATTTATAATTATATCAAATAGGTTTGGTTTGGTATCTTTATTTAATGGCATATCAACCTTTGTGGGTTATCAAATGCTAAAGCCATTCTTGTATAAAAACAGTATTTTTTTAACGACACACTTTTAAAATGGTGTGGGAAATAAATCAATATCCAAATTCAATTTGAAATTGAAAATAATTGTGGGTGAACGTCGTTTTCTAAATCACCACAATTCTAGATATTAAACAGATATTTATGAAATACTAATTAAAATCCGTCACTTCTTCCTAAATAGAAGTATCAATATCATCATGGACAACTGTTGACTATGAAATGCTTATTAGAATCCTTAACTCCTTTCAAGATAGAAACATCAATATCGTTATGGATAACTTTTAATTATGAAATGCTAATTAAAATCCTTCACTTCTTCTTAAATAGAAGTATCAATATCATCATGGACAGCTGTTTAGATTGGTACTTTAGTTCTACACGAAATAGAAGCATCGATATCATCGGAGATAGTTAACTCTAAAATACTGATTGGAATCCTTCACTCTTTTCTAAATAGAAGCATCAATATCATCATGGACAACTGTTTCAGTCGGCACCCAAATAGTTCGCGGGTTATCTATTACATAATTTATAGTTTCCTAAACGAGTTCGTTATCCAATATTTTATCCCGAAACGACCAAGGACATTTATTAATTTGGATTATTTGGATTATTCGGACCATTGTCCTCGACTTTATTGTTATCTGTACAACGTTTCGACAGAGTGCCCACCGGCCTTTTTCAGGTATTTTTTGTCGGACTTGGGAACATTCTCGAACACGGAGACCTTCTATTCGAACTTGGGAACCTTCTTTTCGAACTCGGGAACCTTTTTGTCTTAATTGGGAACCTTCACGAAACTCTGAACCCAACCCTTTATTCAATCCACTGGGGGTATACTGTTTTTATTCCACTAACCATGACTGGGTACAAGTGTAAAGCTGTGTTAATTCTGATTCTATGAGCAGGATTGAACCTGCAGCCTAGATATAACTGTCTCTTAGAACCGTCTGGACCCAACGCCTATATCCACTACGTGTAAATCCACTACGTACAATTGGAGGCATGGCGTAGCGGATATAGGCATTGGTTTTATAGGCAATTGTCAGCTAGACTAACTAGGTCGCTTTTAAAATCGGCATGACCGGGAGAAGTCGATTTTGTAATTACTAAGTTTAGTTTGGTGCTAGGTAACAAATGTAAGACCCCCAATGAGGATCGAACACATTAGACGGTAACAATAGATTTGTGAAACTCAGCTTGCCTGCCATTACCCCTACAGAGAGGCGATCGCTAGTAACTGTAATAATATTTGCATTGTGTCGCTATTATTATTCGTTATTATTTATAATTCATGAAATTGCAAGGTCACACCATACACCATGCTAGTTATCGCTTGAGGCTTGAATACAATCTCACCCTCTTCCTCCTACCCCTTCTATAGTTACTACTATTTCTCCTCCTCTTTTTCTAATCAGTCATTATTATTATTATTATTATTATTATTATTATTATTAATTATTATTAATATTAAATTACTCCCACCTTTTATCATTATTCCAATATTTGTTCTTTTTCATCATTATCCTACTTACACTTCTCTTCTTCTTCTTCTTCTTCTTCTTTTCTTCTCTTCTTCTTCTTCTTTTTCTTCTTCTTCTTCTTCTTCTTCTTCTTCTTCTTCCATACGCTTCCTATCTCACCCTCCTTCTTATTCTTCTTCCTACCTATTCTTCTTCTTCTTCTTCTTCTTTTCATTTCTTCTTCTCTTCTTTCCTTCATTCCTTCTTCTTCTTCTTCTTCTTCTTTCTTCTTCTTCTTCTTCTTCTTCTTCTTCTTCTTCCTACGCTTTCTCTCACCCTCTTATTCTTATTCTTCTTCCTACCTGTCCATCTTTCTTCTTCTTCTTCTTCTTCTTCTTTTCTCTTCTTCTTCTTCTTCTTCCATACGCTTTCTCTCTCTCACTCTTTATTCTTCTTCTTCTTCCTACCTATTCTTGTTATTTTCTTCTTAACTCTTCTTCTTCTTCTTCTTCTTCTTCTTCCTCTCTCACACTCCTTATTCTTATTCTCCTTCCTTCATATCCTTGTTCGTTTTCTTCTTAATCTCTCTCTCTCTCTTCTTCTTCTTCTTCTTCTTCTTCTTCTTCTTCTTCTTCTTCTTCTTCCATACGCTTCCTCTCTCACCCTTGTTATTCTTATTCTCCTTCCTACATATTCTTGTTCTTTTTATTCTTAACTCTCCCCTCTTCTTCATCTTCTTCTTCCTCTTTCCTCCTCCTCCTCCTTCTTCTTCTTCCTCTTCACCAACTGACTTTCTTATTCTTTCTTAATATTCCTCGTTATTCCCGCTTGCAACAACGATAACAAATACAAATTCTAGTTATTTCCTTGAGGATCTTGAGAATTAAACCACAGATATGATGCATCCACCATCCACCCAACACCTTCTCACCCTCACCCCCCTTCATACTCCTTCTCTCATTCACCTTTTTTTTTCGCAGATTCCCTCTTTTGCATTCTATCAATCTTTTATCTCTGAAGATTTCTTTCCGTAGATTGGGAAATCGTCGTATTCTCTCTCTCAAATGAGCAACAAAAAACGGAAACGACAACTTGACTCTTTCGAGGGGGAAAAAGAACAGCAACAACAACAAGAAAAAAAGATATTCTTTTGCAATTGTGTCGTCCATCATTAAAATAAAAGTCGCAAAGGGAAGACTAAATGAATGTGAATTCATCTCGATGGAAAAGAAATCAAAAAGCAAAGAAAAAGAATTCAATTAAAAGGAAAACATTTTTTGTGTGTGAAATAAAAAAAATCTTACAAGAGAAAAACAACATGGAAATGAAACCCTTTTAAAATACCGAGATAAAAATCTCAAGAACAACGAGGCATTTCTATCACGTTATCAAGAATTTTGTTCAAAGCAAACCTTATTTTTATTTTTTTCAAAAACAAAAGAGGATCAATTTTAAACATCAATTTTTCTTCTAAAAGTCGAATATATATATATATATATATATAATATATATATATATATATATATATATATATATATATATATATAGTGTAAAGAAATAACAAAAGAGTTAGAGATTTAGCATTATAGTCTATTTCAGAGAGCTTCTAGCTTTCTAGTCTGTCAAAAAATTGGCTACAGTTAAGAGATATTTTTTCCAAAAGTCCAGAGAAGAAATCTTCCTTACGACATAGGAGTTTTTTTTTAAACAACTTGTCGCAGTTTGAGAGCTCAATGTGTGCTCTTATTGTTAGAGTCACAGAGCAAATTTATAATTAAAGAAATAACAAAAGACTTAGAGATTTTGCATTATAGACTATTTCGCATCTGATGAGTCGGGAGAATTAGACACTTTGTCTAAGCTCCCCGAAATAGTCTATAATGCAAAATCTCAAGTCTTTTGTTATTTTTTTAATTATTATATATATATATATATTATATATATATATATTATATATATACCAATCCCAACACACGAGTAGGATATGACACAAGGTCAATCACTAAAACGAAGTTTAACAGGTTTAAATTCAGGGTTTTCCTTCTTCTAGATTAAGAAATAGTCTCTTAGAGACAGTTATACCTCGGCTGCAGGTTACATCCTCATCAAAGGCGACAGTAATATAGAATAGAAACTTAACACAGCTTAACACTTGTACCCAATCATGCTTAGTGGAATGAGATCAGTATACGCCAGTGGATTGAATAAAAGGTTGGGTTCAAAGTTCCGTGAAGGTTCCAATTAAGACAAGAAGGTTCCCGAGTTCGCAAAGAAGGTTCCCAAGTTCGAAGAGAAGGTTTCCGTGTTCGAGAAGGTTCCCGAATCCGACAAAAAATACCTGAAAAAGGCCGGTGGGCACTCGGTCGAAACGTTGTACAGATAACAATAAATCGAGGACAATAGTCCGAATAATCAAAATAATCCAAATTAATAAATGTCCTTGGTCGTTTTGGGATAAAATATTGGATAACGAACTCGTTTAGGAAACTATAAATTATGTAATAGATAACCCGCGAACTATTTGGATGCCGACTGAAACAGTTGTCCATGTGATATTGATGCTTCTATTTAGAAAAGAGTGAAGGATTCCAACCAGTATTTTAGGGTTAACTATCTCCGATGATATCGATGCTTCTATTTCGTACAGAATTAAAGTGTCAATCTAATATGATTTTCTCATAGAGTTTGATGAGGAGTATCACATAGTAAAAGATGGTTGAATTCTGTTGAGAATTGGGGGAGATATGGGGCTTCAAAGTTGCCCCCAAAATGCCATTTTTCAGCCATCATAAGTCTACGTATCTTGGCGAAAATTTAAGTTTATCGAATTATTGTTTTTTCTCATGGATTCTGATGCGTAGAATTTACTGATGGAGAAAAAAGTGCTCAATTTGGAGTTTTATGTGGAATTTGAGGCCTGAGAATGGGTAAAAATAGCCAATTTCGTGCAGAACTAAAGTGCCAATCTAATATGATTTTTTGATAGAGTTCGATGAGGAGTATCACATGTTGAATTCAAATTTCCCAACAAGTGACACGGTCGGAAGATTTTAGTGCCGTATTTGTTTAGGAATTAGGTACCCCCAACAATTTGTTCATAATTACTAATTAAACGCTCCATTTTTTTCATCTTTGGTAAGCGATACCTCATAAATTTGCATTAGCCACGATACTTTACGAATTAAGACAAAATAAATACACTATCTTTGTCTTTATTAAGTGGGACACATTTATCAATGGAGCGTAAATTCTCTTTTCGCTCTTGAATATATTTTGCCCAGATCTTTAATTGATTTATAAGGTGTAAATAATTCTGAGTAGGGGTTATCGTCCTTGTCTACGAGTCTCTCTAAAAATTATTTCACTCTCTTTCTGATCAACCAGCATCGGAGTCAGATGTCAAAATAGAACATCTATCATATCCAGCGAACTATCAGATGGCCGTAGCTAAGGGACTTCGATAACCAACCCTACCTCAGGATTTCAGTTAAGTGGACAAATTGTAAACATTTGTGCAGATAGACCAAAAAAGTCTGCAACCCTATTGTTATATGTCTGTAATACAGGTCTCTTTATTCCAATTCTAGTTGTTTGGTTATTCTTTAACTCTTAACCTGTCTGTCAGCAATCGTCATTTCTTTATATTTTGCAGACTTTTGTTAAAAGTTAATTTCTTTATACCATCAGATGAATGCCTATTCATGTGCCTACAGTTATATCTAACATGGAAAGATGTGTATTTAAACAACTGATAACACATAAAAAATGTAAATACAAAAAAAGAAAACATAATAATAAAAGTAATATTTAACCTAATTGTTTATCATTTTTACATCCCTTTTTGGCTGTGATGTGATGGTGTATGTGGAAGGGTTATCTTCATATCTTGCAAACTTTGAGAACAGTCTCATATCAGTTATTTTATAAAGGTCCATAGCAATACATTATTAATGCCATATACAAACACAAAAAGCTTTATTTCTAAAATTTATTTAAAGTTATCAATTATTTGTAAATCTATTTACTTTATAATGCGGGAATGAACTGAAAAATTCATAGCATGGAAATTTCATATGATGATGTCATATCCGCCGTAGATGACTATTTTTTTTTTAAACAAATGGAGTTCAAGCACCGCAACACATGGAAGAAGTGTGTCGACAGCAAGGGAGAATATATTGAAAAATAAAAAACTTATTTGTTCACATTCCATGAGAGTCTTTGAACTTTTAAGATCGTATGATAAAAGTCACTAATTTTAAAGATACTTAACGTGAATAAACCGAATAATGAAATAAAGCATAAAGTAAAGTAAAGTCGTCGGGGTGGCCTAATGTCAGTATCAGCCATGCAGCGAGGGAGTCTATCCCCTTTTCACTAGCGCTAGACCGGGTTAGCTCAGTCGGTAGAGCGTTCGGCTAGAAACCACAAGGTTCCTAGTTCGATACCCGCCCTCGCCAACCCAGCGTATGAGTAGCACAGGGATCCTGTGCGGTAACGTAATGAGCTGATGGTAGGTGTGGCGCTCCACCTCAGACGCAAAAACACTCCTTGGTCTAGCGCTAGTGAAAAGGGGATAGACTTGCTGTCTGGGCGATACCGACAATAGGCCATTCCGTCGACTTTACTTTTATATATATATATATATAAAAGTAATTGGTAATTTGCTTGAAGCATTGTTAAGTATGTTATAAAATAATAAAATTCCAAGGCAATACAATGCTTATAAAAAAATAGAGACAAAAAGATGTTTTATATGTCTTATCGATTTCGAAGCTAGAGCTTCATCATCAGAGTTTATTTTCAGTTTTTTTTTTGTTTTTTTTTTCTGAAAATAAACTCTGATGATGAAGCTCTAGCTTCGAAATCGATAAGACATATAAAACATCTTTTGTCTTTAATTTTTTATACGCATTGTATTGCCTTCGAATTTTATTATTTTATATATATATATATATATGTGTGTGTGTGTGTGTGTGTGTGTGGACTTGAGTAGAGTAGATATGAGATCAACGGTGCTAGGTAACGCACAGTTTCTCGCCTACGCGATTTTCAAACCAAGTATTAAATTTGAAAATCCCATTGATGAGAAACTGTCGTTGATTTTCTGTACATGCTACTTTGAATATATATACATGCTCTATCACAGATATTGAGCTTTATCTACTTATAAATTTAGCATACTATATCAATATATATATATATATATATATATATAGAGAGAGAGAGAGAGAGAGAGAGAGAGAGAGATACGTACATATATTCAAATATATACGTGTGTGTGTTTCTGTGTTTACTTATGTCTGTGTATGTTGTAGATACTATAATGATATGTATAAATACGCACACACACACACACATATATATATATTATAAATATATATATACATATGTGTGTGGGTGGTGTGTGTGTGTGTGCGTATTTATACATATCATTATAGTATCTACAACATACACAGACATAAGTATGTGCGTCTTGTAGATATTATGATGAAAGTTTATATATATATATTGTAGATACATAATAATCTATGAACACACACACCTCTCTCTCTCTCTCTCTCTCTCTCTCTCTCTCTCTCTCTCTCTCTCTCTCTCTCTCTCTCTCTCTCTCTCTCAGTCGGTAGAAATGTCTCACCGTTATATGCTGTCGGAATTTCAGAGATGAAGATTTACCATTATTATACACACACACACACACACACATACACATATATATATATATATATATATATATATATATATATATATATATATATGTATTTGTAGGTATTTGCCTCTCATCCCACGTATGAGGGCGTGACACAAGGACATTTTTATGTGGGCCCACCCACAAGCCGAAGCTCATGGGTGGTAGGCGCAAATATATATATATATATATATTGTCAACCGTCTAGAATTAATGTACACATTACCGACAGAATAGAGCTATTATATATATATATATATATATATATATATATAAAGATAAACCTAATGAGTCCCTAATGAGTCGGATCTTAGCCCTGAAGAGCACTAAGCGAAACTTTTAGTCGGTTTACCTGACACATTAGGTTTATCTTTATTATTTGCTCTACGTAGGTATTGAGCACTTTTTACTTTTTACTTATTAGCTTTAGTTTCCTGGCGGTTTTATATGAATATATATATATATATATATATATATATATATATATATATGTATATATATATATATATATATAAATTGTTGTTTCTTTTGGCCAAATATTGTACCAATAGATTATTTTGGGTTGGTACGATTATCTTGGTCTTTTCTTTTTATCCAAAATTTTTTTCTCCCCGGGTGATGTTTGGTAGTATATTTTTACAATCAATAAGATCAAAAATAAAATTGTTAAACAGGAGATGTGTCTTTTGTTTAATTCTACATGTATAAATGAAAGAATGCTGCCCAAAATACATATATTTCAAAATACACACACACACACCACACACATACACACACACACACACACATATTATATATATATATATATATATATATATATATATATATATGTCTGTGGATTACTTATTTATTATATATATACTCCCACTTTGGTTGAGTTCTCTGAATAGGAATTTAATTGCAGATTCACCGTTCTGGCGTCTAGCTAACCCTCGCATTGTTTACATATGTTTGAGGCCTCTAGTGAATTCATTTCCGCTTAGAAATGTAGCGATTAAATATTCTCCTATATTTGACAGCTGCCTCTGGGTTAAAGGCTTGGCGAACGAAAGTTCATTCGGGTCTCTAACCCGGCCAGGGGTAGCTGTTACGGTATAGCCACACTGATGAAAGGTGAAACCTCGAAACACGTGTCTGTGGATTACTTATTTATATTTATATATATTTTTATGTGCGTCTTGTAGATATTATAATGAAAGCTGTGTGCTTGCACGTATGTGTGTATCTTTTGCTTCTTATAGTCCACATCATAAGAAGCACGTGGTGTAATGGTTAAAGTCATGGGAAATGGACTCGTCGCCCCGAGTTCAAATCCTGGAACGTGGTAATAGCATTTCACTTAGCGCTAATACCTTTGGGAAATGTATGAATCCTACTCTCCCTCCAGCTATGGATAAATAGCAGGGCAGACTGGGCTCTTTAACCATGGCTAGGTAACCAGTCTAGGAGAAGGAAAACTCTGAATTCAAACCTGTTAAACTCCGTTTAAGAAATTGACCTTGTGTCGCATCCTGCTCGTGCGGAGGGGTTGGTATATATATATATATAGTGTCTTTTTCCTGACAGCTCTGACGCTAATAAAATTACATAAATCCTTACAGTCGAATGGTTTTGTTTCGTCAAATCTTGATGATACTTGAAAACACACTGGAAACGTTGAGAATCGCGCCGACGTACAGTCTCCCTTCTTTACCACATCTTACTCAAAAGAAGTCTGCGTTCTAATATGCACCCCACACCCACCGCCCACAACTCCTCAGAATTTCAAGGTACAAGAAGCTAGTTTGAAATAGAATTGTCGTGTGAAATAATTTCATTTCGAATATATACTCAACCTGGCACACCCCCCCGCCCCACGCACCATGCTCCCCCCCCTTCAAAAAAATAACGCATTGTGTTTGAATTCAATACTGATAATTAATGTTAAGAAGTCGTATTAAATGTTGGCTTTCCCATAGTTAACCACATTTACGACAATTCAATAGATGTCTCCTCACTTTTGTTCGCACGGATATATATATATATATATATATATATATATATATATATATATATAGCTCTACTCTGTCGGTAATGTGCACATTAATTCTAGACGGTTGACAATTCATTTCTTTCTAAATTATTTTCAACACAATTCTATAGTAAGTCATTAGTTATGCCCTTACATTCTCTCTCTCTCTCTCTCTCTCTCTCTCTCTCTATATATATATATATATTATACTTATATATACATATATTATAATTGATATATATATATATATGTACTTAATTGAAGTCATACCTAATTTTGAAAATTAATTAGTTAATAATTAATGAATTTAGGCGGGCATATATGTTCAAATGTAAGGCTAAACAAATCGAGAAAATGTCAATCCCTGAATGTACATTTCGACCTATTAGGTATCATCAGCAAGGTTAGATCGAAATGTACATTCAGGGATTGACATTTTCTCGATTTGTTTAGCCTTACATTTGAACATATATGCCCGTCAAAATTCATTAATTATTAACTAATTAATTTTCAAAATAAGGTATGACTTCAATTAAGCACATATCCTCCCAAA
>CM042173.1:15659232-15664632 GCA_023376005.1 Doryteuthis pealeii
ATTATTATCATTATTATTCACAATTCTCTCTCTCTGTCTCTCCCTCTCTCTCTCTCTCTCTCTCTCTCTCTCTCTCTCTCTCTCTCTCTCTCTCTCACACACACACACACACACACACACACACACACACTCACACACACACACTCTCTCTCTCTTTTCCCCTATATCTATCTATCTCTATCTCTCTCTGCCTTTGACTCTCTTTCTCTCTCTCTCTCACTCTCTCTACCCCCTCTCTCTCTCTCTCTCTATATATATATATATATATATATATATATATATATATATTAGGGGGTAAGGTTGAAGGAAAAGTGGGCAAAAATAATTAACTCAAACAAGTAGAAGTAGGAGAGAAATATATCGTTCCCTTTACGCGACGCGGAACGAAATATTTATCTCCTACTTCTACTTGTTTGAGTTATTATTTTTTTTTGTCCACTTTTCCTTCCACCTTACCTCATACTGTCGGATTTTACTCCAACCCTCCTATCTTCATATATATATATATATATATATATATATATATCTTTGAAAGGAAGGAAAATCTCAACACCGTTATTCCATAATAAATTTATTTCGACCAAAAG
The DNA here is from genome assembly GCA_023376005.1 of Doryteuthis pealeii. Taxonomy (NCBI): domain Eukaryota; kingdom Metazoa; phylum Mollusca; class Cephalopoda; order Myopsida; family Loliginidae; genus Doryteuthis; species Doryteuthis pealeii. Next base: position 15,659,820 of record CM042173.1, read on the forward strand.
TATATAATCTGTATATAATTTAAAAACGTTTATTATACATTGAGCTCTCTTTAGTGATTTAAAGATTCACTGTATTGATACATACTGGATCATACAATAATGATACAGTGTATCTTAGAAATCACATATAGAATCATCCCTTACTACCAAGTTTTGGATACCTCTCATATATATATATATATATATATATATATATATATATATATATATATAATAAATGCGTACATGCATGATTCCACAATACAGCAACACTGTCCCAAGCAAGAATAAAAATAAATGCAAGAAGCATTAAGACCAGAATAATAATAATAATAATAATAATAATAATAATAATAATAATAATAATAATAATAATAATAGGAGATGTATAACTTATTTTCATCTTAAGAACCGGAAATGATGGAAGTAGAGCTGGATAAAATAAAATAAAATACGATAAAAAAAGAGATGAAAATAAACTGATGAAAAAAAAAAGATTTAAAAAATCAGATGATAAAAAAACAGATGAAAAATAAATAAACAGATGAAAAAAGTGATGAAAAAAAATAAAAGATGAATAACAAATGAAAAAAAAAACTAAGATGAACAAAAATAGACAGGAATTAACAAGAAAAAAATACAAACGACAAAAAGAAAAAGAAAAAAATGAAGAAAAACGAAAAAGAAAAAGAAAATATAAAGACAGATTAGGGATTCAAATAATGTGGCTCCCTTCCATCATTCATGGCGGACGAATCCTGACTTGGAGACAATACGCATGCGCATGTCAGGCATAGACTGAATCGTTTGTGATGAACAAGCCACTAATTAGTGTCCCATATAAACGAGTCGCCGTCTTTTTAATGGCGTAGAATCTCTGACAAGAGACTCCGACTATCTGTGACAACATTTCTTAATCCAATGCTAGTTACTTAATGAATGAAGCAAATACGACAGGACTCTATCATTATTCTGATTTCGTCATCAACATTATTATTGATGCCATAAACCTGAACGAGCTCAGTTGTAATAACAGGCTTCGTTGATTGATTGATTCATTCATTCATTTAAGGGCATTTCAACCGGTCTGGGGTTATCTGAAGCCGGTTAAAATGCAAATCGTCGTCAAAATTAAAACGGAAAAAATTTAGCTTGAATATAGATTTTAATGAATTTAATTATTACTAAGGACACGATTTTGTGTATTTTTTTACTTAAATTCTAACCGTTAGTTGTGTTTTTAACCATTTTTCATTGGACGTTATTTTCCTACAGAGGGTCGCAAGAGAACTAATTTCTAAGAGATAAATATTTTCCGAGAATTCATTAACATAAAAAACACGGATTATTACATTTTTGGTCATCCATACTTAAGAAAATAACGCGTCGCCTGTAATATTGAAATAGTAAATACGTTTTTTTTTTGTTTGTACATGTTTATTAATTCTGATTAGTCTTTATCATTCATCTGTCTTATTTTATCTATTTTTATTTCCTTAAACACAACTAACGGACCACCCTGTCGGCTGGGGCGTTAGAATGCACCGACTGCCACCTCTGTCATATGTCATAAAGGGGTCGATGAGTTTAAAAAGTGGAAACCCTTGACCTAAATATAACAGTATGTCCAAAAATGTTTTTGGCAGCGTGCTTGCAATCCAGTGAATAAATCATATTTTGCTTACTCCAATTAGATTCAAAGATAGTTATTTACTAAGCTTAGCTTTAGATATGCACAAGGCCAGAAGCATGGGGCACCCAATGAGAATCGAACTCACTAACAATGCGTTTGTGGAAATGAGCTTGCTAAACCATTACACCACGTGAGGTGCCCTTAGATTCAAGATAAACCACCAGGAGGAGTTATTATTGTAACGGTAACTATTTAGCAACTGGACACGTTGATCCGAGTTCAAATCCTTGAATGAGACTTTTTCGATTTCACATAACGCTAATAACCCTGGGAATGGAAGGTATTTACCCAACCCGTTCGCCAAGGGTAGGATGTGTGACACAAGGTCAACAATTATGGGACAATCAACGGGAACAGAACTCAGATTATGGGACATCCACCGAGGATAGAACTCGCTATTTAATAGTAATGGATCTGCGGTAATAGCTTGGTAACCATTACATCATGATGAGATGTGCTACTCTTGGGAAAGTATGAATCCAACCCATTCACACGCCAGTGATGGGTAGGTAGTAGAGCTATTCAACCTTGGTTTGGTAACTAGTCTAGGAGAAGGAAAACTCAAAACAGAATTGGAGAGGGATGGGCACCGCCAGGTAATTCGTGTACAAATCGCGCTAAATGAGTAGCGTCTTCATCACCAAACCAGATTACAGGATAAGTCTCTCCCCCCCCCTCTCTCTCTCTCTCTCTCTCTCTATCTATCTATCTATCTATCTTTATTTCTATCTATCTCTTTCTATCTATCTATCTATATATCTCTATCTATCTATCTATCTCTTTCTATCTATCTATCAATCTATCTATCTATCTATCTCTATCTCTATCTTTTTCTATCTATGTATCTCTTTCTATCTATCTATCTCATTCTGTCTATCTATCTATTTCTATCTCTATCTATATCTTTCTATCTATCTATCTATTCTCTATCTCTATCTTTTTTCTATCTATGTATCTCTTTCTATCTATCTATCTCTATTCTATCTATCTCTTTCTATCATCTATCTCATTCTGTCTATCTATCTATCTTATCTCTATCTATCTATTATCTCTATCTATATCTTCATCTATCTATCTAATCTATCTCTATTCTCTCTATCTCTATCTATTTCTATCTCTATCTATATTATCTATCTTCTATCTATCTCTTTCTATCTATCTATCTATCTATCTCTTTCTATCTATTATCTATTTCTATCTATCTATCTCTATCTATCTATCTCTATCTCTATCTCTATATCTATCTCTTTCTATCTATCTCTCTATCTCTCTATCTCTATCTATATCTATCTATATCTCTTTCTATCTCCTCTCTATCTATCTATCTCTATCTCTATATCTATCTCTTTCTATCTATCTATCTCTCTATCTCTATCTATATCTATCTATCTATCTATCTCTTCTATCTATCTCTTTCTATCTATCTCTCTATCTCTCTATCTATCTATCTATCTCTATCTCTATCTTCTATCTATCTATCTATCTCTTTCTATCTATCTACTCTATTTTTCTATCTATCTATCTATCTCTTTCTAATCTATCTATCTATCTATCTCTCAAATCCCCGATTGGCTTCATAATTCTTTAACAATTAGCTATTACTCGTTTCGGCCTCATTCTGATGCCCATTCTAGAGGTTTTATAAAAAAGTAAAGTCGTCGGGGCGGCTTAAAGTCAGTATCAGCCAGTCAGCGAGGGAGTCTATACCCTTTTCAATAGCGCTAGACAAAGGAGATTGTTTTGGCGTCTGAGGTGGAGCGCCACACCTACCATCAGCTCCTTACTTTACCGCACAGATCCCTGTGCTACTCATACGATGAGTTGGCGAGGACCGGTATCGAACTAGGAACCTTGTGGTTTCTAGCCGAAACGCTCTACGACTAAGCTAGCCCGACACCCTCTTATTATATAACAGGTAAAGATCACGTACCTGTGGATAATCAGGCGTGGGGGATGGTACCTATGTCAAATTTAATTTAAGACTACCCCTTGAGTTAAGAGATTATGTCTAATTTATTTAGGCTGTCTAATTTAAACGTATCACTTTTAATAATGTTGGAAAAATTAAGAGCGCGAATAAAAAGCTAAACACCAAATCTTTGTATTTTTTTTTAATAAAACTTGCCAACAAGAGAATAATACTAATTAGTTATTCTTGTCTGTTTTAAAGCAGACAAAGGATTACTAACGCAAAAAAAAAATATACGAAAACGCCAAAATCACAGGAATCTCTGAAATGCAACAAAATGCACCGCCTGAACTTGCGATCTACCGTATCGTTGGTGACATGTTCCCCTTCTCTTTCCCCCTGCCTCTGCCTCTGCCTCCACACCTTCCGATAATCCATTTCTCTCCCCTCCCTCTCTTCCGCCCTCCTATCCACCTTTTCTCTATTTATACACAGCAGTTCTGTTTCTGAATAAACAAAATTTGATAAAGCTTCGTAAATACACAGAGACAAAATATTATTGATTGAAATTGTTTGTGTTTTATTCACTTTATTCCTCAATTTTTAATCACATTTGTCGGATTTACCAAATCTGTTGGTTGCTTTTGCTGTTGGTTGGATTTTACGGCATGTCAACCCTTGTTGAGTTATTTTATGCCGAAGACATTCATCTTCCTGTTACATAAACCTATGTGGTTTGCATAAGATTATAGTCGGTCCCCCTGTAATTCTGAGGGATTACCCTTTTTCATATTCATGCCGGGTCCTTCAATGGAAAATTTACAGAAAGCCCCAAAATACGTGAAGTCACGTGGGACCTGTTCGGTCCTCAGTTTGCAGTTAGGCGTCAGGCGGAGCAGTCGGCCATTTATGCTCTGCCTAAAACTGGAACTCACGCGCGCTATGTTAGTCAGATATTAGTTACATGAAATGTATAGTTAAGGAAATAAAAGTTTTTATAATTAATATGTTCTTGTGGTTGATGAATGTCTTGGTAAACAGACTAAGAAAAATGAATCCAGGACGACCAGCCAGCAAGAACATAGGTGAAAAGAAGTCCAGAAACCTTAGAAGATTCCAGACCAAAGTCAAAGATGATAGAAGAAATACCAAAGACGATCAGAATACTAAAGACGGCCAAGGAAATTAGGAAAATTAAAAAGAAAGAGGGTTATTTTATCTCCCTCCCTCGT
>CM042173.1:15664732-15669732 GCA_023376005.1 Doryteuthis pealeii
AAGAGAGAGAATGAAGTATCGCAGAACAGTTGTCTTTTTCTTCCTATTTATTATTTTCTAGTTTTGTCCTCCATATGATACAGTGTTGTTTCTGACTACTGACTGTTGCAATTAGTCTTTGTCTTGCTCTCTTTAATATAGCTCTTTCGAATTCCTGCATTGTCGCATCTACGCAGTCTTCGCGATTTTGTTGAGATTTTTTCTCTGTCCTCCTTCCTTTCTTGACGACATATAGTCTGTTGATATCGTCTCACAGATGTAGTGACTTGTGTATTATCATAAAGTTTCCTTGTCATTTGGTCCATTTGTCTGAGTCTTACTCTTGTCCATTTTAAGAATGGTCCAGAGTATCTTACAAGAGAGACAGCCCAGATATTATTCCTCTGAAGAGATTTTTGCTACAGAGCTTGGTTCATAGAAGTTTTCTTGTTCTTTATTTTATTATTATTCACAATTCTCTCTCTCTGTCTCTCCCTCTCTCTCCTCTCTCTTCTCTCTCCTCTCTCTCTCTCTCTCTCTCTCTCTCTCACACACACACACACACACACACACTCACACACACACTCACTCTCTCTCTCTCTCTTTTCCCCTATCTATCTATCTCTATCTCTCTCTGCCTTTGACTCTCTTTCTCTCTCTCTCTCACTCTCTTCTACCCCTCTCTCTCTCTCTCTCTCTATATATATATATATATATATATATATATATATATATATATTTAGGGGGTAAGTTGAAGGAAAAGTGGGCAAAAATAATAACTCAAACAAGTAGAAGTAGGAGAGAAATATATCGTTCCGCTTTACGCGAGGAAGTTCGCACGAAATATTTATCTCCTACTTCTACTTGTTTGAGTTATATTTTTTGTCCACTTTTCCTTCCACCTTACCTCATACTGTCGGATTTTACTCCAACCTCCTATCTTCATATATATATATATATATATATATATATATATCTTTGAAAGGAATGAAAATCTCAACACCGTTATTCCATAATAAATTTATTTCGACCAAAAGTATATAATCTGTATATAATTTAAAAACGTTTATTATACATTGAGCTCTCTTTAGTGATTTAAACATTCACTGTATTTATACATACTGGATCATACAATAATGATACAGTGTATCTTAGAAATCACATATAGAACATCCCTTACTACCAAGTTTTTGGATACCTCTCATATATATATATATATATATATATATATATATATATATATATATAATAAATGCGTACATGCATGATTCCACAATACAGCAGCACTGTCCCAAGCATAAATAAAAATAAATCAAGAAGCATTAAGACCAGAATAATAATAATAATAATAATAATAATAATAATAATAATAATAATAATAATAATAATAATAGGAGATATATAACTTATTTTCATCTTAAGAACCGGAAATGATGGAAGTAGAGCTGGATAAAATAAAATAAAATACGATAAAAAAAAGAGATGAAAATAAACTGATGAAAAAAAAAAAAGATTTAAAAAATCAGATGATAAAAAAACGATGAAAAAAATAAACAGATGAAAAAGTGATGAAAAAAAATAAAAGATGAATAACAAATGAAAAAAAAAACTAAGATGAACAAAAATAGACAGGAATTAACAAAAAATACAAACGACAAAAAAGAAAAAAAAAAGAAAAAAATGAAGAAAAACGAAAAAGAAAAAAAAATATATAAAGACAGATTAGGATTCAAATAATGTGGCTCCCTTCCATCATTCATGGCGGACGAATCCTGACTTGGAGACAATACGCATGCGCATGTCAGGCATAGACTGAATCGTTTGTGATGAACAAGCCACTAATTAGTGTCCCATATAAACGAGTCGCCGTTCTTTTAATGGCGTAGAATCTCTGACAAGAGACTCCGACTATCTGTGACAACATTTCTTAATCCAATGCTAGTTACTTAATGAATGAAGCAAATACGACATGACTCTATCATTATTCTGATTTCGTCATCAACATTATTATTGATGCCATAAACCTGAACGAGCTCAGTTGTAATAACAGGCTTCGTTGATTGATTGATTCATTCATTCATTTTAAGGGCATTTCAACCGGTCTGGGGTTATCTGAAGCCGGTTAAAATTGCAAATGGTCGTCAAAATTAAAACGGAAAAATTTAGCTTGAATATAGATTTTAATGAATTTAATTATTACTAAGGACACGATTTGTGTTATTTTTTACTTAAATTCTAACCGTTAGTTGTGTTTTTAACCATTTTTCTTTGGACGTTATTTTCCTACAGAGGGTCGCAAGAGAACTAATTTCTAAGGGAGATAAATATTTTCCGAGAATTCATTAACATAAAAAACACGGATTATTACATTTTTGGTCATCCATACTTAAGAAAATAACGCGTCGCCTGTAATATTGAAATAGTAAATACGTTTTTTTTTTGTTTGTACATGTTTATTAATTCTGATTAGTCTTATCATTCATCTGTCTTATTTTATCTATTTTTATTTCCTTAAACACAACTAACGGACCACCCTGTCGGCTGGGGCGTTAGAATGCACCGACTGCACCTCTGTCATATGTCATAAAGGGGTCGATGAGTTAAAAAGTTTGGAAACCCTTGACCTAAATATACAAGTTATGTCCAAAAATGTTTTTGGCAGCGTGTGCAATCCAGTGAATAAATCATATTTTTGCTTCTCCAATTAGATTCGATAGTTGTATTTCTAAGCTTAGCTTTAGATAATGGCACAAGGCCAGAAGCATGGGGACCCATGAGAATCGACTCACTAACAATGGTTTGTGAAATGAGCTTGCTAACCATTACACCACGTGAGGTGCCCTTAGATTCAAGATAAACCACCAGGAGGAGTTATTATTGTAACGGTAACTATTTTAGCAACTGGACACGTTGATCCGAGTTCAAATCCTGAATGAGACTTTTTCGATTTCACATAACGCTAATAACCCTGGGAATGGAAGGTATTTTACCCAACCCGTTCGCCAAGGGTAGGATGTGACACAAGGTCAACAATTATGGGACAATCAACGGGAACAGAACTCAGATTATGGGACATCCACCGAGGATAGAACTCGCTATTTAATAGTAATGGATCTGCGGTAATAGCTTGGTAACCATTACATCATGATGAGACGTGCTACTCTTGGGAAAAGTATGAATCCAATTATTCACACGCCAGTGATGGGTAGGTAGTAGAGCTATTCAACCTTGGTTTGGTAACTAGTCTAGGAGAAGGAAAACTCAAAACAGAATTGGAGAGGGATGGGCACCGCCAGGTAATTCGTGTACAAATCGCGCTACATGAGTAGCGTCTTCATGACCAAACCAGATTACAGGATAAGTCTCTCCCCCCCCCTCTCTCTCTCTCTCTCTCTCTCTCTATCTATCTATCTATCTATCTTTATTTCTATCTATCTCTTTCTATCTATCTATCTATATATCTCTATCTATCTATCTATCTCTTTCTATCTATCTATCAATCTATCTATCTATCTATCTCTATCTCTATCTTTTTTCTATCCTATGTATCTCTTCTATCTATCTATCTCATTCTGTCTATCTATCTATTTCTATCTCTCTATCTATATCTTTCTATCTATCTATCTATCTCTATCTCTATCTTTTTCTATCTATGTATCTCTTCTATCTATCTATCTCTATCTATCTATCTCTTTCTATCTATCTATCTCATTCTGTATCTATCTATCTATTTCTATCTCTATCTATCTTTATCTCTATCTATATCTTTCTATCTATCTATCTATCTTCTCTATCCTCTATCTCTATCTATTTCTTCTATCTATTTCTATATCTATCTATCTATCTATCTATCTCTATCTATTCTATCTATCTATCTATCTATCTCTTTCTATCTATCTATCTATCTTCTATCTATCTATCTATCTATCTATCTCTATCTCTATCTCTATCTCTATATCTATCTCTTTCTATCTATCTCTCTATCTCTCTATCTCTATCTATATCTATCTATATCTCTTTCTATCTCTCTCTATCTATCTATCTCTATCTCTATACTATCTTTCTATCTATCTCTCTATCTCTCTATCTATATCTATCTATCTATCTATCTATCTATCTTTCTATCTATCTCTCTATCTCTCTATCTATCTATTATCTCTATCTCTATCTCTATCTATCTATCTATCTCTTTCTATCTATCTATCTATCTATTTCTATCTATCTATCTCTTTCTATCTATCTATCTATCTATCTCTCAAATCCCCGATTGGCTTCATAATTCTTTAACAATTAGCTATTACTCGTTTCGGCCTCATTCTGATGCCCATTCTAGAGGTTTTATAAAAAAAGTAAAGTCGTCGGGGCAGCTTAAAGTCAGTATCAGCCAGTCAGTGAGGGAGTCTATACCCTTTTCAATAGCGCTAGACAAAGGAGATTGTTTTTGGGCGTCTGAGGTGGAGCGCCACACCTACCATCAGCTCCTTACTTTACCGCACAGATCCCTGTGCTACTCATACGATGAGTTGGCGAGGACCGGTATCGAACTAGGAACCTTGTGGTTTCTAGCCGAACGCTCTACCGACTAAGCTAGCCCGACACCCTCTTATTATATAACAGGTAAAGATCACGTACCTGTGGATAATCAGGCGTGGGGATGGTACCTATGTCAAATTTAATTTAAGACTACCCCTTGAGTTAAAAGAGATTATGTCTAATTTAGGCTGTCTAATTTAATACGTATCACTTTTAATAATGTTGGAAAAATTAAGAGCCGAATAAAAAGCTAAACACCAAATCTTTGTATTTTTTTTTTAATAAAACTTGCCAACAAGAGAATATACTAATTAGTTATTTCTTTGTCTGTTTTAAAGCAGACAAAGGATTACTAACGCAAAAAAATATACGAAAACGCAAAATCACAGAATCTCTGAAATGCAACAAAATGCACCGCCTGAACTTGCGATCTACCGTATCGTTGGTGACATGTTCCCCTTCTCTTTCCCCTGCCTCTGCCTCTGCCT
>CM042173.1:15672232-15709732 GCA_023376005.1 Doryteuthis pealeii
CTTGTACCAAGAAACTTGGTACGCACCACAAAGTATATATATATATATATATATATATATATATATATATATATATATATATGATCCAGACATTTTGACTGTCTCCCTTTAAGTAATTTACTTAACCAGTTTACAGGTATTTTCACGAGAGTATCAGAATTACATACCATGCTTATTTGTGCATGTGTCTTCATTTACATTTTGGGTAACCAATAAATAACTTTTTTTTTATTATAATCGAAAACTATTTTCGTATAAAAACATGCCTTTAGGTTGTAAATATACATGAACAAACTTTTAAAAAATCTTATAGTGAAATTCTAATGCAAAAAAAATCGTCTGTTGTTTATAAACAAACAATCGCGAGTTTACGGTGAAAAGCAAAAGATGTTCCTTTCAAAATCAGCTCTCACCTGGGGTGCTTATTGGTTACATGGTCCCTTATTTCTACTCTTTTAGTACAAAACTTATCTGTATCTGATTTAGGAAGAATCAGTGGCATTGACATTTAATGGCATAACAACCTTCATGGGTTATTTAACGTTTTAACGCTAAAGCCATCCTTATAGAAGAACAGTAGTGGGGCTGTTATGGTGGAGGCGTGTGGTATAATGATTACTGTAGTTCGAAATAGACACGACGATACGTTCATATCCTGGACGGATCGGTTTGCATTTCACATTGCGCTAATACCCTTGGGAAAGGTCCGAATCCAACAATTCTCCCTCCAACTATGGGTAAATAGAAGGGCAGACCACGTTTTTCACCGGTCAAGAAGGAAAACTCTGAATTTGAACTAAAGGGGTCTCTCTTGTTGTTAGTCAAAACTACTTCGTGAGTTCGAACTAGCTTACCCGATGTCGCTGTATAGCACACTAGCCACCACGCCACGGAACTTCCCCAGAGACAGGGAGGGGGTGGGGAGAAAGAGAGAGAAAGAAAGAAAGAAAGAAAGAAAGAACGAGAGAGATATGGGGAGGAATATATATATATATATATATATATATATATATATATATATATATATATATATATATATATATATATATGGGAATAAAAGGCCTTAAATACCATGGGTATCGTGGTTATGGACCATTTCCACTCGCGAGTATGCTCACGAGCTTCTTCAGCAGTGGTCTGAAGAAGCTCGTGAGCATACTCGCGAGTGGAAATGGTCCATAACCACGATACCCATGGTATTTAAGGCCTTTTATTCCCAAATAACTTTGCTCTGTTTACAATAATTAAACATTGAGCTCTCATACGGAACCTGAACTCTACAACAAACTACTGGTAGAGAATTAGGACCCACCTAGAATCACCTTGTACCAAGAAACTTGGTACCGCACCAAAGTATATTATATATATATATATATATATATATATATATATATATAGTGTACAAAACTGATCTGTATCTGATTTAGGAAGAAACAGTGGCATTGATATTTGAAGAGGGAATGCCTTTTTTAACTTGTTCAAATTTCTTTTTGGCTTTTACAGAAACACCTAACATTTTCTTTTTTATTTGTAATTCTATTTGTTCCGTACTGGAGAATTGATTGATTGATTTTACTGACCCAGTACTATTTAACCCATAGCTGGGTATGTTACTTTGTATTTTTTCCACTTCCTAATGTTACATAGTCTATGCATAGATTATTGTCAACCCCCTGTATTTCTGAAGGGATGACCCCTTTTCATATCACGGGCGGGACTTTCCATGGAATATTACAGAAACACCTAACATTTTCTTTTCTATTTGTAATTCTACTTGTTCCGTAATTGATTGATTGATTTTAACGGCATGTCAACGCTTCAGGGATTATTTTATGCCTTTAGGGAATCACATACAGTGTATATTTATATTTGCATTTATATTTTTGTGTTTTTGTTTCTTAGGGGGTTTTTTATACACTGTCCACTCGAATCCAATTTTTTAAAACAAATCGGTTGGACCCATAGATTAAACGCTATGTGATGGAAAAGTTTGGTAAATACATATTTTTCTATATACCTTGTAGATTTATATTAGATTATGATGCTCACTATTCCATATGATGCTCCAGTCACTTGACGCCACGTTATTCGAGGAGGGTGTTTATGCGTTCGTGTGCCAATAGGACAAGTGATCAATCTTGATATCGATTAGAAAGAAAGAAAAAAGAAGAAAGAAAGAAAGAAAGAAGGGACATAGAATACAAAGGAAGGAAGAAAAGACAAAAATAGAATGAAAAAATGAAAAAAGTACAAGGAAAGAAAGAAGAAAGAAAGAAAGAACACAATAGAATGAAAAAAGATGGTATGATAGATAGAAAGAATGAAAGAAAGCAAGAAAGAGAGAAAGAAAGAAGAAGAAAGAAAGAGAACACAATACAATGAAAAAAAGAAGGTATGATAGATAGAATGAAGAAAGAAGAAAGAAAGAAAGAACACAATACAATGAAAAAAGAAAGAAAGAAAGAAAGAAAGAAGGTATGATGGAAAGAAAGAAAGAACACAATACAAAAAGAAAGAAAGAAAGAAAGAAAGAAGAAAGAAGGAAAGAAAGAAAGAAATGATATAGAATACAAACGAAGGAAAGGTAGAAAGAAAAAATGAATGAAATCCAAAAAATAAAATAAAGAAAGTATGACGGAAAGAAAGAAAGAACACAATACAAAGAAGGAAATAAGAATGAAAGAATGGATATAGAATACAAAGGAAGAAAGAAAAGAGAAATGTAGAAAGAAAGAAAGAAAGAAAAAAATGAAATATAAAGAAAGAGAGAAACAAAGAAACAAAGAAACAAAGGAGACAATAAACACAAGAAAGAAAGAAAGAAAGAATGCAATTCAAAGAAAGAAAGAAAGAAAGAAGAGTGTGTGTGTGTGTGTGTGTGTGTGTGTGTGTGTGTGTGTGTGTGTGTGTGTGTGTGTGTGTGTGTGTGTGTGTTGAAAAATGAGTAAGAGTGAAAAATAATAAAATGAGGATGATTTGATTTATTGATATTTGATAAAATATCCCGACACTAAGTGTTCGATTAGTTGATCCACAGAATTAAACAAAGAAAGAAAAAAAAGGATAGAAAGAAAGAAAACAGAAAGAAAGAAAGAAGAAAATAAAAGAAAGTGGGGGAAAAGAGAAGATGGAGAGGGGATAAAAATAACATAGAAAGAAAGAAAGAAAGAAAGAAAGAAAGAAAGAAAGAAAGAAAGAAATAATTAAATGAAGAAAAGTAGGAAAAGAAAAAATGAAAAGAAAGAATGAATGAATGAAAATAGAAATAAATAAAGAAGGAAATAAAAAAGGAAATAAAGAAGCAAGAAAAATAGAAAGAAAGAAACAATTAAATGAAGGAAAATGGGAAAAGAAAGAAAGAAAGAAAAAGAAAGAAAGAAAGAAAGAAAGCAAGACAGAAAAGGAAATAAAAGAGAGAAAGAAAGAAAGAAAGAAAGAAAGAAAGAAAGAAGAAAGAAAGAAAGAAGAAAATAAAAGAAAGTGGGGAAAAAGAGAAGATGGAGAGGAGATAAAATAACATAGAAAGAAAGAAAGAAAGAAAGAAAGAAAGAAAGAAAGAAAGAAAGAAAGAAAAGGAAATAGAAAGAAAGAAAGAAAGAAAGAAGAAAGAAAGAAGTGAAATGCATAATTAGCAGATCTTTTGATATGAAATCTTACGAAACTCTGAAATAAATAAATTTAATTAGTCTAACTTTCCTTTCTGTTAAGCAAGATTAACAATTCTACGATTCAATCAGCAACGGCATTCCTATTACAATTACATTACAATAACACAAAAGATATGGAAGACGAATTACTAACAAAAAAAATTCAAACATATAACAATTAAAACCTTTTCTTGTGAAATATTAAGGGAATTTTCTTTAATCTATAAATACAGTATCATATGGAAAATGCAACTCACTCGTAAATGATTTTAACACGTTTGGACAATCATACTCTACAATGAGTAAACGTTATCTTTAAATGCCACCTGGAGAAAGTCCTTGAGAATTGCTAAATCTATACACAGGAATAGAGAAAAGTGCGTGTGGGAGAAAGAGCGAGGGGGAAGATAGAGAGAGAGAGAGAGAGAGAGAGAGAAAGAGAAAGAGAGAGAGTAGGAGACAGAGAGAGAAAATTGAAATGGAGGTACGTGTGTAGGAATGAATAATAAAAAAATGTTGTAAATGTCTGTGCTAAACAAGTTAATCTATTTTTTAAGCTGGGGAGATTTTTAATCGTTAATTCAATATTGATAGATTTAATGGAGTATTGTTTTGAAAAGTGATGTAAGTCATTCTGAGAGGGGGAGAAGAAAAAGGAATTGGTTTAAATGTACGATTTGGTGGTAAAAGGAGAAAAGAAAGCGTAGAGAGGAGGAGGAGGAGGAGGAGGAGGAGGAAGAAAAGAGGTCGTTTTAAGAGGAAAGATAGATGTAAAGAGGAGAAGAGAAGAAAGAAAAAGAAAGAAAATGAGAAATGGAATTAAAGGAAAAATAACGAAGAAGGAAATACTGAATGAATAAAACGTAATGGATTACAGAGAAGGAAAGAAAGAAAGAAAGATAAAGAAAGAAAGATAAAGAAAGAAAGAATGAATGAATGACGCGTAATGGAATACAAAGAAAGAAAGAAAAAACGAAAGAAAGAAAGAAGAAGGAAATAATGAATGAATAAAACGTAACGGAATACAGAGAAGGAAAGAAAGAAAGAAAGAAAGAAAGAAAGAAAGAAAGAAAAAAGGCATGAAAGAAAGAAAGAAAGAAAGAAAGAAGGTATGATGGAAAGAAAGAAAGAACAATACAAAGAACGAACGAACGAACGAAGAAAGAAAGAAAGAAAGAAAGAAGGAAATAATGAATGAATAAAACGTAATGGAATACAGAGAAGGAAAGGAAGAAAAAAAGAAAGAAGGTATAATAGAAAGAAAGAAAGAAAGAAAGAAGGAAAGAAGGTATGATGGAAAGAAAGAAAGAACAATACAAAAAAGAAGGTATAATAGAAAGAAAGAAAGAAAGAACACAATACAAAGAAAGAAAGAAGCGATATAGAATACAAACGAAGGAAGAAAAGAGAAAGGTAGAAAGAAAGGATAAATGAAAGAAAGAATGAATTTTAAGGAAATACAAGAAATTAAGAATAAAAATAAACAAACCACCAATCCTAAAACAAAAACAAAAAAAACACAGAAATAAAACTCTGCAAATGGATCAACAGATAAAAAAAAACATCCAGTTCTCCGTTTTTTTTTTTTTCTCTCTGTAATCTCCACGCACCTGTCTATCAATTCTTCAAAAGATTTGTGGTGTTATGTATTCTTTGTAATTGGAATCCTCTTTTATTTATGGACACTCCCACTTTTAAAAGGTTACAAATAACCAATCCTCTACTCAAATACCAAAATAAAAATTTAAAAAACAAAAACAAAAACAAAACAAAACCAAAACTACAAATCCTTTCTAAGTCTGAGCAAGAACGCCCATACCCCGGAACCGTTCACTTTGGAAGCGACCCGATATTCGATGTGTGACTGATCGATATCCGGTTCGATTAGTTCTTTAAATACAACACGTCTTTTCTGTTCCTTTCGATTTTAATAGAGTTTCTCTTGTTTGTTCATTGTAAATAGCTTTTCCTTTCTCTTCTTTTCTTTTGTGTTTTTTTTTTAAATCAAAAACAACCTGGCCGTGAAAGTAGATACTCCGTGCTGCTTGCAAGAATGAACAAGATAGTTTTAAATGTAATATATATATATATATATATATATATATATATATATATATATATATGAGTTTTAAAAAAGAAAGGAAATGAATCCGATAGTATGAGTATGAAAAAGATGGAATGAAAACACCACACAATGCTGTTAAAGAGAAAACAATTTATAACATAATCATAGCTGATATTGATCAATATTTCGATTTTTAAAAAATCTTCATCAGAGCCCGTTTACTCCGTGGTGTTTGTGATCGGAGATAAGAGTCAAATGAGTTCAAAACAGAAAACCTTGATTTTGCAAAAAAGAGAACGAAAGTTGTTACATTATTTACCAATGTGGGCATTCCCGACGTATTTTTGTCGGTCAACACGATATGTATATCTTTTTTGTCGGTCAACACTTTGTTGTATATATATATTATGTTTTGAACCATATATATGAGGTAAAATATAAGGATGAAAGAACAAAACTCAGTGTAGTATATTTCGCTGGAGTTTGAACTCGGCTTCTTCAGCTTTTATTGGAATTATCAGGATTATACAAGTGTTTTATAGAAGGTGGAAGTAGGTAGGTGGGTGAGTTTTGTGGTGAGGGAAAAATTTGATTAGTTAAAGGGGAAATCTTTGGGAAGATGAGAGGGAAATCAGATGGGAAGAGAGTTAAGGGAGGGAGGTAGAAATTATATATTATATATATATATGTGTGTGTGTGTGTGTGTGTGTGTGTGCGTGTGTGTTTGTGCCAGTTTAGTTCAGTTGGTAGAGCGTCCGACTAGGCACCACGACGTTCCGGGTTCGATACCGACCCTCGCCAACTCAGTATATGAGTAGCACAGAGATCTATGCGGTACAGTGAGGAGCTGATGGTAGGTATGATACTCTGTCTCAGACGCCAAAATAATCTCTAGCACTAGTAAAAAGGGGATATACTCCACGCTGTCTGGCTAATACCGACCTTAGGCCACCCCGACGACTTTACTTTATATATATATATATATATATATATATATATATATATAGTTTGAACAAAAAGTAATAAGACAAGCAGGAATATTTCTTATATGTTGTTTATTCTCAACTAGTTTCAACCTTAGGTCATCGTCAGGAGAAAATTTCTTATTTGAAGAAATTGTTTATAGATTTTTTGAAAGGGAGCATTATAGAAGAACTATACAAATTGAAGTATTTTTGCTATTAAAATCCGGGTAGACGAGTGTGTTAGTAGTAGCAAGTCCATTTGTTCAATGAAGAACCTCTATGAGGTGGGTTGTTTTTTAATGTTATTATATATGTGAGGGGTGGTTCATGGGGTTGTGTATATGACTATATGTGTATACATATAAATGTATGTGTGTGTTTACATATGTGTGTGTGAATGTGGGTGTGTGTATGTATCTCGGTACTGTGTGCGTGACTTCTAGATTTTTAATTGGGTCAAAAGTGGCTTGTTTGATGCGTGGTGGTCAGTGTTTGTTTATTTAGGTGACATCGGCCACCCTCATAGTTGTAGACAGATTTATTGCTCTTGTTAAGATGACGGGTCTGTTTTCTGATTAAAGCCAAACGGAAGAAAGCTATATATATATATATATATATATATATATATATATATAATTAGGATAGCGAAGACATTAAGTCAATGCCACTTTGTAACTGTCAGTTTCTCGCCTATAGGATAGAAACTGACAGTTACTTTGCTAACTATTACAACACTATGGGTCGCCCGTGGTATTTACCGAACCCGTTCGACATGAGTAGGATGTGACACAATGTCATAAGTATGGGGCATCAAGCGAGGACCGAACTTGCTATCAGTAGTAATGGATCTGCGAGAATAACTTGCTAACTGTTATACCACGATGGGACACCCAATTTACCCAACCCGTTTGATAGGAGTAGGATGTGACTCAATGTCGCAAGTATGGGGGCAACAAGCAAGGACCGAACTTGCAATTCAGTAGTAATGGATCTGCGAGACTAACTTGCTAAACATAGCACCAATGCTGGATCTGCGAAACTAGCTTGTTAACAATTACAGCATGACACGGCTGGGGCGTTAGAATGCACCGACTGCACCTCTGCAGAGGGATAAGACTCCCCCAATGGGGCCACCTGTTGGCCGTGGGTGGTGACCCGTGATGCTTAAGGATAGAGCCCAAGTGGATGAGCAGTTCATGACTTGCAATACTCCACTTTGGCTTATCTTGGGCTAGACGGGCAGTCGGAGAGGCCCCCTCCGATCAATCGGCTGGTCACGTCAAGCCCTAGCACCTATATGATTTTCCCAACCCTATTGCCCTATGGCAAGCCCCAACCCCTTTTTATCATATGGGTGCTAGAAGGCAGTGGCTGCGGGTCTACATGTCCTGGGAATGACGTTAAAATCTATCTGATGGTGAGGTTCCAGTTTTGGAGGTTTGGGGAATGTGGAGCACCCCTTCATCACCATTGCTCCCTGGTCCACTCTGACCCGAAGTGGTAGTACCTGTTAGGGTCCCATCTATGGGTTAAATAGAAAAATGTATTTATAAAAAAATTGTATTATCCATTAAGAATTGATTTATTTCAAAACTTTATCGGCATTAAATGACCCACTGAGGTTGATATGCCGTAAAACAAAACAAACCAAACCAAACCAAACCAAACCAAACAGCATGACGGGATGCCCCTGAAATAACAAGAATTAAAACAAAGAAAAGATTGCGTGGATCTAACACGGTAGCCGATTTCAATGCGAGTCACTCCCTCGCTCTTTCTGTTCAAACGTGGTCACGTGTTCACGCTTTGCTAATGGCGAACCTTTAAAGGTCACGTACAAATTGGTTCAGCATTAACAGAGTGATTTTTCTTGCGAAGAATCGGGGTTGGGGGAGGGGTGCACAAAAAGAATAAAAGAATTGGTTTTATAGGGAAACTTTTTTTATATCATTGTTCTCGGGAAACGGAATTGTAGTGTATCTTTCAAACAAGCTAAATATACACATTGACATAGAAATCGAAAAGGGCATCTATATTACAATTAACGACAAAGTAAATGTATATACACATTAAATATCAATAGAGCTTGGTTTTCTATCTATCTATACATATATAAAGGGCAGTTGTGTGTATCTGTATGTCCGGAGGAAACTTCGAAAATAAAACAATTAACGACAGAGTAAATATATATACACATTAAGTATCACCAGGGCTTGGTTTTTGAGCAAAAATTATGAAGATTTAATTTATATTATCGAATACATTTAAAAATTAAATAGTATTATAAAATCACATTAAAATTCTACTCATTCATTTTTTGTGTTTCTTGTTAAAAAGTAAACCATTTAAATTTCTGACTATATCATTATGTGATGTCATTCCCACAACCCTGACCTCTCACAAGTAAATATATATAAACATTCACTATCGCTACATCTTGGTTTTTGAACAAAAATTATAAAGATTTGATTTATATTCGTGAAGATAATTAAAAAATAAAATTTAAATGATAACAGCATGGATTTTTTTTTCATTTAATATTTTAGATAGTTGACATTAAGATTTCTTTTCACAGTAGCTGGATCAATGCAAGGTCTATTTTTTTGTACATAGCATCCCACGAGGATTCAACTCACTATTCAGTAATAATGGATCTGTCAGACTAACTTAAAAATTCCTTCTCTACCCAGTCGACGCCGGGTAGCCGCTGCTAGTCCTATATACAGGGTGTTCGGGATAAATTTGACATACTTATATTTGGTTATTTTTCTCCGTGGGTTGAAGGTATTGACGCACACTACGCATCATTTAAAAGCTTGGACCCTTCTTCATTCATATACGTGATGACAGATAGAATGGATGACTGGATGCGCCGGCCATCAAAATAAGGAGATTATGGTTGCTGCCCAATGCTCCTGAACACTGTAAAATCAATCAGGCATGAACTGGATAATTGCAATGGAGCCTATGTGGCTAGAAGAAAGCAACATAACAGACGATTGATTGCGTTCGTACATCAGAATTCCTCGAAAATCTGCAGAAAGGGTATCAGGTTGAATTCAGATGCCTACGTGGAGTTGCTAAAGTCAAGCCCTGGATAACAAGGGTATCCAATGGTAGGCCATATGTATGGCAGCAGGATTCGGCCCCCTGCCACACCTCTGGGAAAAGTCAAAAATGGTTGTCGGCGAACTTTTACGACTACACCAGTTCCAATGTTAGACCTCCGAACACTCCAGATCTTAACCCATGGATTATTATGTATGGGTTGCTGTTGAGAAAGACACCAATCGCCGTGTTAGTAGTACAAAAGCCCAGTTAATCGACAGAATCAAGGTAGATTTTGAAACCCTTCCCAGGGAAACTGTAACATCAGCTTGCTCCAGGTTCCGGAGCAGAATTTAGGCTGTGATCGATGCTAATGGTGGTTATCATATATATATATAAGAGCATCATATATATATATATATTCATTATAGTGTGTAATACATTTAAGGTGCGATTGTTACAATTGGTTTCAAAGTAGCGTGTTAGCCACTTATCGTCAAGACAATGAATTATTTCGGCTCCTTTTACATTTCAAAAAAGACGAAATAAATCTATTTCTAATGAATTAAGGTTTGCATATATTTATGTATGATATATTCCGTATATGTAAAAAAATATACACATACACGGATATCTATCAGTATGCATATATAATACTATCATATATGTATATACGCAAAACCTTTATATACGTTTGAGTTCGCAATATTGGTTCAATCCCATCGCGAAAACACTTGATACCATTCACACACGCACACGCATGCACGCATATATATATATATATATATATATATATATATATATATATATAGAGAGAGAGAGAGAGAGAGAGAGAGAGAGAGAGAGAGATCACATAGTGCTATATTTATAAATAAACAGTGCTCAGTATCATGAATAGAGCATTTATATCTAAGTTAAAGTAGCGTGGTTAGAAAATCAATCAAGATATATAGTAATGAAAAGACCGATAGATATTAATGAAGAAACTGGTTGGTTGGTTGGATTTTACGACATGTCGACCCTTGTTGGGTTATTTTATGCCGAAGACATTTTGATTTATTAATTCAATTTTTTTAATTCAATTTTTTAAACACACTTTTTTAAGCCTATTCTTTTACTATTTAACCCATAAATGGGACCCACACAATATCACACTGAGTTAGAATTGACCTAGGAGTAATGTACTTTACACTCTCCAGAATTTACAATCCCCAGAATTTAGAAACCCGCCATTAGACGCAGTTTAACCTCATACCAAGACACTGAAGAGGCTGAGATAGATAGATAGATAGATAGATAGATGTTATTTCCTATGAGTTCAACATAAACAAAGGGAAACCACTCTCGACTGATAAATTATTTATTTATTTTCCCATTAAACTAACCCTAAACCCTAACCCTAACCCTAACCTTAAACCCTAACTCTAACCCTAAAACATAACCCTTACTGTAACCCTAATCCCAGCCCCGTCTTCTTTTTTCCTAGTAGATCAATAAATGAATAAATAATTTATCACTCAAGAGTGGTTCCCCTTTGTTCATGTTGGACTTACAGGAAATAACTTAGATAGATAGTTCCCAACCCTATTGCCCTTGTGGCAATCCCCATCACCTTTTATCATATTGGTGCTAGAAAGCGGTGGCTGCGGGTCTACATCTGGGAATGACGTTAAAATCTATCTGATGGTGAGGTTCCAGTTTTGGAGGTTTGGGGAATGTGGAGCACCCCTTCATCACCATTGCTCCCTGGTCCACTCTGACCCGGAGTGGTAGTACCTGTTAGGGTCCCATCTATGGGTTAAATAGAAAACATGAGTTTATAAACGAAATTGTATTATCCATTAAAAATGAATTTATTTCAAAACTTTGTCGGCATTAAACATTTTTGAATACCAAATTACCAATAGAAGTATTCGGCATAAAATAACCCAAGGGGTTGACATGCCGTAAAACCCAACTAACCAAACCAAATTACTAATAGAAGTATTCAGCATAAAATAACCCAAGGTGTTGACATACCGTAAAACCCAGCCAACTAACCGAACATAGATAGATAGATAGATAGATAGATAGATATTCGTCTGCTGGCTGACAGAAAGAAATAATGGTTCATTCTAAAATCTAGACTTGTTTTCCTACATTGACATGACGTTTACAAGAAAGCCTTTATAAATGATTTATTTATAAGAATATAAATAAAATATATATAACATATATATATATATAAATATGAAAAAATATATATTTTACGATATAAAAATGCGCAATGATTTCTTATGTGATTATCCAATTCGTCAGAATAGAGTTGTGTGGTGTAATGGCTAGAATCATAGAAAATGGGCTCGTCGACCAGAGTTCAAATCCTAGACAAAGCTGTTTGCATGTCACATAGGACTAATACCCTTGGAAAAAGTATGAATCCAAATGTTCTTCCTCCAGCTATGGGTAAATAGTCGGGCAGACTGTGCTCTTTAACCATGGCTAGGTAACCAGTTTAGGAGAAGGAAAACTCTGAATTCAAATTTGTTAAACTACACTTAAAAAATTGAACTTGTGTCGCATCCTGCTCGTGGGGAGGGGTTGGTAAATATATATATATATATACACGGTGGGTGCAGTCAAGATAAAACTTGAAAATCTTGGATTATCGACAACGAATTGTGTATGATCGCTAAGATAAAATAAAAAGATAACAAATAACAAACTCCCATGAGCCTTCTCCAGAAGAACTTTCCGCGCATGTGCGAAAAAAAGGACCACTTCCGACCCCCAAGAGAATCTCTCGGCCATTCGATTTTAGGACTTAACTGTGTCTAGTCACTATCACTGGCCAGGGAGATATTTCCTTACTGCGTGGTGACTATGACCAGTGAATAAAACCTAAGTCATAAAACCACCTTCTCTCTTTCTTTTCGTTCCTTCAATTCCTTCATTTTCAGTGCAACTACCAAATGAGATGGAGTTAAAAACAAAACCTAAAAATACGCACCAAGAATAACCACAACTACATTTTAAACCTAAAATATTAAACCTCTTGTCAAATAGTAATACTCAAACGAATAAGTTTATATTTCAGTTATCTTATAGATGATGGCAGCAACCTCGTGTTCGAGTATTGCCATTGCTTGATAAATAAAATAAAATAAATTTTCTTTAAGTTCAAAAGTTCAAAGAATACAACGGTGAGCTTCAAAAAGTTCGGTAATTTATGAGGAAGTGCGTCCCGGTCTCCTGCCTCAAAAATTGCTGCCCGGTGACTATTAAAATAACGACACCAGCTATGGTGTTACTTGAAAGAAAACAACCAGCTTAGGGCGTTAAATGTAATTTTTTTGGGGGGGGGGCTTCTCTTTTTTGTCGTAATTCTTATTTATTTATCGTAATTTGTCGTAGTTCTTATTTATTTATAGAAATTTGTCGTAATTCTTGTTTATTTATCGTAATTTGTCGTATTTTTGTTTAATGTTTAATTTGTCGTAATTCTTGTTTAGATATTAAGATATCTATCTATCTATCTATCTACCTCAATTTTTTCATTTTTTTACTTTGTTTGATAAATAAATAAGAATTACGACAAAAAAGAGAAGCCCCCCTCCCCCTAAAAAACATTTAACGCCCTAAGTTGGTTGTTTTCTTTCAAGTAACACCATAGCTGGGGTCGTTATTTTAATAGTCACCGGGCAGCAATTTTTGAGGCAGGAGACCGGGACGCACTTCCTCATAAATTACCAAAAGTTCAACGGTGAGCTGCACGAATGTGGCTTTTTAGTCCAGCTAAAGCCTTGCACATCTTCCCACATTCACAAGTTATTCCAGGAAGCACAGGGTATTTTATTGGTCCATTTCGGCGATGCACAGTTTGGTGACTCATCAGGCCAGCTCTGCTCAGACATGGCATTCCGCATTGTTCACATAGTAGACCGATTTGAAGCCCTTGGTCGTCTACTGCTTTAATGTTCCTCTTGCGAGCACCTCGTTTTAAACGTTCATGTTGCCTACGGTTGGTCTCAAATTTCTTTGTGTTTTCCTGCAAAGTTGTTCTCCACTGCCCACGGTCCAAAGCTTTACTCTCCCAGGTTTTCTTGTCAATGCTACACTTTTTCAAGGTCGACTTCAGGCAATCCTTGTACCTCTGCTTCTAATAGATAGATAGATAGATAGATTGATAGATAGATACGAATAGACTGAGAGAGGCAGATACAAGTAGACTGATATATATTTTTGGCATCCATCCGGCTGCTAAAGACGATACCGTAGTGTCCAATTTTTATCAGCCTCTGTGCGAGTGGTTGAGCAGGCCAATTTTTGAATGGCAGTCTCTGGTGCAGCGACTGCACACAGACAGTGATGATTGCTGGGTCTGTCTTTGCTGTGTTGGCTACTTTCCTCCATGTTTATCTCCTTTCGTGTCTTATTTGACAACAACGTGCCAGGCTGCATCAACCTCCCATGTGTTGGTGTTGTTGTGACATGTCTTCATATCTTTCTTGCAAACGTCTTTGAAACGTTGGCGTGGTCTTCCTATTGGTCAGGAGTCTTCTACTAATTCCCCATACAACAGGTCTTTGGGGATGCGGCCTTTGTCCATCCTATTGACATGACCATGCCAGATGATGGCGAACACGCTGTTCGTGTTGGCTATGATATATATATATATATATTATATATATATATTATATATATATATATATAATGCTTCTCTCCCTCTGCACTTAACCTGCATACCCTACATCTCTCTCCTTATTTTTGATCTTATCTCACTCCCCCTCCACCAAAGATTCCTTCTGACCAATCAAATCCTCAAAACGCTATCCCATCCACCTGACTTCATCCCCAAATCCACCCCTCTCCCGTCCACTTTCTCTTCTATAAAACTCATGTACGATGCTTTAATGACGGAATAAACGACTGATGAAACCGAGCTCAATGCACGGCGAAATATATCTCCCACATATAGTCACCATTAGTGGAATATAACTGACTTCAAAACAAACGAAAAATCTGGGATAAACCAGCTGGTGTAATGGTTAGAGTCCCCGCCTGTCATCGTGACAGTCAGGGTTCGAATCACACACAAAGCAGTCTTCCATGTCTATAGCTCTGCTGATGAGGCCTAATAGGCTGAAATGTACATGCAGAGATTGATTTTTCTCGATTTGTTTAGTCTTACATTTGTATAGGTATGCCCGCCTAATTCATTAATTATCAATTAATTAATTTTCAAAATTAGGTACGACTTCAATTAAGCACATATTCTCCCAAAAATTGTCGGCTAAAAAAGCCATATCAAATACATTGTTTGTTTGTTTACTTCTCAATATATATATATATATATTATATATATATATATCTGTGTGTGTGTGTGTGTGTGTGTGTGTGTGTGTGTGTGTGTGTGTGTGTGTTGAAAAATGAGTAAGAGTGAAAAATAATAAAATGAGGATGATTTGATTTATTGATATTTGATAAAATATCCCGACACTAAGTGTTTCGATTAATTGATCCACAGAATTAAAGAAAGAAAGAAAAGAAAAAGGATAGAAAGAAAGAAAACAGAAAGAAAGAAGAAAAGAAAGAAAGAAGAAAATAAAAGAAAGAGAAGATGGAGAGGAGATAAAATAACATAGAAAGAAAGAAAGAAAGAAAGAAAGAAAGAAAGAATGAAAGAATTAAAGAAAGAAAGAAGAAAATAAAAGAAAGAGGGGAAGAAGAGAAGATGGAGAGGGGATAAAAATAACATAGAAAGAAAGAAAGAAAGAAAGAAAGAAATAATTAAATGAAGAAAAGTAGGAAAAGAAAAAAAATGAAAAGAAAGAATGAATGAATGAAAATAGAAATAAATAAAAAGGAAATAAAGAAGGAAATAAAAGAGCAAGAAAAATAGAAAGAAAGAAACAATTAAATGATGGAAAATGGGAAAGAAAGAAAGAAGAATGACAAAATAACGAGAGAAAAAGAAAGGAAATAAAAAGAGAAAAAGAAAGAAAGAAGAAAAGAAGAAAAAGAAAATTGTAAGAATAAAAGAAAGAAAGAAAAGAAAGAAAGAAAAAAAGAAATACGTATTTAGTATATATTTCTATTCTTTTTCAAGGTAATAATATCATGTGTTGATTTTAGTTTCTGTTCAAACGAGTCTTATGAGGAGGAAATATATAACGTTTTTGTTTAAGAGAAGTTGATTTGAAATGTGAAAATCAACATTTTTTAATGTCTACAATGGTCAATGAACTATTTACTTAAATTACGAAATAGGGGAAATGTAATTGAGTTAGTGTAGTGAAATTCAAATCTCTTTTATAATTTGGGTAATAGTCATTCTTCAACATACAGTCGGATTCACTTCGATTTATTCTTCCCCCCTCTCTCTCTCTCTATATATATATATATATATATATATATATATATATATAGAGAGAGAGAGAGAGAGAGAGAGAGAGAGAGGGAGAAAGAGGGGAGGAGAGAAAGATCCGAATAGACTGTGAATAATATATACAAATAGACTAAAAAATGTAGATAGATAGGTATATAGATAGATACAAATAGACTGATATATATATATATATATATATATATATATGTGTGTGTGTGTGTGTGTGTGTTGTGTGTGGGTGTGTGTGTGTGTGTGTTTGAGAGAGAGAGAGAGAGAGGGGGGGAAATCGAAATTAAAATAGTTTATATATATGTACTATCCTATAATGAGAAGTAGAGAGAGAAAGAGAGACCCAGGATAGCTAGATAGAAATTATAGACACACACACACACACACACACACATATATATTATATATATATATATATACATATATATATATATAAAGAGAGATAGATAGATAGATAGAATAGATAGATGATAGATATGAAATAGACTCAGATAGATAGATAGATAGATAGATAGATAGATAGATAGATAGATACGAATTGACATAAATAGATAGATACGAATTGACATAGATAGATAGATAGATAGATAGATAGATATGAATAAACAAAGATAGAATGAATATGAATTTACATAGATAGATAGATAGATAGATAGATAGATACGAATTGACATAGATAGATAGATAGATAGATAGATAGATAGATGATATGAATAGACAAGATAGATATGAATTGACATATATAGATAATAGGATACGAATAGACATAGATAGATAGATAGATAGATAGATAGATAGATAGATAGCTTATATGAAAAGACTCAGATAGATAGATAGATAGATACGAATAGACAAAGATAGATAGATAGATAGATAGATACGATACGAATAGACCAAGATAGATAGATATGAATTGTCATAGATAGATAGATCGATAGATAGATAGATACAAATAGACATAGATAGATACGAATAGACATAGATAGATAGATACGAATTGAAAATATAGTATAAATGAAATAGAGAGATGATAGAAGATAGTATAGAATATAACGAATGAAGATAGATAGATAGGATAGACTACATAGAATAGATACGAATTGACATAGATAGATAGATAGATAGATAGATACGAATAGGACAAGATGATAGATCGATAGACATTATAGAAATAGATAGATAGATAGATAGAATAGATAGAATAGATAAGATAGACAAAGATAGAATGATAGAATAGATAATAGATAGATAGATAAGATAGATACGAATAGACAGATAGATAGATACGAATAGACAAATAACGATAGATAGATAGATAGATAGATCGAATAGACAAATAAGATTAGATATGATGATACGAATAGACAAAGATAGATAGATACGAATAGACAAATAATAAAATAGATAGAT
The DNA here is from genome assembly GCA_023376005.1 of Doryteuthis pealeii. Taxonomy (NCBI): domain Eukaryota; kingdom Metazoa; phylum Mollusca; class Cephalopoda; order Myopsida; family Loliginidae; genus Doryteuthis; species Doryteuthis pealeii. The sequence continues at coordinate 15,689,744 of CM042173.1, forward strand.
AGATAGATAGATAATAACGAATAGACAAAGAATAGATAGATAGATAGATAGATACGAATAGACAAAGATAGATAGATACGAATTGATATAGATAGATATATAGATAGATGAACAGACAGGAAAGAAATGAAATCATGATTATTAGGAAACTATTTGTCTCGAATCCGAGATTGTTTTTCAACAAGACTAAATGAAATGGTCCGAAATTGCTTTGATTATTCTCTGGACTAATTCTGGATTCTTCTTGTCTATTGTTGCATAACGCTAATCTAATTAGAGGAAGGGCCAGGTTAGCTCAGTCGGTAGAGCGTTCGGCTAGAAACCACAAGGTTCCTACTTAGATACCGGTCCTCGCCAACTCAGCGTATGAGTAGCACAGGGATCTGTGTGGTAAAGTGAGGAGCTGATGGTAGGTGTGGCGCTCCACCTCAGATGCTAAAATGATCTCCTTGGTCTCGCGCTATTGAAAAGGGGATAGACTCCCTCGATGTCTGGCTGATACCGACATTAGGCCGCCCCGACGACTTTACTTACTTACTTGTTAGAAGCAACAAGTTATGTTGCACGAAGTAGTTCCTCTTCGAGAACTTTTAAAATCCAAACTATACAGCCAGCCATACAGTATTACTGATATGACATCAGTACTGCTGTATGGCTGCACCACTTGGACCCTAACGAAGTGCCTTGAGAATAAGCTAAATGGTAGCCGCACAAGAATGCTGCGTGCAGTCTTGAACAAGTCGTAGAAGCAGCACCCAACAAGGAAGCACCTGTATGGCCACCTGCCCCCTATCTCACAAACCATCCGAGTAAGACGAACTAGGCATGCAGGTTACTGCTAGAGAAGCAGGGACGAGCTCATAAGCGACGTTCTCCTGTGGAAGCCAACACATGGACATGCTAGTGTGGGGCGCCCAGCAAGGACCTACATTGACCAACTATGTGAAGATGCTGGCTGCTGTGCGGAAGAACTCCCAGGGAAGATGAATGATAGGGAAGGTTGGCGAGAGATTGTCATGGATATCCGTGCTGTCTTCCTCGACATGATGATGATGACATAGCATCTCTTTTCTTGCATTAAGAGAGGATTTTTACCACGCTTCTAATTGCTTTAGCATCGCTTACGCTACAAGTGTCATCAACTATCCAAGTCGAATAAAGTTAGTTAAAACTAAATATTTCTTGTGCCATCTAATCAGAAAGACAGAATAATATTGATCAGGATAATATAAAGCATTATACAATAGACTTAAATATATCTTATTATAATGGAGATTCGGTGCCTTTCTGTCTGTAACAGAAACTACGTCAGTACTTACGTCAGGAAATGAATAAGTTTATCAATAAGTATTTAATCTTAGTCAAAATCATTAATACAAAGAATAGAATAAATCTTATTTATTAACGAAGTTTCTCTGAAAATCCTGCAATGCGTCTTATATATCTCCAAGAAATTAAGGTTTGCATAATATATGGTGTGGTTAATTTGCATACTGGTTTTAACAAATCCGGTTTTAATAAATAATTACATGGTGTTATCTAATCTCTTTAGTCTTTTTTTATTATATTCTATTACATTAAACCTTAAATACTTACGCCCGGAGGGTTCATATTCTTTTTCGAATTAAAAATCTGGGTCTTACATTCTCACCACTGAGCGAGACAACGGAAACATTCCACCTGTTTCACACCTGATGATGGCACAAAGATGTGCAGAAAGCGCTCGTGAAAGAACCTTTGGTGGTTTGCTACACCAATTCTACACGGATATTAAAAAAAGATGGCCAGACAGTTAGAAAGGACCGAACAAAAACTCGTCCGACAAGAATTGTCAGTAGAGTTTAACAAACATGTTTAAAAGAAAGAATGCTGCCAAAATATACTCCCGGTGATGCCCAGAATACATCTAAAGCAGCGAAGGTAAAAGCCATTTAGCCGCCGCTCTTGGTGGGAGGACAGGGCCCATGTTTCACTTCCATACATGAGGGTGCTGTTAACACATGCTCTATACAGGATGTGACACAGGTTAATTTGACAGGTTTGAATTATGACTTTTCATTCTCCTAGACTAGTTACCTAGCCAAGGTTAAAGAGCCTAGTCTGTTCAAATATCTGTGGGGAGACTAGTTGTATGAATACTTTTCCCAATGGTATTATTGCTATGGAAATGTAAACAGCCTTGTCCTGAATTTGAACTAGGGTCGACGAGTCCAATTTCTATGACTTTAACCCTTATGCTACTTGCCTGCACATATATTTGTATATAGGTTTGAATTTTGAAGACTTAATTTTCAGGTGAAAAAATTAAAGTCGAGCTATGATAATTAAACGTCTTGAAAGGGTGAAATTTAGACTTGCAAATCGTCCTCAAAATTAAAACGGAATCTAACTTGGTGATCCATTACATTTTAAGTGTATGAATGAACTGAATTGGGTTACGGTTTAGGGGTTTGGGGACTAAGGTTATCTTTAATTACGTATTGCTTAAAAAAACAACTACAACAAAAAAAACAAATTACTATACATTTAAAGTTGAAAAATAATTTGTAAACCAAGTTTAATTGAAATTATACATTGCAATACTAACACAAACAACTGAGACTAATGCGTCTACCGTTGGATTCAATAATTAATTTCAATGGTTAATTAAATGTATAGTAATTTTGGGTTTTGTTGTTATTATTGTTGTTTTTAAGCAATACGTAATTAAAAACAACATTAATCCCAAAACCCCTAAACCGTAATCCAATTCACAAAAAAGTTCATTCATACACTGTAGTTAAACTGTCATGGATCACCAAATAAGTTTCCGTTTTAATTTTGACGACGATTTGCAAGTTTTTACCAATAATCTTGTATTAGTAATTTGGGTTTTTATTGTTGTGTTGTTGTTGTTTTTTTAAGCAATACGTATTAAAACAACCTTAATCCCAAACCCCTAAACACAATTCGCCAAAAAGTTCATTCATACACTGTAGGAACTGTCATGGATCACAAATAAGTTCCGTTTTAATTTTGACGACGATTTGCAAGTTTGATCGAAATGTAAACATTATAGAAAAGACAGTTCCAAAGATTAACTGGATATAACTCAAAGTGTTGCATAATTCATAGATAGCCTATGAATTATGTAAGTACTGCAACAAGTATGAATTTTGAATCCGAGTTCATTAGAAAATTAAAAATCGGGGGGATTTAAGTGGAAAATTACTGTCGATCGTTATCGACAAGTAATAATCTTCGCTTGACCCATTCCGGAAACGCGCGATTAGAAGCGGTTGACAATTTCAGGTTTTTATTTTAGTTGCGACCAGTTGATCATCGAAAGAAGATCTCAGAAGAGAGAAGAGAGAGAGAGAGAGAGAGAGAGAGAGAGAGAGAGAGAGAGACGATGATGAGGGATTCTTTGTTGTTTTCTCTGTCTACTTGCTAACTCGTCGCCCGCCATATGCTCTGGTGGGCTCTGCTGTTGGGCTTCTCCTGTGGGTTGTTTCTCCAGGTTGATTTCTTTGGGTTGGGTGTGCGTGCATTCTTGTGTTGTTAATTAATAAGAACGACTTGTTGTTTATTTATATGGCTTTATTTAAACAACTCCAGCCCAAGCCGCGCAGATTGAGAAGCGACATCTCGAAAGAACATCTTCTTTCGATGATCAACTGGTCGCAACTAAACTAAAAACCTGAAATTGTTAACGCTTCTAATCGCGCATTTCCAGAATGGGTCAAGCGAAGATCATTACTTGTTCTCTTGTCTACTTCATCTTTTGCAGGGATGCCTCTTACTCCGGTGGGCTCTCCTATTGGGCTTTCTTCTGGGGTTGATTTTTTCTCTGTTCGGGCTGGGCGTCATGCATTTCTTGTTTCTTAATCAATAATCAAGCAAGAATTTGTTTTTCTTTTAGTCTTTATTAAAAACAACCCAAGCCCAAAACTGCGCGGTGCAAAGCGACATCCTTGAGAGAACACCTTGAGAAAACTGTCACACGCTTCTATTAGCGCGTTTCTGGAAGCGGTTACCACATGCCAATAACGCTAATGGTAACGGTTAAGGTAATTTTTTATTCACGCCCGCCATTTTGAATCTTCAACGATTCAATTCAAATATATCTAGCTACAGTACTTACATAATTTATAGGTTACCCATGAATTATGTAAAACGTGATCGACTGATACACGGGTATGTACAGTTGCAATTCAAAAATAAAGACGTAGTGTTTTAAAAAGTAATTCCATTGAAGGACTGATGATGATTGGCAACCTTCCGTCTATTTTAGACAATGGCGTAGTGTCCATTTTTTAAATCTACAGCTACGTGAGTGGCTGAACAGACCGATCCTGAATGACAGTCTCTGGAGCAGTGATTGCAAACAAAAGGTGATGCTTTCTGTAGGTGTAGGGGGTGTTGTTGTCTCTCATTCCTTTTAGCTCTCTGTGATGGTTTCTTTCCTCTCTTTTTCACTTCCTTTTTTTCCATTGAAGGACTATTCCGTGATTATAAATCAAATGTTGACTAATACATGGAATCGACTTATACACGAGTACATACAGTTGAAATTCAAACATAATGAGAAGGTGGGATGACCCTTGGTTTAAAAAATATAGATAATATATATATATATTATATATATATATATTTATTTAAAATATATATTTTTTTAAATATATAAAAAATATCATTTTTCCCTTTTAAATATAAAAGGTATAAGATATATGAATATATAATATTTAATTAAAATTTATAATATATAAATATAAAAGGCATAAAATATATTTTAAATATATTATAAAATATATAAAAAAATATATCTTTTATTTAAAAATAATATTTTTAAAGAAGAAATATTATTAAATATATATATATATATATATATATATATATATATTAATAAAATATAGAGATATAAGAGTTCTTTTTAATGAGAAGGTGGGATGACCCTTGGTTTAAAAAATCAGTTCTATGAAACAAAGCATAAACAAAGACGTCGACTTGTACACGAGTGTATACGGTTGAAATTCAAACAGACTGAGAAGGTTGTAGAGCGATACTTGGCTTCAAAAATCAATTCCATGAATCAACGCATGACCGGTACACTGTGTCGACTTATACACGAATACGTGCGTTATATGTTGGGTGGGTTGGGGATTGGTGTCTTTTTGGCTGTGCGAGTTTTGCACGGTCCAATTTACTGTCCGGATTTGTCGGGCAAACCCGTGTGTCTTGTGTCGACTGTCGAGTAAATAATAGAATCTCAACGATGACGGCTGATGTTGTTAGGGAGAAATAACAAAAAAGTCATGTCCGAATTAGAAATACAACTTGTTTAAGAGAAGAAGAGAGAGAAGAAGAAGAAGAAGAAGAAGAAGGAAGAGAGGATGAGGGAGAATCTGGGGATGGTAGGAGGAGATATAAGTAGAAGAAGTGGAAGGGATATACGAGATAAAGATAAGAAGAAGAAGAAGAAGAAGAAGAAGAAGAAGCAGGGAGGATGAGGCAGTGAAATGTGGAAGGAGGTGAGGGTTTTTGCCGTTTTTTTGAGTTAGTCTTTGAAGTTATGTACTAGCACTGATATCGCCTGGCGCCTTCTATCTGGCGTGCTGGCAGTAGGAAGGAGTGGTGGATAGCGGGGTGCTACTCATAACCGAGACTAAGCAGGGAAGAGCCAATAAGAAGAAGACGAACCGGCCAAAGGAGGAAGAAGGAAGAAGGAGGAGGGGGGAGGAGCGATGCTGTGATGTATGTGGTTATGGCGGAGCATGTGCTAGTAGAAGGAGTGGAAGGGACTAAACACCAGACCAGAGTCAGGAGCAAGAAAGAAGAAGAAGGAAAACGAGGTGGAGGAGGAGGAAGAGGGGTAGCCGGAGCGGAAAGGCGTAGGGGATGACTGTGGAGGACTGGGAGAGATATTCAGTAAGAGAGTTGTAGGGGACCATACGAATAGAAGAGAAGAAGCAGGGAAGAAGAGACAGAAGAAAAGGAAGAGGAGGCAGGGGAGAATGTCGGAGATGTGGAGATGTCGCCTCTTAGCCTAAAGCGTGAGTCGGCTTCTACTTGAGCAGAATATCCACCAACTCGTAGACCTTAGCACATACGACTCAGACAACATATCTCCGCACTCTAAACTCGAAGATAACAAGAACCAATCTAGCACTTGCTTCATAGTATCAATCTTCACTTAAAAAATTTAGAATAAACGCCGATGAATAGAAAAGTAGAAGAACCAAGAAGTTGGCTATGCTACCAAAAGCAAGTTCTTATTCGTATGACTTAGTAGGATGGTAAGAGCCGAGTATAATCGCCCATGGGACACTCTCTAGGAGGACTAAGCTGAATAATGCTGCATCGTGCTCTACGGAGGAACGAATTCCTCCACAGTCCGATTGCTATCATGTCTCCATTCCATTAGTCTACTTTTCTTCTCGACCAGCCCAGCGAGGTCCCCTAGTGGCGTTTCGATATAGATCTGCCTCTACTCGGCACTATAGCGCCCTCCCGCCTAGGCCCCGCCAGTACTCCCCTTTTTGTACTTCTCCCAGTCCGCCCCGTCTCCACTTTCTAGCCCCGCAGCGTCGTCTCGTCTCTAATCCTATCTCCTTCTTTTCCCTGGTGTCTTCCGCTCGGCGTCGGCCCGCGGCCCACTGTCCGCCCGTGCTGTTGAACGCCCGCCCATACGGCTGCCTCTTCCGGCGCTGGAAGTGCTGCGGAGGAGGAGAGCCACAGGCGAGCAGGCGGACCTGTGGGTCTGGAAAGTGATGATTGTCCCCCGAGTGGCGCTTGCCGGCAGCGAACCCCAGAAATGGCGGCTTGCAAACCGCTGTGTTTTGGGATGCGTCGCGCGTCTTCGAGGAGGTACTTCACCTGCAGGCCGATCTGGCGATGCTCCTCAAAGGACGTCCAATGGACGGGGCATCGCCATAGCCGGCTGCGCACGTAATCGTAGGGAGGCGCGTTTAGCCCTCGCACCTTCAGCTCAGCTGAGCGGTACGGAGGAATACACCAGGACGAAGAAAGGAATTACGAGAGGGTGAGTGACGAACATATATCAGATCTGATCGTCGACAAGTAGCACTCGAGGGAGACGACCCTCATCGATGTTAGCCCCCGCCCCAGTGCTCACGGAGTCCGCCGGCGCTCGAGGTCCGCCCAGCACTTACCCACTTCCTGCCTACTTCTTTCTTCTACTTCCGGTAGCTTTGCGTTCACGGTTCCCGCGGTTCTCCCTCTCCGCGACGTGGAGCCGCACTTCTGTTGGTCCTTCGGACTTTGTTGCATCTGCTATGGATGATCCTGTGGAGTAGCTTATTTTTTGCGGATGTGTGGGATCTCTAACTAGTGATTCTTAGTAGTTTAGCAACATTTAGGAGTTAATGAGCGTTGTATGCCTACGTTTTCCACTTCTGTTTGGTGTTGTTTCTTTCTTTAAATGGGTTTGCCTGTTAGTGAAGTTGGAATCCACCCGCGATTTGTGTTTCCATAACTTCTCTGTCAGTTTTTCCTATAGAAGGAGTGTTATTATGTGGAAATACTGATATCCAACAAAAAGAATTAGAAGAAAGAAGAAGAAGAAGAAGAAGAAGAAGAAGAGTATGAGAGGGAGATGTGGAGGATGGTTAGGAGGAGATGTGCAGTAGAAGGAGTGGAAGGGATATACGAGATAGAAGAAGAGAAGGGGGAAGAAAGAGGAGGGGTAGAATGTGGAGGATGGTAGGAGATATGCCGTAAAGAGAGTGGAAGGGGTATACGAGATAGAAGGAGGTGGAGGAGGAGAAGAAGGATTGGAGGGAAGAAGAAGAAGAAGAAGAAGAAGAAGAAGAAGGGGAGAGTTAAGAAGAAAAAGAACAAGAATATGTAGGAAGGAAAATAAGAATAAGGAGGGTGAGAGAAGAAGAAGAAGAAGAAGAAGAAGAAGAAGAAGAAGAAGAAGAAGAAGAAGAAGAGAGGAAGAAGAAAGAAGAAGAAGAAGAAGAAGAAGAAGAAGTTTTATTGATCGGCTAGCAGGTTGTTAATTAATATCTGGATTTGCGTCGGTCAGATTTTGCTTTGGTGTGTCATGCCTCTCAATTTGATTTGTATTATCATTTTATTCCGTCTAGGCTTCCATAGAAAATATTTCACGATTAACAAAATCTTCTTTTGCTGCGTCAACTGCTTCTTTGTCTTTTTTAGTGACATGCTCTTTAAATTTATTTTATTTCATTTTATTAAATTTAATACTGTGCTATTCACAAGGGTCGGCTTAGCTCAGTTGGTAGAGCATCAGCATGTATGTGTATGTGTATGTATGTATGTGTGTGTGTGTCTGTTTGTATTTTTATACATAAAAAGGTCGTCGTGGTAGCCTAAAGTCGGTATCAGCCATTCAGCGAGGGAGTCTATCACTAGCGCTAGGAAAATGTCTCTGCGTCTGAGGTGGAGCGCTACACCTACCATCAGCTCCTTGCCAACTCAGCGTATGAATAGCACAGAGATCTGTGTAGTAAAGTAAGGAGCTGATAGTAGGTGTAGCGCTCCGCCTTAGACGCATTCTCCTAGCGCTAGTAATAACGTGACAGACTCCCTCGCTGAATGGCTGATACCGACTTTAGGCCACCACGACAACGTTTTTATGTATAAAAATACAGACACACACATACATACATACTGATAAATATATATATGTATGTGTGTATGTGTATGTGTATGTATGTATGTGTGTGTGTGTCTGTTTGTATTTTTATACATAAAAAGGTCGTCGTGGTAGCCTAAAGTCGGTATCAGCCATTCAGCGAGGGAGTCTATCACTAGCGCTAGGAGAATGTCTCTGCGTCTGAGGTGGAGCGCTACACCTACCATCAGCTCCTTACTTTACCGCACAGATAAATCAAAGACATCCTATGCACTTATCAGAGAGTTCCTTTACGCCGATGATGTTGACTTTCTGGCTCACACTGAGGAGGATGTTCAAGATATTGTGAACCTTTTTGCTGCCTCGTGCTCTGCTTTTGGATTAAAAATAAGCTTGACAAAGACAAAGGTAATGTTCACTCCCATAAAAGGTCAACCATATATCAAACCAACAATAGCCATTCATGGTACCTGTCTGGATGTTGTTGAGTCTTTCACATACTTGGGAAGTACACTAACTTGTGATGCTGAGATTCACCGGCGCATCCAGAAGGCATCTGTGGCCTATGGAACGCTCGAAAAACGGTTATGGTCTAGTACCGGTATTACCCATAAAACAAAATTGAATGTTTATAGGTCCTGCGTGTTGAGTGTTTTATTGTACTCCTCGGAAACATGGACATTTGAAAATTATTGAACACTTTCATCATAAATGTTTGAGACGTATTCTTAACATCAAGTGGAATTCCAACACACCTAACACAGAAGTCCTTGCAAGGGCAGGATGCTCAAGCATTGAAACTCTTATCATAACGGCTCAAATGCGTTGGGCAGGTCATGTTGTGCGTATGAGTGATGCTAGATTGCCAAAGCAACTCTTTTACGGTCAGTTGCGTGATGGCAAAAGGCCGCAGAATAAGCATCGGAAGAGGTATAAGGATTGCTTAAAAAAACAACCTTGTAAAAATAAAAATAAATCCTGACAACTGGGAAAAGCTGGCACTGGAGAGAACTGACTGGAGAGTTCATGTGGATGATGGCTGTACCAGTTTTGAGAGTGAAAGAATTGTGCATGAAAACCTAAAGCGTCAACTTCGAAAGGGTTATACCTGTCATATTGGAGAGAACATGGAGGGTTGGAAGTGTCTGACATGTGGTCGAGTTTTGCTTTCTAGGACTGGCTATGTCAATCATAGGAAGTCTCACCTGGGTCAGTCCATGCAGATTCCAGGAGCAAACAATGTGTCTTGTGCTATCTGTGGCAAGGTCTGTAAGTCGGCTTCTAGTCTTAAGAGACATATGGTGGTGCATAAGCATCAAATTTTATCATCTGATTCATCTGAATCATCTCATTCAACGGGAAGGAAGTCTTTTCAATGTCATATTTGCATCAAACTTTGTGGATCTGCAGCAGGTTTGATGAGTCATTTGAGGGCTCATGCAAGGAAGGGTTCTGGTGGTGGAGTTGTGGAATTGTGAGGGACGGCAATGATCTGTAAAGATTATTCTATTGCCATGTATGTATGTGTGTGTGTCTGTTTGTATTTTTATACATAAAAAGGTCGTCGTGGTAGCCTAAAGTCGGTATCAGCCATTCAGCGAGGGAGTCTATCACTATCGCTAGGAGAATGTCTCTGCGTCTGAGGTGGAGCGCTACACCTACCATCAGCTCCTTACTTTACCACACAGATCTCTGGGCTATTCATACGCTGGCGTGTGTATATGTATATATATATATATACATTGCAGACAAAACCTTTGAGGTCACGTTGCCTTTCTTTCTTTTTTTAAACAACTTGTAATTATTTTTTGTGTGTTTGATTTTTGTTTTAATTATATATCTATATATCTTGATGGGTTATGTAATGCCAATGTCATCCTTATCGAAGATCAATAGTCGTACTATCTAACACAATGCTGGGGGATGAAACGGCTTATACCTTCCCCGAGAGTGTTAGACAATTATATATATATATATATATATATATATATTATATATATGAGTTAAGAGTAAGGAAATGAATCCGACGGTATATGTATAGATAAAAGGGTATGAAAACACACAATGCTGTTCAAATGAAAATATTTTATATCATTTTCATATTGAATAATATTTCGATTCATAAAGAATCATCATCAGAGCATGTTTTTAATCCGGACTCATCGAGAGAGAACAATGCTTCCGATTTGAATTTAAATTATTTTCTGCTTCTCTCTCGATGAGTCCGGATTAAAAACAAGCTCTGATGATGATTTTTATAAATCGAAATATTGTTCAATATTAGCTATGAAAATGATATAAAATATTTTCATTTTAACAATATTGTGTGTTTTCATATCCTTTTATCTACACACACACACACACACACACACACACACACACTTGTTTCCGTTGTCTCGCTTTTAAAACGAGCAGTAGTAGTAGGATTTATTAGTGGGAATAGTTCACAAGTTCCGTTTAAACGAACAGTGGCAGTAGAGATTTGTAGGAGGGGGGTCACAATTTTGTAAGAATGTAAGGGGAATGGTGGAAGGAGGATTGGCGGGAAATTATAGGCATTTGAGGACATGTTGACTAGATTTACTTTCATTTCAATAAACGAACTCTTTGATTCGTCTAAACAAATGTGAATTTTCTTCATTCCAATAAAGGAAAACTTTGCTTTGTCTAAACAAATGAAAACTTTGCTGCATCTTAAACAAACTATTTGCTTTGCTTAAACAAATGAAAGTTTTATTCATTCCAATAAAGGAACACTTTGCTTTGTCTAAAAAACGGAACACTTTGCTGCATCTTAAACGAAATCTTTGCTTCGTCTAAACATATGAAAATTCTCTTCATCACAATAAAGGAACACTTTGCTTAGTCTAAACAAATGAAAACTTTGCTGCATCTTAAACGAAATCTTTGCTTCGTCTAAACAAATGAAAATGTTCTTCAATAACGGAACACTTTGCTTAGTCTAAACAAATGAAAACTTTGCTGCATCTTAAACGAAATCTTTGCTTCGTCTAAACAAATGAAAATGTTCTTCAATAACGGAACACTTTGCTTAGTCTAAACAAATGAAAACTTTGCTGCATCTTAAACGAAATCTTTGCTTCGTCTAAACAAATGAAAATGTTCTTCATCCCAATAATTTTTGCTTAGTCTAAACAAATGATATCTTTCCTGCATCTCAATAAACGAACTCTTTGCTTCAAAATAAATGAAAATTGCTTCATCACAAAAAACGAAACTCTTTGATTCGTCTAAACAAATAAAAACTTTGCTTCATCTCAATAAACGAACTCATTGCTTCGTCCAAACAAATAAAAAAAATGAATTTCATGTTAATAAAGGAACTATTTTCTTCGTCTAAACAAATAAAAACTTCATCTAAACAAATTCTTTACATTAACGATTAATAATGACCTTTTTCAAACATACAGTCCCTTCTTTTTCTTTTGGCAAGGCATTTTCTCTTAACTTTTTTTCTAATTCTTTCACGGAAATATATTTAATTTTCTCTTCTTTTTAAGAGACTTGTTTTATTGTTTTATTGATTTAATTGTCGTTCACTGTGTCTAGTTTTAATAGAATGAAACAAATATTTCGTTTTGTTGAACCAAGAAAAGAAATCTAATAAATTTCTTTACAAATATTTGCTTGCAAGCACACAACAAAATGTCATTTACATACAAATAAGAATTATTGCAGTCGAATGTTTAGGAAGCTTCAAATAGACTGAAACGTGTCTTGCCAGTCCTTTTGTTGGCTCTGAATAGGTCAAGCGTAAACCGCGACTAAAAAAAAAAAACAAGATTCCTAAAATTTGTTTTATTTATTTAATATTTTTTCAGGGAAAGATTTATAGATCATTATTAATTTTGACGAGGATTGTTTTCCCGTCTTTTCCGGTTTAGCTTAGTCGGTAGAGTGTTCGACAAGGAACCACAAGGTTCCGGGTTCGATACCGGTAACGATTTTTCTCCCGTCTGTTCCCATTTATTTGGGGGTTTTATCGCAGCTTCTAACCCATTCTCATTAGTTAGAACTAGACTCCTTAGCCTTGGTCGGCAACCCAACTAAGACATCTAAAAGTCCGATACAAAACCTCCGGTGTCTAGCGGCTTTAACTCATCCCAAGGAGAGGCTGGGAGAGTAAACTCCGAAAACAAATCAGGAGCCGGAGTCCCTAAAATACAGAAATCCAGTGCTACTCAGCAACTCCTGCGAAACTATCGCTGCCAAACTGCATTGGTTTCTTACCTTTCTTGTGGATCACAATGACAGTGTGGAGAAGAGGGATTTGCTGCTTGGGCAACAGCTCATCCTCCATATGAACTACCATTGCCAAACTGCATCGGTTTCTTACCTTTCTTTTGGATCACAATGGCAGTGTGGAGAAGAAGGATTTGCTGTTTGGGCAACAACTCATCCTCCATATGAACCCTCTCAGGCTATGTAGTTAAATACAATTTGGACACCACACCATCGTCTCTCGTAGACGGAAGGATGCCAACGCACACAACACATTGCAGATTAGTTCATCATCATCATCATGTCGTGCTATAAAGCACTGATTTTCCTGACATTCTCTCGCCAACCGTCCCTATCTTTCATTGCCTCTGGGAGATCCTCTGCGCAGTATCCAGTATCCGCGTAAAGTTGGTCTATGGACAGCCGATCCTGGCGTGCCCATCTGATGGCTTCCACAGAAGAACGTCACTTATGAATTCACCCTTGCTTCTCCAGCAGTGCCTAGCGTGTCTTGTTCGCCTCACACGGATGGTTTGTGTGATATGGGTTTTTTTCACACCTGCCGTAGCTGGTGGTTCATTAGAAGCCGAGTGACAGCAAGTCTCCTCAGATCTCTAGGACTTTTCTGAGTATTCTAGCCGATCTTAACAATGCTATAGTTTGGATGGTTCTTGATTCATTCTCTGATATCCAATTCACCCAAATTATTTTCCAGACACTTTATCATAGTTCTTAGTTTTTCACACAGCATTAGCTGATGGTATCTCCCTGGATTCTGAGTGACAACAAGTATCCTCAGATCTCCAGGACTCTTCTGAGTATTCTGGCAGAGTGTAACAGTGCAGTAATCTGGATGGTCTCAATTCTTCCTCTGATTTCCAGATTTTCCAGTCTTTTTCCATGTTTTTGGGACCGTTCTAAGTGCACTAACTACAATTGGTATCACTTTGATTTTCATATTCCATAGCTTTTCAGTTCTCTGGCAAGATCCAGGTATTTTCCATCTTTTCGTTTTCCTTCAGCTTCCCCCTGTGATCTGCTGGGACCGCAAAGTCCACCAGTTGACACGTTCTCTTTTTTCTTTTTTTTTTTGTTAATCAACACTAGGTCTGGTCTCCTGGCTGGGATAGGGTGATCCGTTTTTATCTCGAAGTCCCAGAGAATTTTATGCGTTTCATTCTCAAGAACAGATTCTGGTTTATGCATACACCATTTTGTTGTATGGTCAAAGTTTTTTTTTTTTTTTGCAAAATTCCCAGTGGACCACCTTCCCAACCCAGTCGTGCCTACATTTGTATTCCCGTTGTGCTAGTTTACTGCATTCGCTTAGTATATGGCTTACAGTCTCATCTCTGTTACCGCACAGTCTACATTTACTGTTTGTTGCGTCTTATATTATTTACTCCTTTTGAGTTTTCACATCAGCATTGGCTGATTGTCTTTCACTGAAGTCTGAGTGACAGCAAGTCTCCTCAGGTCTCCAGGACTCTTCTGAGTATTCTGGCAGATTGCAGCAGTGCAGTGTTCTGAATGGTTTCAATCCTTCCTCTGATTTCCAAACATTCCAGACCCTTTTCCAATCTTTTGGGACTGTTCCAAGTGCACCAACCACAATTGGTATCACTTTGACTTTCATATTCCATAACTTCTTCAGTTCTCTGGCAAGGTCCAGGTATTTGTCCAGTTTTTCGTTTTCCTTCACCTTCACCCTGTGATCTGCCGGAACTGCAAAATTCACCAGTCGACAAGTTCTTTCTTTTTATCTTAATCAGCACTAGGTCTGGTCTTCTTGCTGGGATAAGGTGATCCGTTTTTATTTCAAGGTCCCAGAGAATTTTATGCGTTTCGTTCTCAAGAACATATTCTGGTTTATGCATACACCATTTTGTTGTATGGTCAAAGTTTTTTTTTTGTTTTTTGTTGGTTTTTTTTGCATAATTCCCAGTGGATCACCTTCCCAACCCAGACGTGCTTACATTTGTATTCCTGTTGTGCTAGTTTACTGTATTCGCTTAGTATATGGCTTACAGTCTCATCTCTGCCACCGCACAGTCTACATTTACTGTTTTGTTGCGTCTTATATTATTATTATTATTATTATTATTATTATTATTATTCATTAACTTTTTTTTTTTTTTGCAGGTATTTACGGAGATCGGACTACCTGAGATGACGTCATAACGTGTCATATTTAAAAATCTTGTCGGCTTATTTGAAATTGGCGCATATCTCTTCCTGCTGAACAAAATCGTCGCCGAACGTACATTTACATTTTCTTTTCGTTAGACATCCGCTTCTTTTCGCCATTCCTTTTTTTTTTCTTTTGTAACCCCCAAATAAAATTGCAAACATGAACGACACAGACCAACGGCATCGCGTCGTCGTCCTCGGAGCGGGTGGCGTCGGAAAAAGCAGCGTCATCAAACGGTTTCTGTTCGGAGCCTATACTCCCGAGTACCACGAAACCGTCGAGGACCTATTCTGTCGGCAGTACGACATCAGCGGTAGCCTTATCAAAGTGGACATTTAGACACGGCCGGAAATATACCCTTCCCGGCTATGAGACGACTGTCCATCTCAACTGCTCACGCGTTCACGCTAGTCTATTCGATCACGAACGTGGAGTCGTACAAAGAAGTGAAAGAGTTGTGGGTTCAAATCAAAGAGGAGAGACGGGACTATGAGAAGATCCCCGTGGTGATCGTAGGCAACAAGGTAGATTTGGAGAATGACCGTATTGTTGAGAAGTTTGATGCCCTCGACTGGGTCAATAATGATAATCTCAAGGGTCGATTCGTGGAGGTTTCGGCCAAAACTGGCGAGTGTATCAACGACATTTTTCGAATATTGCTAATCCAAGCGAATATTCCAACCGTCAGGCAACTGGAACCGTTCCTCCGACGTCGACTGTCCTTGGACCATACAGCCGAAGATGAAGCTTCCGACAACACGGTTGATGAAGAAAAAAAGAAATTCCTCCGGAGCCGTTCGTTGATAAGACGAGGGAGTAAACCAAAGATTAAACGTTCAGGACATCCTGGAAAAAACGACTGCGGCATTTCCTGATTATGTCTTTGGGGATTCTAATAACCGATATTCTTCGATTTCATTCTCTTTCTACTTTTGCCCACGATTCCATTTTTCTTTTCCTTTTTTTTTTTTTTTTTTTTTTTTTTCAAAAGTTTTGGAAGACATGAAAATTTCAAAAATAAAAACGATTTATAAAAAAAAAACACCAAAAAACGATTAAAAAACAACTTTATTGAAAACAGCTACAATACTGAGGAGAGTGCTGGAATATTAAGAAAGCCTGCTTCCACTTTGTCTCCAGTGTATGCAAGCAAGTACTACTGGTGTGAATATTCAAGGAGTACAAAAAGAAAGAAAATAATAATAGTATCAAATATTAACTTTTCATTTATTTTCTTTCCAGATATGTACAAAACTTTTAGGTAATTTTCTTCATGGTTTGAGGAAAAAAATAATTTTTGACGGACATCCTGCTGGGTCGAGTTGAACAAAGTAAAAAAAGAAAAACTATATTCTTGTTCAGTGTGCAAATACAATTTCTTTTGTGAATTTTCAAATATAACTAGAATTCTCCACTATTCTTCTTCAGTGAGATCTGAGTTTATAATGACTGTGTAGCGCCGGGTGTTTTTTTGTAGAGACCCGCTTTGGAAAAAGACTCTGTCTTTCTTTTTAACTAGATCGTTAGTTTTCCCATTTTGGTGCAAATTCTGTGTTTTTCAAATTACCAAACACACAAATATATTAGTTTTTTTCCGTAGTTAGGGTCTTTCCATGTGTGGTTTAACCAAGCTGATGCAGGTAGACCATAAGGAGAGCTCAATGTACCTAATACCAGTGAGTAGAAGGACAGAGCAAGATATTTAGTAAATGAAGAAAAACTCTAAACTTGCTTCATTACAATAATTTATTTCAACCGTATTAATACGGCATCTTCAGGTAATCACAAGAACATGACTCTTACGTAAGATTCATGTTCTTGTGATTACCTGAAGATGCCGTATTAATACGGTTGAAATAAATTATTGTAATGAAGCAAGTTTAGAGTTTTTCTTCATTTACTATATATATATATATATATATATATATATATATATATATATATATATATCAGGGTGTATCCAAAGTATTTTCGCTTTTTAATCAATAGATAATTTTATAAAAATCTCCCAAGAGTTCTTATATGTTTTTGTTTTCAAACTTATTCAACGCTCAGCAAATACTATCCTTGATTATCCTAGTTCTTCTGAAAATTTTTGGAGGCCGATGTTCAGGTTTACGTCTACCATGTGTTTTAAAGCATCATAACCGACAGTTGCTGGTATTCCCTCTCTGAACTTTATTTTCATGGACATTTCACCGCGATCAAAAACGCTTAAACTAGTTTTGAACACTACGGTCAGGTGCTGTTTCATTTCCTTCCACTTTTCGAAATCTGCGAGCAGCTTCCGTGACCTTGAGGCTTAGTTTAAGATAATTGCTCAAAATTGTCGGAATCTCACTGCTTGTGTCGGCCATTTAGAATCTGAAACAAAAGTTACAGATGAATAATAGATTTTTGTTTGTTCTTATAGCATTAGAAGCATTAATCTTAAACGTAATAATAAATTTTTTGAAAGCGAAGTAATGCAAAATATATGTTGAGAAAACATATTTATTAAATTCTTTGGTGTTAAATACTTAATATTTTCAGCGCAAACGGCTATCTTCAGAGTATCGAAAGTTTTGAAGTTTATATCCGATATAAACTTTCAAAACTTTCGATACTCTGCGTTTGCGCTGAAAATATTAAGTATTTAACACCAAAGAATTTAATAAATATGTTTTCTCAACATATATTTTGCATTACTTCGCTTTCAAAAAATTATTATTAGATGAATAATAATAATAATAATAAATAAATAATAATAATAATAATAATAATAATAATAATAATAATAATAATAATATATTAGAGTAAGAGATAATACTTGGATGTGTGTTTACGTAAGCTTTGAAGTAAAGAGCCCTATTAAAAATTAGATTTGCAAAAATATTTGATTTTTTTTAATTAAAAAGACGAATGTACTTTTGATACAGACTATTCTATATACTGCATATACTTCTTTTTGTTAAGTGATACATTTAGATATGACTTTTACAGTTTTTGGCAATTATTTTTCAACAATTTCAGGTTTGAAGGTATGTGATTCAAAAGTGAAAATTCCTCAATAATAATAATAATAATAATAATAATAATAATAATAATAATAATAATAATAATAATAATAAACACAGCTTATGCAAAGGATCGTTTTTTTTTACCTTTTATTTAATTTCATATTCAAGAAGTAATGAATCTAAACTAGAAGTAATGAATCTAAATGCATATATTTCTGATATATCATAAATACAATGCAACTACAAAATATTATATTGTTACTGTCATTTTTATGACAAAAATAAACTAGTTCAATAATAATCTTTTATATCTATATCTATCTATCTATATATATATATATATATATATATATATATATATATATATATATATATATATTAAACACATTCAAAAGTTAAGCACCACCATTTTTTTTCTGTGAAATTCAAAATTGACTCAAAAAATGCTATTCAGATTTCTTTAAAAACTAAAACTAAATGCAAAATCTGTATGTTATCCAACTGTGAGTGCAGATAAAGTATGATATATGGAAATCTGTATTTTAAAGGCAACATTGTTAAAATCGGCTAGAATACTTAGGAGAGTCCTGGAGACATATGTTGATTTGCTGTCACTCAGTTTCTAGTGAAAAAACCATCAGTTATGGCAGGTGTGAAAAACTCACAAAGAGTAAATAATAATAATAATAATAATAATAATAATAATAATAATAATAATAATAATAATAATCTATTAATAATTGAGATTCGCTTCCGGTTTTTGTCTGTAACAAACATTACGTCACTGCTTACGTCACACTACCTAAAATAGAATATAGAATAAAAGGAATTATAGAATAAATACACTCAAAATTTGAGCATGCAATGTTAGACAGTCCTCATTGGTTTTTTTAACAAGTTTTAATAAATACGTACCTGGTATTATCTATCTATATATAGTTTGTTTTATTTTAATATATATTTAAAGTTATCAGAACTAAGTTTCCATTTCAAATTTTTTTCTTTTTTAGTCCTTTAATAATTTTTTTTTTTTTTTACTTCTTTAATAAATTTGATGATTTTACTTTACTTATGATACAAACTCTGATATTAAATTTTCAACTCCCAGGCAATATTTATTTTACGTCGCCCAGAGGGTGTTTTTTTATTTTGCTAGTAATAATAATAAACTGTTCTAAAGGCTGTATAGAATTTATAAAGCCAGAATTTTTTTTTAAAAACGCAATAGAGTGAGAAGTATATAAGAATTTTGCGTAAAAAATAATTGACGTCATAGCTATATGTTGAAAAGAAGGTTGTACTCAAAGGTTCAATTTGTTTAAGGTGCTAAATAGCTTCCTACTAAAAAAAGAAAACCTTGATATAAATTGAAGTATTCTATAAGACTTTGTGAAAAGAATGTTCAAAACTGTTTGAAATAACTTCTGTTACACTGGATAAAATAAAAAACAAAGGCACCTGTTAACAAATGGACTGCAATTCCTATCCCTGTCTCAAAAGTTTGCATGAACCTAAATGTTTTCTTACAGCAAATGTCCAAATTGATGGCCTTTTAAAAAAAAAAATGGCGACACTTGTGTATGCATTGAATAAAAGAACGCTGAACATTGCTTAAAATAACGCAGACGATCTACACATGAACATACGATCTTTCTGCTTTTATCGTAACGATTGTTCTGGGACGACTGACTACGGATGACCCCAAAGGAAAAAAATAAGGAAATTCGTCAAAGTTTGAGACTGAATATCTTGGAGGATTTTCTCAGCTTGGGAGGAACCCAAAAATTCATTTCTTTTTCTCACGTTTATAGAAATTTTCATATAAGAAGAAATGCCTACGGATCCAGATTTTAGAGATAATATATATATATATATATATATATATATATATGTAAACACGGTATGTTTGGAATGGCTTTTAGCCGAAAATTTTTGGGAGAATATGTGCTTAATTG
>CM042173.1:15714732-15724732 GCA_023376005.1 Doryteuthis pealeii
AAAAATTCCGGACCTGATCGAGAGCGTTTGTTTGTACCTCGTGCTTAACGATTTATTCATTCCGTATTTCCTCATAAACAAAGACCGCTTTATAAGGTCGAAACAGATTCTGTCAGCAAAACTAATAACATCTTGTTTTTTCTAAAATCTTTCTATACATACTGTCGGATTCATTTCCATTTTACTTTCATATATATATATATATATATATATATATATATATATATATTATAATATATATATATAGTATCGCCTATACAAAAGTTGTTTTTCTTTTAGATCATAGATACCAGGATTTTATTAAATCTAGGGAAATGTTTAAAGACTGCATACTGTCGGAGTGTAAAAAATTCCAATTACTATTACAATGCCATCAATATCATATATATATATATATATATATATATATATATATATATATATATATATATATATATATATAGTAGAGATATGTGGAACACAGAAACAAAACTTAGACAAGCGTATGTAGGAGATATATTTCGCAAAGCATTAACCTCAGCATCATCAGTCGTTTAATTGATCATTAAGGCATCATACAAGTGTTTTATAGAAGAGAAAGCGGACGGGAGAGGGGTGGATTAGGGAAAGAAGTCCCTCCTGACTACTCAAATTTTTCTTCACAAACGCTATCCCACCGACCTGACTTCTCCTAATCACTCACTTTCTCTTCTATAAAACACTTGTATGACGCTTTAATGATCAATTAAACGACTGATGATGCTGAGCTTAATGCTTAGCGAAATATATCTCCTACATACGCTGGTCTGAGTTTTGTTCCTGTGTTCCACATATCTCTACTACATTCTGTCGGATTTACTCCAATCCTCCTTCCTCATATATATATATATATATATATATATATATATGATGCTTATACTGTTGTATGCCTATGGTTGTAGAGATTGTGAATACTATCCTGTGATACATTATTCTACTCTGAGAAATTGTTACCAGAATATCTACTACCGCTGAGCATTCGCAGTGTAAGCTGGCCAAAATTGGTATTGTACTTCGAGGTGATACAATTTTATTTTCCGTCAGTAAAGATATTATATATAAACACAGGGGTTAGCTGAAAATTCTTAGTCCAACTACTTCCCAAAATCCGACCGTTATTTTGTTATTTCGTGACTGTAGGTGGAATAAATGTTGTTTTTTTTTGTGGGAGGGCAATGTTTTTTGTTTGTTTCTTTAGTTTTTGTTTGTTTTGTTTTTGTTTATTTGTTTGGATTTTTTTTTGGGGGGTGGAAGATTTTTTAATGAATGATCGAGGAAGACACCTGTGGGTGTTAGTGGGGAGTTCTATTTTATTAATTTTTGTTTGTTTGTTTGTTGGATGTTTTTTATTTATTTTTTATTTTCGCGGGAGAGTTTTTTTTCTGAAGTTTGAGATGAGGCGTGATGATTAGTATTATCTGCGTTATTGGTACTATTGTCTTTCATTCTGTTCATTGTCATCTGTATAACGTTATGGCGATATGACCTCCGACCTGAAGAAGGCCGGAGGGATATCGACCGAAACTGTTGTACAGATGACATGAAAATGAGGACAATAGTCCGAATAACGCAGATAATACTAGTTTGTTTGTTCTTTTGTTTTTCTGTTTTTGTGTTTGTTTTTTGTTTTTTTTTTTTTGTTTTTTTTGGTGGGGGTTTGTGATTTTGGTGTTTTTTGTTTTTTTTGTTTATGTTTTTTTGTTGTTTTGTTTGTTAGCTTTGGGTTGTTTTTTTGGGGTGGGGCTTGTTGCTGATTTGGGGGAGAGTTTTCGGGGACGAGCATTCATTAACTATCTCATCTTTTTGTTTGTCATTTTGTTTTGTATTTTTTTTCTAGTGGGTCATTTTTTTTTCAACTTATGATTCCAATTTAATTCCTATCTATTCATAAAAGTCTTAGACGAAAATAAAGTTATCAAAAGTTTACGAAGTTCTCAACAGAATTACGTAAAGGTAAGTGTTTCTCGAGCTTGACCACAACACAAAATCTTGTAATTTTTTTTCTGAAAAAGTGTTCTCTCGAAAAAAATTTTTCTCTAGAAAAAATGTTCTCTCTAGAAAAAAATTTCTCTAGAAAAAGGTTCTCTCTAGAAAAAAATTTTTTCTCTAGAAAATTTTTTTCTAGAGAAAACATTTTTTTCTCTGAAAAAATCTTTCTCAGAGAAAAATTTTTCTATAAAAAAAATGTTCTCTCTAGACAAAAAAAATTTTATCTAGAAAAAACGTTCTCACTAGAAAAAAAAAATTTTTCTCTTAGAAAAAGATCTTTCTTAGTTCTCTAAAAAATGTTTTCTCAGAAAAAATGTTTTCTCTAGAAAAAAATGTTTTCTCTAGAAAAATTTTCTTTTATATAAAAAATACCATCTGTATGATCCTTTGGCTGAAACCTGTAACAGAAAATGTGGTCAGACCGAGAACTTTTCAGCGCCCTGTTGTTTATACGCTTCTTTTTATATATGTGTTTTGTGAGAGGTATAGATTTGAAACCTTCCCCTATTTTATTATTTGTTTTTTTTTAATTATCCAGTTGGATGAAAATCCCTGAAGACAAAGGGAGAGCACTCCTAAAATGCAGATATCACGCTCAAAACTGGCTGTTACAATTAATATTAATTCATAACGATCTATTTTATGTCAACGTGGATATAATCTGATTCAAATTGTTTTACATTCTTATTTCAATGTTATTACATATAACCATGTTCGATGTATAAACCTGAATAATCCGACACATTTCTCAACATCTTTTCTTTTTATTTAAATAATCATTTTAATATATGTTTATGTATATCTGTATATATACAGGGTGACCAAAAAAAACACATACTTTTTGGGGTTAAATCCTACTTAACGGACATAAATTCCACCATCGTATGTCACCCTGCCGAAAGAAAAAAAAATACTAAAAAACAGAAATTAACCGAATTTAATGAAAATCTTCAGTATTGATTTATTAATGAATAAAAGATATAATGCACCAGTTATTTTTTTTTAAAGGTCAATTAACTTTGAGCCACGTATGTTTGTGAATCTGTGTTACGCTTCAAAGATACGTGGTTCAAAGTTAAACTGGCCTGAAAAAATTATAAAGTTTTCAAATAAAATAACTGGTGCATCATATATTTTATTCATTAATATATAAACACTGAAAATTTCATTAAATTTGGTTAATTCCTTGATTTTTAGTATTTTTTCTTTCGGCGGGGTGACATATGATGATGGAATAATCGATTGATGTTGTCGTCTGTATATTTGTGTGTAGTATGCATGTACATTTATATGTGTATATATGAATATACACATATATGTGTGCTTGTGTGTATGTGTGTGTACCTCTGTATCTGTGTCTTCTTGTATGTGTATATATATATTCTGTACGTGTATATATATATATATATATATATATGTGTATGTGTGTGTGTGTGTGTGTGTGTGTGTGTAAATGGGGATAACTGTATATATGTATATATAGATATGTGTTTGTATTTGTGCGTGTGTGTGTGTGTGTGGTGTGGTGTGTCTAAGTACGCATAAAAGCGAAATAATGCATATAAATAAATAAATAAATGAATAAATAAATGATATATATATATATATATATATATATATATATATATTGGACTTGGGACTAAGTCAGAGGTCTCATATCATGAAGCCTTTATTGGCCACCCAGTTGTTTTATGTTGAATTTAGTCCTTTGCAACACGATATATATATATATATGTGTGTGTGTGTGTGTCCCCCTCTCTCTCTCTCCCTCTCTCTCCCCCTCTCTCTCTCCTCCCCCTCTTTCTTTCTCTCTCTCTCTCTCTCTCTCTTTATATATATATGTAAATAAAAATCGTCTCTATATACATGTATATATGTTTGAATATGTATGTGTATGTATGTATGTATGTACGTGTATGTTTTTACATGTATGTTGTGTCCGCATGATAAATAATCCCACTACCATAAGTGTGGACAGGGCTTTCCAAACTCTGTTGAAACATTTTATGTATTATCTATAATCTCTGCATCCCCGTTCTTTCTTTCTCCTAGACTGGTGGTCTACCAAGTTTAGACTGTCCAGTCTTTTTAAAGAAAGATAAAGAAGCTGGAATTCGAACTCGCTTTGCCGGTGTCAACTTTTACTTCTCCAAAATGTTAGAATTGACACAGATGACACATTTTTGGCAATTGCTTATTTGTATTTGTAATCATTTATTTGTTTATTTAGAATTGCTGTTGCGTAGGGACCAAGATCGAGTTGTAGTAGTAGTCGTTAGTAGTAGTAGTTGTCATTAGTTCAAAGTAACAACATACAGAAAGTTGTATAGACAAAAGAGGTTGTTTATTTATTCCTAGGCACGTGGGTTCTTTTTCAGAGAGAATGAAAAGGAGAGAGAGAGAAAGATCAAACTGTTCTATCGTAAATTACTTTCATGTGCACTGTTCGTTGCTACCCTAGACATGTCACCGTGGGACCTCCAGAGACCCACGTCTGCCTTCGACCAAGGCCCAGACTTAAAAAGACCGATTTTTCTCTTCTTTCGTTTCCCGGGGATGGGAAGAGACATATCTGCTTCCGCCTGGGATTTCAGTTTTTATTTTTAAATCTAGTTCCGGGGTCATTCGTCGGTTAATAGCTGGCACCCGTTGCGTGTTTACAATTCTAAACTTTAACCTCTCTTTTGTTATTTTGTTTATGAGGAAATACGGCTAGGTAACTAGTATAGGAGAGGGAAAACTTTGAATTCAAATTTGTTAAACTCCGCTTAAGAAATTGACCTTGTGTCACATCCTACAAGGGGTTGGTGAATATATATATATATATATATATATATATATATATATATATATATATATTGTGCGTGTGTGTGTGTGTGTGTGTGTGCGTGTGTGTGTGTGTGAGTGTATGTTTCTCTCTCTCTCTCTTTCTCTTTCTCTCTCTCTCCTCTCTCTATCTATCTATCTATCTCTTCTCTCTCTCCTCTCTCTCTATATATATATATATATATATATATATAAGTGTATGAAAATAAAAGCCTTTGTATATACATGTATATATGTATAAATATATATGTATGTATGTATGTGTGTATCTACGTGTATGTTTTTACATGTATGTTGTGTATAAATGATAAAGAATCCCGACACTATAAGTGTCGGCAGGGCTTTCCAAACTCTTTTTATCTATTATCAATAATCTGTGCATTACCGTTCTCTCTTTCTCCTAGACTGGTGGCTAACAAGTTTAAGCGCATCGCCCGTCTTAAGTGGCATCGTGCACCTCGTAATATTGCGCTCTTATAACTTCCCCTAAGGCGGGAAACAAAACGAAGATGATGTTCTCGTTTTGCTGTGATCATCCGCTGAACTAATAAATCATTTAAAATCTCCGGGCTGGGCAATAATTAGAAAGGAAAAAAGGACGAGAGAAAGAAATAAAGAAATAAAAAGAAAATAATATCGAAGAAAAAAAGAAAGAAAGAAAAAATGAATGAAAGAAAGGGGAAAGCTTTGAAGAAAAAGGAACGAGAGAATGAAATAAAAAGAAATTCAACTTTCAAGAAAGAAAGAAAGAAAGAAAGAAATTGAAAGAAAGAACGTAAGATAGAAAGAAAGAAATTGAAAGATAGAAATAATGAAAGAAAGAAAAAACGTAAGAAAGAAAGAAAGATTGAAAGAAAGAAAGAAAGAAAGAAAGAAAGAAAGAAAAAATGTAAGATAGAAAGAAAGAAATTGAAAGATAGAAAGAATGAAAGAAAGAAAAAACGTAAGAAAGAAAGAAAGAAATTGAAAGAAAGAAAGAAAGAAAAGAAAGAAAGAAAGAAAGAAAGAATGAAAGAAAGAAAGAAAAAAAGAATAGAAAGAAAGAAATTGAAAGATAGATAGAATGAAAGAAAGAAAAAACGTAAGATAGAAAGAAAGAAAGAATTGAAAGAAAAAAATAAAGAAAGAAAGAAGAAAGAAAGAAAGAAAGAAAAAACGTAAGATAGAAAAAAGAAATTGAAAGATAGAAGAAAGAAAAAAAAAGAAAGAAAGAAAAAAGAAAAAACGTAAGATAGAAAGAAAGAAATTGAAAGATAGAAAGAATGAAAGAAAGAAAAACGTAAGAAAGAAAGAAAGAATTGAAAGAAAGAAGAAAGAAAGAAAGAAAGAAAGAAGAAAAAACGTAAGATAGAAAGAAAGAATTGAAAGATAGAAAGAATTAAAGAAAGAAAAAACGTAAGAAAGAAAGAAAGAAAAAAGAAAGAAAGAAAAAGAAAGAAAGAAAAGAAAGAACGTAAGATAGAAAAAAGAAATTGAAAGAAAAAAGAAAGAAAGAAAGAAAGAAAGAAAGAAAGAAAGAAAAACAATGGGCCTTTTGTCACAATTTACAATCAGGTCTGCCGGTCCTGTTTCCATTTAGATAGACTCATTAACATAACATATACCAATTATAATGTAGTTACTTGTATGGCAGTGCCAAACACCTGTATGATGTGCAGTGGAACACACAGTGTCTTGACAGCAACCTCGGGACCCCCTGGGAGCCACCCGGGGGGCCAATGAGTTCCTGAGGGGGGAATCTGAACGCAAAATTCTTATATACCTTACCTATGAACATTAATGGGTATGTCCCAATCCTCGTAAATACGTGAGTATTATGCTGAGTAATCTTATATTACTAGCAGTGAGGCACCTCATGTAGCCTAATGGTTAGCAAGCTAGATTAGCAGACCATAGATAGTGAGTTCGATTCTCACTGGGTGCTCCATACTTCTGGCCTTGTGCCATATCTACGCTAAGCTAATTACTATATTACTAGCAGTGAGAGCACCCCAGGTTGTGTAATGGTTAGCAAGGTAGACTGGCAAACCATGACTGGTGAGTACAAGTCTCACTGGGTGCCCCATACTTCTGGCCTTGTGCCACATCTAAGCTAAGCTTAGTAAATAACTATATTACTAGCATTGATTTACATTCTTCACGCCGCTGGCGAGTATTGTATTTAGGTAATGATATAAAAATTCCATTTCATTTCCAACCTTCGTTTGGTTAATTCTCATTTAGTAACCTTTGTTAGGTTACAACAAAAAGGTCGTTATAGCAAGTCAACTCATTCCTTTTTTCCTCTTTCTTTCATTCTTCTTCCCTTTTAATCTCTCTTTATTTCCTTCTACCTCTTTTCATTCATCTTCCTTTCTTTCTTTCTTCTTCATTTTCTATTTCTTTTTTCTCCTTTCTTATTGTCACTTCCTTTTCTTTCTTTCCTCACTTTATTGTCTGATTTCTTTCTTTTTTTCCTCTTTCCTTTATTCTTCTTCCCTTTTAATCTCTCTTTCTTTCCTTTTTCTTTTTTTCATTCATTTTCCTATATTTCCTTTTTCTTTTTTATTTCTTTTTTCTTCTCTCCTCGTTTATCTTTTCTTTCTATTTTTCTTTCTTTTTTTAAATACCTTCTTTATTTTTTTTATTTTCTTATTTCCTTCTTTCCTCTTTCGTTTATTCTTCTTCACTTTTAATCTGTCTTTATTTCCTTCTTCCTCTTTCCATTCATCTTCCTTTCCTTTTTCTTTTTCTTTTTTTATTTCTTTTTTCTTTTTCTTCGTTTATCTTTTCTTTCTAATTTTTCTTTCTTTTCTTTTTTTTTAAATAACTTCTTTATTTTCTTATTTGTTTTCTTTCCTCTTTCGTTTATTCTTCTTCCCTTTTAATCTCTCTTTATTTTTCTTCCTCTTTTCATTCATCTTCCTTTTTTTCCTTCTTTTTCATTTTCTATTTCTTTTTTTCTTTTCTTCCTATCACTTCCCCCTCCCTCCTTATCTTTCTTTCCTCGATTTTCTTAAATACGTTCTTTATTGTCTGATTTCTTTCTTTTTTCCTCTTTCTTTTATTCTTCTTCCTTTTAATCTTTCTTTATTTCTTCTTCTTTTTTTTCATTCATCTTCCTTTCTTTCCTTTTTATTTTTTATTTTTTTCCTCTTTTTATTCTTCTTCCCTTTTAATCTCTCTTTCTTTCCTTCTTTCTCTTTCCATTCATCTTCCTTTCTTTCCTCTTTCGTTTATTCTTCTTCCCTTTTAGTCTTTCTTTATTTCTTCTTCCTCTTTCCATTCATCTTCCTTTCTTTCCTCTTTCGTTTATTCTTCTTCCTTTTAGTCTTTCTTTCTTTCCTTCTTCCTCTTTCCATTCATCTTCCTTTCTTTCCTCTTTCGTTTATTCTTCTTCCCTTTTAGTCTTTCTTTATTTCCTTCTTCCTCTTTCCATTCATCTTCCTTTTTTTCTCTTTCGTTTATTCTTCTTCCCTTTTAGTCTTTCTTTCTTTCCTTCTTCCTCTCCTTTCTTCTTTTCTTTTTTTTCTTTTTTTAGTCTTTCTTTATTTCCTTCTTCCTCTTTTCATTCATCTTCCTTTCCTTTTTCTTTTTTCTTTTTTATTTCTTTTTTCTTTTTTCTTCGTTTATCTTTTCTTTCTATTTTTCTTTCTTTCTTTTTTTTTTAAATAACTTCTTTATTTTCTTATTTTTTTCTTTCCTCTTTCGTTTATTCTTCTTCCCTTTTAATCTCTCTTTATTTTTCTTCCTCTTTTCATTCATCTTCCTTTTTTTCCTTCTTTTTCAATTTTTATTTCTTTTTTCTTCTTTTCTTCCTGTCACTTTCCCCCTCTCCTTATCTTTTCTTTCCTCGATTTTCTTAAATACGTTCTTTATTGTCTGATTTCTTTCTTTTTTTCCTCTTTCTTTTATTCTTCTTCCTTTTTAATCTTTCTTTATTTCCTTCTTCTTTTTTTCATTCATCTTCCTTTCTTTCCTTTTTCTTTTTTATTTTTTCCTCTTTCTTTTATTCTTCTTCCCTTTTAATCTCTCTTTCTTTCCTTCTTCCTCTTTCCATTCATCTTCCTTTCTTTCCTCTTTCGTTTATTCTTCTTCCCTTTCAGTCTTCTTTGTTATATCAACCAATTAGCTGTGCTTCGCCTAGAAAAGACCCAAGAGAATACTAAATGAACCGAATCTCAATCAGATATTCCCTTTGTGTAAAATATGTACACCTCGATTTCAGTCTTACGACAAAATGCATATTTAGATTCTTCTAATCTATATCATATAATATACATTATAGCTGACCTTAGTTCAACTGCAAAAAGAAAGAAATAAAGAAATAAGACAAAACAGATTTTTTTTTTCAAAAAAAGGGCATCATTTGTAGCATTGTCACCCGAATGAATGTCCAAACGTGGTCAACAGCACCGAACGTATATCTGTAGCATGGAAGCGCGTGGTGTAATGGTTAAAGTCATGGGAAATGGACTCGTCGCCCCGAGTTCAAATCCTGGATGTGATAATTTACATTTCACTTAGCGCTAATACCCTTGGGAAAGGTATGAATTCTACTCTCCCTCCAGCTATGGTTAAATAGTAGGGCAGACTGGGCTCTTTAACCTTGGTTAGGCAACCGGTCTAGGAGAAGGAAAACTCTGAATTCAAACCTGTTGAACTCCGCTTAAGAAATTGACCTTGTGTCACATCCTGCTCGTGCAGAGGGTTTGGAAGTAAATATATATATATATATATATATATATATATATCTTTAGCATGATCAGTGGCGGACTGCCGGGGCGGTGAGGTGCTTGGTAATTGACAATATCTCGCCTATACGATTTTCAAGCCAAGTGGTTTATTAATTCTGTTGGCATCCGTCCGTCTACTAAAGACGATGGCCACTTTTTTTATTATCTGCAACTGCGTGAGTGGCTAAACAGACCAATTTTTGAATGGCAATCTCTGGTGCAGTGAATGCAAACAAACAGTGATGCTTGCTGGAGTTGCTGTGTCTCTCCTTCCTTTTGGCTCTCTTTTCCGCGGCGGCTTCTTTCCTCTCTTTTTCACTCCTTCTCGTTCCTTGTTTGACGAGGAGGGGCGCCGTTGATTCCATGTCCACGTTACCCGAACTTAGATATACATTCTCTATCAATGATATTGAGCACTCTTTACTTATATATATATAGTATACTATATATAT
>CM042173.1:15727232-15737541 GCA_023376005.1 Doryteuthis pealeii
AAAACACATACAAAATACATATTTAGAAAGATTATTTTCTTTTCTTTCAAACCAAATAAATATTTTAAAGATTGTACCAGAAATAACGGAGAAATTCTGAGCTGAACTGCTTAGAATGCGATTTTGTTTACTAAAATTAAACTAAACTGCTGGTATCGTTATAATAGAAAGCAATATTTCATTATCAACAGCAGCTGGTATATGGCCAGTTCCACAATCGGTTGATTCTGGTTTAATTAGTTAATTATATCCCTTAATCAGTAAAAAAATCAATAACAAAATTTGGTGTGTTTCTTAGTTAGAAGGATATTAATATGTATACAAGATTTCGAATCTGAGTGACGTCTCTTTTCGGAGTTATATGTCGACACGTACGCACCAAAATTTATTCTATATATATATAGAAGAATGTTGTTCATATTTTGAATAACCTCGTACCTGAATGCTGTTTGGTTTGTTTCATTTGTTTAACGACATATCAACTCCTTATGAATTATCTAATGCCAGAATGAGATTCATTTAGGAGATATTTGATGACAATCATAACTGTTTATATTTTAAACGTCCTAATTTTTTTAATTGCACTTTTTTATTTGACAACAATAATAATAATAATTTGTTTACACAGTTTATGTTAACTCTTTCTTCTTTCTGTTTTTTAATTACTCGTAATTCGTTTACCCGTTGCCGTCTCATTAATTAATATGGGATAATTAATTGGAAAATCTTTTGCAATTAGAAAAGAAAAAGACCTTATATCAAACATAATCCACCATTATTGATTTCAAAAAAGTTTTCTATCTGATTTAAATTGTTGTCTTATTGAAATAAGGTAAATAGAAATATTTTCGCGCGTATTCGCCAGTGGCGGGAGATTTAGATAAAAAGAGGGAAAGAAAGAGGAGCTCTCAAAATATTTGTTACTAACAAGAAGAGAGACCATTTAGTTTAGATTCAGAGTATTCATTCCTCTAGATCCGTAGCCATACAAAGATTTTGTTAAAGCCAGTTTGTATATTAACCACTACATATACTATCTAAACCTTTATTTCTTAGTGATATATAAGACACATTGCAGGATTTTAAATGCACTAATAACAAGGGCTGTTAGAGGCAAATCTAAGATTTCCATCTATACCTCGTTAGTAAATTTAGATTAATGATTTTGACTATGAATTAAACACTTATTGATAAACTTACGCATTTTCTAAGGGTATTGTGACGCAAACAGTGACATAGTTTCGGTTATAGACAAATCTACACAAAATCTCCATTATAATAAAATATCTATATATTAATACTCGCGTTCCTAAATTGTATGACCATTATCATCTTGCAACACCCTCTGGTTAAAAATGAGACCGTCAAAATCGTTTAAGATGAAATTCAAAAATGTAAATCCTGATTATATGGTGTTGCTTATCCGACGAATTTTTATATCTCATGAGAGTCATCACCTCAGCTAAATAATGGACCATTCCATTTTTATTGTAAAGAAAGAAAGTGAAAAACACACTACACAGAAAAAATATAATAAGAAGAAAAGAAAGAAAGATAGTAAAGTAAAGATAGAGAGATGGGGTAACCGCACGGAACCGATAACGCTAATGTGTTTCATTCGAACATAATTAATAATAAAGATTAAAACAGCCCAGTCTGTCCTTCTATTTACCCATAGCTGGGGGAGAATAGTTGGATTTGTACCAGGGTACTCACTACTGCTTAACTTCGGTTTAAAAAAAACATAAATAGGTATATTAATAAGCTAAGACTTTAAATGTTGATTTTCTAACAAGCCTCCCTTTAGTCTTGTGCCATACTTAAGTTTGATATACGAACTAAAATAATCCTAGCCTACTATAGAGTGACATAAACGTACCTTATTTCTCTCAGGTTCCTGTAGTTGATACTCTTTTAAAAAAATCCAATATTTTGAATACTAGTGTAATAATAAATGGACACACACGGCTGGGGTTGAGAAAGCTTTATTCTACTTAGAATACAGTGACAGCTTCTTGGGGTTTATATACTTTCTGAAAGTTTAAGATTTACACAACGGGTAGGTAATAATAAAACAGGGGAAGTAACTCTCAATTACTTATTACAATTAATTTTCTAGGCAAACCCTCTGCACAATCTTTCTAACCATCATTGTCTCCCATGGCCTTGTGTCACACCAAGCAAAGAACTAAAAGAAACCGTAATCTACTTTGGAGTTAAGATAATAACATTCCTCACCGGTGTCTGACTTATACCATTAACCTAAACCGACAGAGCGAGATAAGTTAGAGTTAAGCTTAATAATAATTGTATTACTAAAACGAGTATTAACCCTGACTGGCGTGATAAAAAGTAACAATAAAGAAAATTAATTAACGAATTGTCTTAGTAAACTAATTATTCTCATTTAATGATAAGTAATTAGTTATTTAATATAACTAGTTATTTAATGATAACTAATTAGGTATTTATTCAAACAAGGAATGTAAAATATTTACATAGTATTTTTTAGTTAGGATTAACAATGTGGAAATATGAAATAATGATATATCATTATTGCTTAGTTATACCTAACAATCTTGAAATTTAGAATAATTGCATACCATTATTGCTTAGTTAGGACTAACAATTTGAAAATACAATATAATTACATATCGTTATTGCTTAGTTAGGACTAACAATCTAGAAATATAAAATGATTACATATGATTATTTCTTAGTTTGGAAATATAAAATAATTACATAACATTATTGCTTAGTCAGGACTGACAATTTGAAAATACAATATAATTACATATATTTATTGCTTAGTTAGGACTAACAATGTTGAAATATAAAACATTACATATCTTTACATATATTGCTTAGTTAGGACTAACAATCTGGAAATATAAAATAATTGCATAATATTATTGCTTAGTTAGGACTAACAATCAAGAAATTCAAAATAATTATATAGCATTATTGCTTAGTTAGGACAAGCAATTTGGACAACGACAAAAAAAAATCAATAAATATCACTCATTAAAATTTTTCAATTATTTCTATTCAAACTCCGTGAAAATTATCACAGAATAATATCAATTCCTTAAGATATGAGAATTTAACTTATAAGTCTAATTTCTGTACAGGGAAATAATATTTTATAGAAACAAGTTACCATTACTATTTCTCTGAATGTTTGAGATGAGGCTTGAAGATTAGTATTAGAAATACCTGAAGAAGGCCGGAGGGTATATCGGCCGAAACGTTGTACAAATAACAATGAAGATGGGGACAATAGTCCGAATAACGCAAATAATACTAAGTTACCATTAGTCGCCATTTAGGTTGAATTTTTAATTGACAATAAAAAAAAAGATTGTCAAATTATTTAGAATAATGAATTGAGTAGAATTAATTTTTGGCATTTGTTCGTTGGTCTTGTCTTGTCTCTGAACTTGATTTCTTTACCTTACGTTCACGGGTATTGCAACTATATTTACGATAAAGACAATCAACTCGAAAATTTACAAGTAACTATTGTCAAATATTTCGGAATATCAGGAAACTAAAACACGCACACACATATATACACACTCAGGCATATTTATATATATATATACATGTATATATACATAATACACACACACACACACACACACTACTACACATCATCTATATCTATATATATATATATATATATATATATATATATATATTTAGGGGATAGATTCCCTTGCTGTTTTGCTGTTACCGACAATAGGACACTCCCCAACCCTTTTTTAATTTTTTACTTTATATCTTATTTTTATACTTAAAATGTAATATATATATATATATATATATATAATATATATATATATATATATATATATATATATAAAGTGTTGTTCTGGTTCCAACGGGAGAAAATTAAATATTTTTAAAAAAAAAAGAAGGTCCGCAAAATGGATTATGTTTTTAGAAAAAAATTTTAATTATTTTTATCTTACATTTGCGACACATGTTTCAGATCTTCTGATATCTTCTTCAGGCTTTGATCAATCATATGAAAGAAAAAAAATTTTCATATGATTGATCAAAGCCTGAAGAAGATACCAGAAGATCTGAAACACATGTCGCAAATGTAAGATAGAAATAATACTTTTTTTTTCTAAAAAAATCATCTATTTTGCGGACCTTCTTTTATAATATATATATATATATATATATATATATATATATACTATGGGGGGTGTATGTGTGTTTATGTGTGTGTGTGTGTGTGTGTTGTGTGTGTGTGTGTTTACTGTTTTTACTGTGTGTGAACGCGTTTGTTTGTTTCATTAAATTTAAGACAAGAATTGTTTATCCATATATTTTCATATTTGTTTTCTTCCCAACGAGTAAGATGCGGCTAATGTGATTTCAAATTGGGATTGAAAAGTTGTCCAAAGTTTGATGGTTTGTCCTTTAATTTTACTTCCAGCATTTTCGGCCCTACTTAGTCATTATTAAGACTAGCAAATATATGCACCCTCCTCCGAGTGCAAATGTTTAAGTTTTAATATAATAAAATATACTAAATTAGAATGATTAATGAAACTAAATAAAATTCAAATAAAAAGATTTGAAACAGGAGGAGGGTATAATCGAAAATTAGAACAACTGAAACTTACTCTTCCATCACTCCTGTCTTTCATTGCTAAATTTTCCTAATTAACTATTTAGTTGAAATAGGAAGTAAAGAATAAAATTAGCTATTTTTCTTGTTAATGTATTTCTTTTAAGATCTCTGCCCAAGATTTTTGCTCATATTCATTAAGATAAAACCAAACAATTAGAAATCAATAATACTAAGCACATATTTAGTAAAATCAAATTTTTTAGTATCAATATGCAAATTAGCCTTCCCATTCACAGTGTAAACTGCTATTTTGTTGTATATATAAATACAATTGCATGTTATTAGTATTAGATAAAGCCAACAGTATTAATAATGTAAAACAATTTAATTGATAATTGAGGTTTAAATTAAATAAAAGTGAAATTATGGAGAATAACTTAGGGAATTGTGACTGGAGTAGTAATATATTTTCAGTTACAGACAGGCAAACACACTATCTCCATTATAATAAGATTGTCAAAATTACTCGAACACACACTCACCCACTCAAGTCAATTTTATACAAAATTATCTATATTTGCAACATCTAACTTGCCAGCAGGAAAAATTAATTTTAAAAAGTTTCACTGACCCCTCTCCCCCCAAAAAAGGTGAATAATCAATTCTTGTCCGCCATATTGAATGAAACTATGTTGAAAACAAAAGACAATTTGTTATGTTGGTGACTTGTAAACTGTGAACTTTTGAGACACTTTCAAAAACTCTTTTTTTATTATTATTAATTTGAGATATGAAGTCGGGTGAATAAATGGTTTAAAGTGCTGCTGCTGCTGCCGCGCTGCTGCTGCTGCTGCGCTGCTGCTGCTGCTGCTGCTGTTGTTGTTGTTGCTGTTATTGTTTTTCTATTTAAAGATTAAAAAATTTCTTTTCTTGTTTTTACTATTGAAACAAATCCAAAAAATATTTGTATTTGGTCAAATCATCAATCGTATCAGTTTTTTTTTTTTTTTTTTGTGAATTTTCTTTTGTAATTTTTTCTATAAGGATGCAATCCTATTCTGGGTGGATTAAAATAACCATTTTTAAAGATTTTGATGAAACTTCACCCAACCCCTCCTATGAATTCTAACGAGAAATGATAAATTGAGTTCAACGTATTGTTCAAATAGAAGAATTAATTTTAAAATATTTAAAAAAGAAAAAAAAGATTTTTTTCATGTTTGTTCGTCTTTTTTTTCTGTTATTTTTTGTCTTTTTTGGCTTTATTTTTTACAAAAATTAAAAAAAAAAAAGAAAAAAAACATTTTAAATATATTATTGATAATTGTAAAAAAAAAAAAAAAAAAAACTAAAAAAAATATTAAAAAATTAATCTGATGTATTTTAATGTTTCGTATGTCTGTGACGTCATGAAACTTTTTTTTTAAATATCTTCAATATTTGCACTTTGTTAATCTTGGAGTAAAAGACATTTAAAAAGAAAAAAAGAAAGAAAAAAGATGAAAAAACAAAAAAAATTTAGATGTTCTTTAAAGAATGATGAGGGTGGGCTGAAAAAGTTGACTGGCTGAAAAGTTGACTGGCTGAAAAGTTCATACGATGACGTCATATCTGGTGTTGATACCTTTTTTGCCAACTGCACCCAAGCACTGCAACACCGAAGTGTGTAGAGGTTTGAAGTCTGTGTCCTATTCTATTCAAACTTAGATCTACATCATGCGGCATTAATTTTTTGGCCAATTAGATCCAAGTACTGCAACACTGATATAAGATGTGTGTAAAGGTTTTAACTCTGTGTCTAGCTATTCAAACCACTACTCAAATGTGGCATCACATTTTTCACCAATTGGATCCATGCACTGTAACTCCGATGGAAAAATTGTGTAGAGGTTTGAACTCCCAGTCTACGCTATTCAAGCCGCTATTGAAATGTGGCATCACATTTTTTACCAATTGGATCCAAGCACTGCAACACCCATGAAAGAAGTCTGTAGAGGTTCGAACTCTGTGTCTTCGATATTCAAAATTAGTTCTACATCATGGGGTATCACTTTTTTTACTTATTGGATCCAAGCACTACAACATTGATGGAAGAAGTGAGTAGAGGTTTGAACTCTGTGTCTACGCTATTAAAACCGCTGTTCAAAATGCGGCATCACATTTTTGACCAATTGGATCCAAGCGCTGCAACACTGATGGAAGAAGTGTGTAAAGGTTTGAACTCTGTGTCTACGCTATTAAAACCGCTATTGAAATGTGGTATCACATTTTTGACCAATTGGATCCAAGCACTGCAACACCCATGAAAGAAGTCTGTAGAGGTTTGAACTCTGTGTCTTCGATATTCAAAATTAGGTCTACATCATGTGGGATCACTTTTTTTACTTATTGGATCCAAACACTACAACATTGATGGAAGTAGTGTGTAGAGGTTTGAACTCTGTGTCTACGCTATGCAAACCGTTGTTCAAATGCGGCATCACATTTTTGACCAATTAGATCCAAGCACTGCAACACCCACGAAAGAAGTGTGTAGAGGTTCGAACTCTGTGTCTTCGATATTCAAAATTAGTTCTACATGATGTGGGATCACCTTTTTTTTACTTGTTGGATCCAAGCACTACAACACCGATGGAAGAAGTGAGTAGAGGTTTGAACTCTGTGTCTCCGCTATTAAAACCGCTGTTCAAAATGCGGCATCACATTTTTGACCAATTGGATCCAAGCACTG
This sequence comes from Doryteuthis pealeii, assembly GCA_023376005.1. NCBI lineage: Eukaryota > Metazoa > Mollusca > Cephalopoda > Myopsida > Loliginidae > Doryteuthis > Doryteuthis pealeii. The sequence continues at coordinate 15,734,552 of CM042173.1, forward strand.
CAACACCCACGAAAGAAGTGCGTAGAGGTTTGAACTCTGTGTCTACGCTATTAAAACCGCTGTTTAAATGCGGCATCACATTTTTGACCAATTAGATCCAAGCACTGCAACACCGACGAAAGGAAAGGTGTGTGTACCGCAAGGGGACTATGATGAAACATTAAACCTCATTTGGTCACATTCCATGAAAGTATGTTGGTCAGCCTATGAACTTTTCAACCGACCCTCGAACATATTTCTTTTCATTTCTTTGGAAAAAAAACCTTTCTCTCTTATTTTTTATTTCTATGTATTTTATTCTTCTTCACATTTAAAAAAAAATCCGATTTTCCATTTAATAATGACCGCTGTGTTTGATGGCACTTGAACCATCTGAACAGACAGCATTGGGGATTCATGGTTCAATTAAAGCTCTGAAGTGTCAACAGTTGAATAAAACAAAATATTAAAGACTTGAATACAAATCGTCTTTCTGTCTTCATTTTTTTATTGGCATATTTATGTTGTCCACAGGGCAAAGCACAGATTGTCTGCAACTACTGTTAGAGAAATAACACCTATATCTACATATACTTATAAAACATAAATCTATACACCAGACACATACACACACACACACACACACACACACACACACACACACATATATATATATATATATATATATATATATAACTGAAAGGTTAAAACAACAATTGGGCATATATATATATATATATATATATATATATATATATATATATATATATATATATATATATATCCGACCGCCCGTCTAGCCCAAGATAGGACCAAAGTGGAGTATTGCATGTCATGAACTGCTCATCCACCTGGGCTCTGTCCTTAAGCATCACGGGTTGCCACCCACGGCCAACAGGTTGCCCCATTGAGGGAATCTTACCCCTCTGCAGAGGTGCAGTCGGTGCATTCTAACGCCCCAGCCGACAGGATTTAATTAAAACTTGAATTAAAACTTGAAACTATTCTTTAGTAACGTTATACCACATTCATCACCATCATCATCATCACGTCGCGCAATTTGCACGGATATCCATGACGATCTCTCGCCAACCTTCCCTATCATTCATCGACTCTGGGAGCTTCTCCGCGCAACAGCCCGCATCCCTACATAGTTGGTCAATGTAGGTCCTGGCTGGGCGGCCCACATTAGCGTGCCCATGTGCTGGCTTCCACAGTAGTACGTCGCTTACGATGTCCTTGCTTCTCCAGCAGTGTCCTGCATGTCTAGCCCGTCTTACTCGTATGGTTGTGGGATGGGGGGCAGGTGGCCATACTGTTGTTTTGTTGTGGGGTGCTGCTTCCTCGACTTATTCAGGACCGCTCGCAGCGTTCTCGTGCAGCTCCCATCTAGCTTATTCTCAAGGCGCTTCGTTAGGTGGTACAGCCATACAGCAGTACCGACACAACCACAGCCTGGAAGAATCGTCTCTTGAGCTTGTAGGGGAGATCGGATTTCCATATGACTGATAATTTGTCGGTGGCCAACTATACCTTTCCTATTCGAGTGTTAACATCACTTTCTGTGGATGAGATATTACTACCTAGGTATGTGAATTTTTCTACTGACTGAAGAGGCTTGCCGTCAAGTGTGGAGATGTCTCCTTGCTTTTTGAAGCTCATGAACTCAGTTTTATAAGAGTTCACATAAAGGCCGACGTTCTTTGCTGCCTCGTCCATGCTGTGTAGAAGTGTCTAAGCCTGTGCCGGTGTATCTGCAAGAAGTGCGAGGTCATCAGCATAGTCTACATCTGTGACAGTTTGTGCGGGGTATCGCCTGCTTTTTGCCTTCTTAGTGTGAGACCTTTTTCTTTTATGGTATCTAGTGAAGTTCGGAGTACGTAGTCTAGACATATTATAAATATATATGGAGCTAAAGTATCTCCCTGCAATTCCATACCACATTACATTAGTGTTATTTGGATGTCTTTTGGTTTCTTTTTGTAATTTTTTTTGGGGGAGGGGGGAATTAACTTTTAAGATAAAAAAAGAAAAAAGAAAAAAGAAAGAAAGAAAGAAAGAAAGAGATGAGATAGATAGATAGATAGATACATACATACATACATACATACATAGAAAAAAGAAAGAAAAAAGGGAAAAAAGAAAGAAAGAAAAAAGGGAAAAAGAAAGAAAGAAAGAAGAAAAGAAACAGAGATAGATAGATAGATAGATACATACATACATACATACATAATGCATAGAAAGAAAGAAAGAAAGAAAGAAAAAAGGAAAAAAAGAAAGAAGTAAAAAAAGAAAGAAAAAAAAAAGAAAGAAAGAAACAGACGGAGATAGATAGATAGATAGATAGATAGATAGATAGATAGATATGAACAGAAATACGGTCAAGAAATCAGGAAGGTAAGTAAAGGATAGATAGATAAATAAATAGATAGATGGATAGATATGAACAATGATATATGTATATATATATATATATATATATATATATATATATATAGAGAGAGAGAGAGAGAGAGAGAGAGAGATGAACAGAAATACGGTTAATAAATCAGGAAGGTAAGTAATGGATAGATAGAATAGATAGATAGATAGATAGATAGATAGATAGATATGAACAGACTGAGATAGATAGATAGATGATAGACAGAAAGAAAGAAACAGAGGGAGATAGATAGATAGATAGATAGATAGATATAAAGATAGATACATACATCATACATACATACATACATACATGCATAGAAAGAAAGAAAGAAAAAAGGAAAAAAGAAAGAAGTAAAAAAAGAAAGAAAAAAAAGAAAGAAAGAAACAGACGGAGATAGATAGATAGATAGATAGATAGATATGAATAGAAATACGGTCAAGAAATCGGGAAGGTAAGGTAAGGATAATAGATAAATAAATAGATAGATGGATAGATATGAACAGAATGATATATATATATATATGAATATATATATATATATATATATTTACGATAGATAATGTATATATATAATATATATATATAT
>CM042173.1:15737641-15772249 GCA_023376005.1 Doryteuthis pealeii
TTCAGAAATAGTATGGCTATTATTAATTAATTAATTTTCAAAATTAGGCACGACTTCAATTAAGCACATATTCTCCCAAAAATTGTCGGCTAAAAAAGCCGTATCAAAACACATCGTCTGTTTGTTTACTTCTTATATATATATATATATATATATATATATATATATATATATATATATGTCACTAATTACACTGACGTTAAATTGTATATTCTTGATATAACCCCCAAGTTATTTATACTTTTAAAAGAAATCAACATAGTATGTCTGTAAAGTTAAATGACATCTTAAAAACGCAAGTCACTTCATTTCCTGATTTAGTCTGCCATGGGGGGTGGGGGTGGAGGGGAGAATGATATTTTTATAAACCTAATGGATTTTTTAAAAGCTAAAAGAAGAGAAAGAAGATAAAGATGATGATGAGCAATCCGTGTCCCTCTGAACTTATACCTCCTCCTACTCTGCCCATTCATCTCCCACCATAAGATTTCGATTCATCACTCTTGACTGTCACTAGACAAAATGTATACCATATATATTCGTGTAATGAATGACTTTTTAAGACCAATAAAAACAAGTGGTTGTTCAATTATATGTGATATATTTTTGACAAGTCGACACTTGGGTTATTTATAGGTCTAACCTTGCCGTCACTTCCACCTAAAATATCCCTGCATAGCCTATACCTAAATAAAGACTATTAGTTAAGATAGTTATATGGTCCCGGGAGTGGATCTGGGAGTAATGGTGATGAAGGTGTACTCCACATCCCCCAAAGCTCCAGAATTGGAACTTCACCATCAGATTAAGTTTAACATCATACCCAGGACATTAAGACCCTCAGAGTGGATCTGGGAGTAATGGTGATGAAGGGTACTCCACACTCCCCAAAGCTCCAGAATTGGAATCTCACCATCAGATAGAATTTAACGCCATAAATAGGACATGAATACCTAAACATGGCGCTAATACCCTTGGGAAAGGTATGCATCCAATTCTCCCTCCAGCTATGGGTAAATAGCAGGGCAGACTGGATTATTTAACCATGGCTAGGAGAAGGAAAATGCATTCTAGGAGAAGGAAAACTCTGAATTCAAACCTGTATGACTCCCAGTTGAGAACCACTGGCTCATACGTATATACAGTACCGCTCATAAGTATTTGAACATACATATATTCAACTTCTACTTATCTAGTTCTGTGAATTATAAAAAAACGGAATCATGGACTTTAGTTTAGCAAATTCGTACCATAAAATTATGCTTGCGCATTATCTGAAATGAATTTAATTGTTATTAAGAACACATTTTATGATATTTTTGTGTTAAAGCATGCAGTTGTATTGATTCAAACAAGTTTATATTCTGTGTTTATATCGTACGATAATTCAAAATGTGCTTTGGTTTAGTAAATTCGTACCATAAAATTATGCTTGCGCATTATCTGAAATGAACTTAATTGTTATTAAGAACACATTTTATGATATTTTTGTGTTAAAGCATGCAGTTGTATTGTTTTCGAAAAAGTTTCTAAGCTTTGTGTATTTCGCACGGAGACTTTCAAAATGGCTACCGGCTTGTTTCAAAGGGAAAGTCAGTTGGCTAAATTCCTAGCATAAAATTATCTGAAATGAATTTAATTGTTATTAAGAACACATTTTATGATATTTTTGTGTTAAAGCATGCAGTTGTATTAATTCGAACAAGTTTATGTATTTTTTTGTTTATATCGTACAATAATTCAAAATGTGTTCTTAATAACAATTAAGTTCATTTCAGATAATGCGCAAGCAGGCTCATTATGGTAACTGGTGCTTTCAACGGAACTTGACTGTAAGCTTTTCTGTCAGTGCATTTTATTGGTAATGAAATAGAAGTTGCTTTTGAAGATGAGAGAGAGAGAGAGAGAGAGAGAGAGAGAGAGAGAGAGAGAGAGAGAGAGAGAGAGAGAGAGAGAGAGAGTATTCGGTGGTGGTGATAAAAACCACATGCTAAATAAGTATAATATGAATTGTGTTATATTTCAATTGTAATGCTGTTTACTTTGTGCTTGTATAAATTATCAGCTTGTATGGATGTACATAATTGAAACAAAGTTTTTTATGTGAATAATTACTTAGACAAAGAAGTTGATTGCAACAAACAATTGTTTTTTTTTTTACTTAACATTGTGTTATAACTCAAGTATCAGAGTTAACAGAGAAATAATAGGAAGAAACAACAAGTATTAAGGATAGGGGAAAAGGTTTACTAAGCAAAGATACAAGGTGAATAGAGTAATTAGCAATTGCTAGCTAGAATCAAGGCTTTTTTGGTTAACTTTGACATTCTTTCATTTGTTACTAGTTGAAGTACCTGTATACATGTTGTAACTCCAGTATTAGTTAACAGAAATAATGATATTATTAATTATGATATTATAAAAAGTAACTTGGAGAAAATTTCTCACTGACAAATGTTCATGCAAAATGGTGAATACACTGCCTTCTGATATCTTCAACACCTCTGCTATCTCACGCAACTTCAATTTACGATCGACCAAAAAGAGTTTGTGGGGCTTTTTAGTGTTTTCCGGGACAACTGACGAGTTTGGGCGACCTGAGCGTTCAGCATCATTTGTGTCTGTACGGCCGCGTTTAAAGTCAGCATACCACCTCTTAACCGTTGTTTCCGACGGAGCAGAGTCCGAATAACACTTTTCAAGCCATTTTTTTTTACTTTAACATTATTTTTTTCCATCAGAAAGCAATGTTTTATCAACACACGAAATTCAGATTTTTCCATTGTTTTAAAAATTTGCAACAGTAGCCTCACTTAAACAGCTGTAATTTTTAAACTAATAATCCGATTGGGCTCAGATTTTGACACGTGCCATTTGAAGGTTAGTACTTTATAAAATTCATATGGATTTTCTTGATCAGTGGTGGCATCTATATGTCAGGCCCGGGAATAATAATAATAATAATAATAATAATAATAATAATAATAATGGGACTTTGAAATAAAAACGGATCACCTTATCCCAGCAAGAAGACCAGACCTAGTGTTGATAAACAAAAAAGAAAGAACTTGTCAACTGGTGGATTTTGCAATGCCAGCAGATCACAGGGTGAAGCTAAAGAAAAATGAAAAAATGGACAAATATCTGGATCTTGCCAGAGAACTGAAAAAGTTATGGAACATGAAAGTGAAAGTGATACCAATTGTGGTTGGTGCACTTGGAACAGTCCCAAAAGGATTAGAAAAGGGTTTGGAATGTTTGGATATCAAAGGAAGGATTGAAACCATTCAGAACACTACACTGCTGCAATCTGCCAGAATACTCAGAAGAGTCCTGGAGACCTGAGGAGACTTGCTGTCACTCAGACTCCAGTGAAAGACCATCAGCTAATGCTGATGTGAAAATTCAAAAGGAGTAAATAATAATATCATGTATTCCTATTTAATACAAGTTATTTGCACACAGGTATATGGTTTAAAATACCTTGTCGAACTCGGGGACCTTATCGAACTCAGGAACCTTCTCTTTGCACTCGGGAACCTTCTTGTTGAACTCGTGAGCCTTCATGAAACTTCGAACCGAACCCTTTATTCAATCCACCGGGGTAGACTGTTAACATTTCCATAACCGAATACAAGTGTTAAACTATATTAAGTATTCTATGGTATTATCACCCATGGTCATAATTGAACATGCAACGTCCAGATGATTGTCACTTAGAACTGGATACTTAGTGCTCAGTGGTGCCGAGTTAAACAAAATGGATCCCAAGTTTGAAAATAAGGCTACTGAGCTCGAGAAGGTTCCCGAATTCGACCAGAAATACCCAGAGAGCACATCGGTCAGGCACATGGCATTTCAGTCTCGGAAGACTATAATCAAGTTTGTGTGCCCCTGAATTTACAGCGCCCCCTGTGACTGTGAAGTTCGATGTTTGAAAAACATTCTCAACCATAGATGTCATATTTGAAGGCTGTCCCTGAAGATGTTGATGTGCCAGTGCTTTGTTGCCGCTGCTTTCTTCTGGACCTCTTAGCTTCATGGTGTTGCGCCAGGGTGACTTCTGACATGAGCAATCCTTTACGGAGAGTCTGAGCAAAATTTTCCATTCTGAAAGGGGCAATGCCAAAGCATCTGAGATCCTTCTTGCAGACATCCTTGAGTCGCAGCTGGGGGCGACCAATCTGTCTTTTACCAGACGTAATCTCTCTATAGAGGATGTCTTTCGGGATTCGTCCATCATCCATCAGACGTACATGACCCAGCCATCGGAGACGACGTTGTCTCAGTAGAGAACACAAGTGTTACATAATTGTTAGTATCCTAACACTTATTTACAGTAGTGTAAAAACCAAAATGGCTGTTATAAGTTGCAGCCGGCGGCCTTGAAGGATTGAATGACAAGGCTTGACCTCATCCTGATCCTTCCGGTGGATACCGTGAGAATTGGTGGAGAAGACCCTCTTCCGGTTTAGATTAGAAAGAGAGATTTTAGGTCAGTATCGGCCAAACCACGAAAGTGGTAAGTCGTGTTAAGCGCACGGCCGACTCAATCTGCGCAGGTAGTCTGGTGGGGATTTCGGAATAAAATATGATCTAAAGCAAATCGAAGTCTTGGGTTATCATCTAAAAACTACCAATAACACAGGGCTTCTGATAAAGAGAAATCCTCAATGGAAGACCAGACACGAAGTTACCAAGACGAAGTCCAGACGCTAGAAGAAGAACGTAAGGTACCAAAGATGAGCAGAAGAATAATTGAAGTAAAGAGAATATACAAGTAGCGCTCTCTCTAGAACTGCTGTGTTAGTGATTCTGTATCTCATGGTGTGTATATAACAATAAAGATGAGGCCAACAATCCGAAAATCTAAATAATGCGAATAAGCTGCTAATTTAAACAACTCATTTTTTTGTTGCTTTATTTTCAGTTATATTTTTCATAATTCATCATATAATCATAATTTGTTTGTGGTGTAATTGTTATCCTAGAATGAAATGGATACGGTGACCCGAGTTCAAATCATGGACGAAGCTGTTTGCATTTCTCAGTGCTAAAGAAATTGGGAAAGGTAGGCCCGGCTTAGCTCAGTCAGTAGAGCATCCGGCCCTCGCATACCGGCTCTCACCAACTCAGCGTATGAGTAGCACAGGGATCTGTGCGGCAAAGTGGGGAGCTGATGGTAGGTGTGGCACTCCACCAATCGCAAAAACAAATCTCCCTGGTCTAGCGCTAGTGAAAAGGGGATAGACTCTCACGCAGTTTGGCTGATACCGATAATAGACCACAACGTCGACTTTACTTTACTTTATGAATTGAACTATTCTCACTCCAGCTATAGGTAAATAGTAGGGCAGATTGGGATTTTTACCTCTGTCAAGCTGTCAAGGAGAAGAAAAACTCTGAATTCAAACTTGTTAAACTCCGCTTAAAGATTGACCTTGTGTCGCATCTAGTTCTTGGTGGAGGGTTGGGTATATATACATATGATATACATGGGTATATGATATACATATGATATATTATATATATACATATATCATATTATATATATACGATATGATATATATATATATAATATATATCATATATCATATATATATATATACATATATATATATATGATCATACACGCACACACACACATACACACACAACCTTGAGGTTTGTTTCGATTCCATTTATCGCAAAAGATTTATACACACACGCGCAACCACACATTCATAAACACATAAAAAATGCACAATGCTTTTTTTCGATACAAACACTTACACCTTCTAATACTCACACCGCAAAAAAAATATTTGACGTCATATTTCAAACCGTTCATTTTTTCAACGTTCTTTTTTCTCAGACTTCAAATTTTAAACAGACCGATAAACAAGAACTATTACTCGCCTTTGTCCTTATTCTGAGATAAACAAATTTTTTATCACCTTCCACATACCAACAAAAGCCCTGAAGATAATCTAATTAATAGATCGAAACACTGCAGCGTCGGCCAATAAACTCACCACCTAACTCATTTAAACTTGTGTTTTTTCATTTTTTTTATTATACTACATACCGTCGGATTCACTTCCTTTTATTCACACACACACACACACACACACACACAACACACATATATATATATATATATATATATATATAATTTGTCATATTATATATATATATACATATGATATACATGGGTGTATGATATACTATAGTATAAAATAGTATATGATATACTATATCACACACACACACACACACACACATATATATATATAATATATATAATATATATATATATATATATCCTATAAATACATATGATATATATAGTAAAAGTAAAGTCGTCGGAGTGGCCTAAAGTCGGTATCAGCCAGTCAGCGAGGGAGTCTATCCCCTTTTCAATAGCGCTAGACAAAAGAGATTATTTTTAGCATCTGAGGTGGAGCGCCACACCTACCATCAGCTCCTTACTTTACCGCACAGATCCATGTGCTACTCATACGCTGAGTTGGCGAGGACCGGTATTGAACTAGGAACCTTGTGGTTTCTATCCGAAACACTCTACCGACTGAGCTAACCCGGCCTATATGATATATATACATATACATATTATATATACATATGATATACATGGGTATATGATATACATATCTTAATACATATGATATACATGGGTATATGATATACATATCTTAATACATATGATATACATGGGTATATACATATGATTATAAATTGTACCGGTAAAGAAAAGCTTCTGGTACACTTAAAGATCTCTTTTTAACCGACCAACTCGAGGTAACCTTGATAGTTATCCTACTTCAACTTGTCGCCCTTGACTTGGCTGGTTCCAATTAGAGACGCGGTTTTGGTCGTTGACTTTATTTTTTCTTTTTTTACCAACTTGTAGACCAAAGCTCGATCGATATAATTCTTCTTCTTCTTCTTCTTCTTCTTCTTCTTTCTTTCTTTCTTTCTTTTGTTCTTGTTATTGTTCTTATTCTTCTATCTTTCTTTCTTTCTTTCTTTCTTTCTTTCTCTCTTTCTTCCTTTCTTTCTTGTTCCTCTTGTTCTTGTTCTTCTTTCTTTCTTTCTTTCTTTCTTTCTTTCTTTCTTTCTTTCTTCTTCTTCTTCTTCTTCTTCTTCTTCTTCTTCTTCTTTCTTTCTGTCTTTTTTCTCTTCTTTCTTTCTCTCCTTTCTTCTTCTTCTTCTTCTTCTTCTTCTTCTTCTTCTTCTTCTTCTTCTTCTTCTTCTTTCTTCTTCTTTCTTTCTGTCTTCTTGTTTCTTCTTCTTTCTTTCTCCTCCTCCTTCTTCTTCTTCTCTTCTTCTTCTTCTTCTTCTTTCTTTCTTTCTTTCTTTCTTTCTTTTGTTCTTGTTATTGTTCTTATTCTTCTTTCTTTCTTTCTTCTTTCTTTCTTTCTTTCTTTCTTTCTTTCTTTCTTGTTCTTCTTGTTTCTTGTTCTTCTCTTTCTTTCTTTCTTTCTTTCTTTCTTTCTTCTTCTTCTTCTTCTTCTTCTTCTTCTTCTTCTTCTCTTCTTCTTCTTTCTTTCTTTCTTTTTTCTTCTGTATTCTTGTTTCTTCTTCTTTCTTTCCTCCTCCTTCTTCGTATTCTTCTTCTTTCTTTTCTTCTTCTTCTTCTTCTTCTTCTTCTTCTTCTTCTTCTTCTTCTTCTTCTTCTTCTTCTTCTTCTTCTTCTTCTTCTAGGTCCAATCAAATGACAGAGATCCGTTTGATACAGGTGTCCCTCATGTCCTCGCGAACTTGTCCTCTTTGAAGCTGTAGGTCATGTGCAAGATGCGTTTGAACAAGCTACGCATGCGCGAATTGCTGACGTCAGCACTTGAGGAAGCAAAGAGATTTTTGATAAATGGATGACATTTCTTTGAGGCTGTCTAAACTCGGAAAAAATTAACTTCATTAACCTAGTAAATAGTTTAACTAAAGCAAATTCGAAAATCACCAACAAAAACGAACATCAAATCAGAGGCCATAGGACAATACACACAGACACACATACGTATATACAGTACCTCTCATAAGTATTTGAACATACAGATATTCTACTTCTACTTATCTAGTTCTGTGAATTATAAAAAAACCGAACTTTTTGCGGTAATCATGAACTTTAGTTTAGTAAATTCTTACCATAAAATTATGCTTGCGCATTATCTGAAATGAACTTAATTGTTATTAAGAACACATTTTATGATATTTTTGTGTTAAAGCATGCAGTTGTATTGTTTTCGAAAAAGTTTCTAAGCTTTGTGTATTTCGCACGGAGACTTTCAAAATGGCTACCGGCTTGTTTCAAAGGGAAAGTCAGTTGGCTAAATTCCTAGCATAAAATTATGCTTGCGCATTATCTGAAATGAACTTAATTGTTATTAAGAACACATTTAATGATATTTTTGTGTTAAAGCATGCAGTTGTATTGATTCAAACAAGTTTATATATTTTTTGTTTATATCGTACGATAATTCAAAATGTGCTTTGGTTTAGTAAATTCCTACGATAAAATTATGAATGCTCATTATCTGAAATGAACTTAATTGTTATTAAGAACACATTTTATGATATTTTTGTGTTAAAGCATGCAGTTGTATTGTTTTCGAAAAAGTTTCTAAGCTTTGTGTATTTCGCACGGAGACTTTCAAAATGGCTACCGGCTTGTTTCAAAGGGAAAGTCAGTGGGCTAAATTCCTAGCATAAAATTATGCTTGCGCATTATCTGAAATGAACTTAATTGTTATTAAGAACACATTTAATGATATTTTTGTGTTAAAGCATGCAGTTGTATTGATTCAAGCAAGTTTATATATTTTTTGTTTGTTTATATCGTACGATAATTCAAAATGTGTTCTTAATAACAATTAAGTTCATTTCAGATAATGCGCAAGCATAATTTTATGGTAGGAATTTACTAAACCAAAGCATATTTTGAATTATCGTACGATATAAACAAAAAATATAAACTTGTTCAAATCAATACAACTGCATGCTTAAACACAAAAATATCATAAAATGTGTTCTTAATAACAATTAAGTTCATTTCAGATAATGCGCAAGCATAATTTTATGGTAGTGCAGGGGCAGATAATTGCTACAGTAGGAATTTACTATACCAAAGTTCATGATTACCCAATTTGCAAGAACCAATTCGAGTTCTTTCTTTCGTGGGCCGGTTTAGCAAATTCGATATACGGTACCGAAGTATTTGAACCAACAGTTATTCTATTTCTTGCATGAGAACTAAAAAAAAAAGTGGAACATTACGCAAGAACAAAATTGTAAAGTGATAACTCCATATCTTCACCTTCAGTCTAGGGTAATACCCAGAACACCTCCTTTTGGGAGGGTCTTACCTTCCTGCAGGCTATACAACAAGAGATTGGATTAAGATGCAGGGTTCTTGCTGATACTCCCACCCTTACAACTGCTACCTCACCCAGCAAAAATCTTCTGTTTCTAAGTTTTTAAAAACACAAACTGAAAATGGCCGACGTACAGTAATAACTCCACATCTCCAGTTACAGTTTAGTGTCATACTCAGAACACTTCTTGGACCAAGTCACCAATAAGCACCCTAGCCCAGATCAGTTTTGAAAGGAACTGAATTTTGCTTTTCACTGGTTGTTAGTAAACAAAACAGCCGGCCGATAAAAACCAGTAACATTTTTATACTAAAATAGTTTTTGATTTTAATTTTAAAAAATTAGGTATTTCATGATGTTGTTAGCATATGTGAAAAAATTAATTTTGCACTAAAGATAAACTAATGTTGTTTTTTTTATCTTTAAATAAAACTTAAAACGAAAGACATGTTTATTTATTTTCCATGTGCCTCTACGGATAGTTAATATTAAAAAGTATTTATTTAAAAAAAAATTTGGTAGGGTTAGGGTTAGGGGTTAGGGTTGGCAGTTATTATTATAACCTTATAATATACTTTTTATAGCTTTATCTATTCCCGTGTTAAACGTGTCTAACGTCAAAAGTTTTATAATTAAAAAAGAATTGTTATTGAATTAACAACAACAACATGAAATAAGTAAAAAAAAGTGTCTAATATAAAAACGTGACTTTCACTTATAGTTTTATAATTAAAAAAGGTGCGTCTAAAAATCGTCTGTTAACAAACAACCGGATTTTGACGGTGAGAAACAAAAAAATATCCTTTTGAATCTATGTCTCACCTGGGGTGCTTATTGGTGTCTTGGTCCCACTTCTTTTTGGGATGGTCTTACTCCCCGCAGGATATAAAACAAGGGATTCAATTAAGATGCTGGTTTCTTGCAGATAATCCCGCCCCTACAATTTCTCTCTCCAGCAAAAAACTTTTTTTTTTTACTAAGTTTCGGTCAGTCTGCCCCACTGGCTGAAAATGACCGACAGTACCTGCTGTTTCTTAGTGGTCACCAATCTAAGCAGTAAACAGGTTCAGCATTGCTTAACTTCATTGAGCAGTACTTTCTTATTAATTACAAAGCTTTGCATAGTCTGGCATACAGGCGCCAGATTGCTTATGGTACCTTATGTTTCTAAGTGGTCACCCATCTAAGCAGTAAACAGGTTCATTATTGCTTAACTTTATTGAGCAGTACTTCCTTATTAATTACAAAATTTGCATAGTCTGGCATACAGGCGCCAGATTGCTTATGATACCTGATGTTTCTAAGTGGTCACCCATCTAAGTAGTAAACAGGTTCATTATTGCTTAACTTTATTGAGCAGTACTTCCTTATTAATTACAAAGCTTTGCATAGTCTGGCCCACAGGCGCCAGATTGCTTATGGTACCTGATGCTTCTAAGTGGTCACCCATCTAAGTAGTAAAAGGTTCATTATTGCTTAACTTTATTGAGCAGTACTTCCTTATTAATTACAAAGCTTTGCATAGTCTGGCCCACAGGCGCCAGATTGCTTATGGTACCTTATGTTTCTAAGTGGTCACCCATCTAAGCAGTAAACAGGTTCATTATTGCTTAACTTTATTGAGCAGTACTTCCTTATTAATTACAAAGCTTTGCATAGTCTGGCCCACAGGCGCCAGATTGCTTATGGTACCTTATGTTTCTAAGTGGTCACCCATCTAAGTAGTAAACAGGTTCATTATTGCTTAACTTTATTGAGCAGTACTTCCTTATTAATTACAAAGCTTTGCATAGTCTGGCCCACAGGCGCCAGATTGCTTATGGTACCTGATGCTTCTAAGTGGTCACCCATCTAAGTAGTAAACAGTTCATTATTGCTTAACTTTATTGAGCAGTACTTCTTTATTAATTACAAAGCTTTGCATAGTCTGTCCCACAGGCGCCAGATTGCTTATGGTACCTTATGTTTCTAAGTGGTCACCCATCTAAGCAGTAAACAGGTTCATTATTGCTTAACTTTATTGAGCAGTACTTCCTTATTAATTACAAAGCTTTGCATAGTCTGGCCCACAGGCGCCAGATTGCTTATGGTACCTTATGTTTCTAAGTGGTCACCCATCTAAGTAGTAAACAGGTTCATTATTGCTTAACTTTATTGAGCAGTACTTCCTTATTAATTACAAAGCTTTGCATAGTCTGGCCCACAGGCGCCAGATTGCTTATGGTACCTGATGCTTCTAAGTGGTCACCCATCTAAGTAGTAAACAGGTTCATTATTGCTTAACTTTATTGAGCAGTACTTTCTTATTAATTACAAAGCTTTGCATAGTCTGTCCCACAGGCGCCAGATTGCTTATGGTACCTTATGTTTCTAAGTGGTCACCCATCTAAGTAGTAAACAGGTTCATTATTGCTTAACTTTATTGAGCAGTACTTCCTTATTAATTACAAAGCTTTGCATAGTCTGGCACAGGCGCCAGATTGCTTATGGTACCTGATGCTTCTAAGTGGTCACCCATCTAAGTAGTAAACAGGTTCATTATTGCTTAACTTTATTGAGCAGTACTTTCTTATTAATTACAAAGCTTTGCATAGTCTGTCCCACAGGCGCCAGATTGCTTATGGTACCTTATGTTTCTAAGTGGTCACCCATCTAAGTAGTAAACAGGTTCATTATTGCTTAACTTTATTGAGCAGTACTTCCTTATTAATTACAAAGCTTTGCATAGTCTGGCACACAGGCGCCAGATTGCTTATGGTACCTTATGTTTCTAAGTGGTCACCCATCTAAGTAGTAAACAGGTTCAGCATTGCTTAACTTCATTGAGCAGTACTTCTTATTAATTACAAAGCTTTGCATAGTCTGTCCCACAGGCGCCAGATTGCTTATGGTACCTTATGTTTCTAAGTGGTCACCCATCTAAGTAGTAAACAGGTTCAGCATTGCTTAACTTCATTGAGCAGTACTTTCTTATTAATTACAAAGCTTTGCATAGTCTGTCCCACAGGCGCCAGATTGCTTATGGTACCTTATGTTTCTAAGTGGTCACCCATCTAAGTAGTAAACAGGTTCAGCATTGCTTAACTTCATTGAGCAGTACTTTCTTATTAATTACAAAGCTTTGCATAGTCTGTCCCACAGGCGCCAGATTGCTTATGGTACCTTATGTTTCTAAGTGGTCACCCATCTAAGTAGTAAACAGGTTCAGCATTGCTTAACTTCATTGAGCAGTACTTTCTTATTAATTACAAAGCTTTGCATAGTCTGTCCCACAGGCGCCAGATTGCTTATGGTACCTTATGTTTCTAAGTGGTCACCCATCTAAGTAGTAAACAGGTTCAGCATTGCTTAACTTCATTGAGCAGTACTTTCTTATTAATTACAAAGCTTTGCATAGTCTGTCCCACAGGCGCCAGATTGCTTATGGTACCTTATGTTTCTAAGTGGTCACCCATCTAAGTACTGACCCGGTTTATAGCTGCTTAACCGCAATAATCCCTTTACCAAATCTTCTTAATCGGTGGAACATTGCACAGTTAATATCATCAACACTGTTAGTTTTGGGCATAATTCGATTCGTTTTAATTCAATTAATTCTTGGAATACTGTTCAGTCGTTATTTTTTGATAAAGAAAAGATGAAGCTTGTTTCAGTTAATTATTTTGTCCTTAAAACACTTTTGAAAAATCATTTTATTGCCTCTTATAAACAACAGATTTGCATTTAGATTCTCACACGGCTAATTTGTCTCATGATATATATGTATATGTTTACGTTGTGTGTTTCATGTATCGTTTCCTGTGAGCGTCCAAGGGTGGTCATGTCCATGGGATTAGCTTCACGCTATTAGGCATGGCCTCCCTTCAATAGTAGTTTAAACCAATAAAGTTTTTCTTTTACTTATATTTTTTTAAATAATTTGTACTACTATTGATTGATAAATTTATTATTCTTATTCTTATTCTTATAATAAAACTTTTTATTTATTTAAGAAAAATCTATTTTGTTTCGCGTTAATTTAATTCCTCTTGTTTGTTTTGTTTTAAAACTTTTTGAGTGACATTATTTTTTTCTATTTCTATTTCTTTGTTCGTAAACATTTTAATAGCTCAATTCAATTTCGCATTCACCGCGCATCGTCACGTGTTTTCGCAACGAACTGTTTAGATTATAAAACTCATTAATGTACACATTGTTATTTGCATTAATTCGTTGAAATTCAAACGAATTATTGTCTCAACAAGAAAAGGTGAAACATTGTTTCGTTCAGTTTTATAAACAATTGTCTTTTAGGATTTCAATCACTAGACAATACTCTCAACGTTTATATATATATATATATATATATATATATATATATATATATATATATATATATATACACGAGGGTGAGTAAAAAATAATGCCATTTCGTTTAGGGCAGGTATAATTACAAATACAGGAACGTGTATCATAATCAAAATGAAGCTGGTCCTCTGTGGATCACATCCTTACTTCTCCACATAGGTGAGTAAAAAAGTAATGCCATTTTGTTTAGGACAGGTATAATTACCAACACAAGAACGTGTATCATAATCAAAATGAAGCTGGTTCTCTGTGGATCACATCCCTACTTCTCCACATAGGTGAGTCAAAATGTAATGTCATTTTGTTTAGGAAAGGTATAATTACCAACGCAGGAACATGTATCATATATCAATATGAAGCTTGTCCACTATTTATCATATCCCTATTTCTCTACTGTCACCGTATCTCTCAATACTAATGTTCCACCTTCGAATGAGAGTGTATCCCTGCAACATAAAATTCTGTTGACTGTTTTTTGAGCCACTTCTTCACTACAGATTTCACTTCCTCTTCACTGGAATAATTATATACCCAAGATGTGGGTATACAACAATTGCTCTGTGTCTTTTAGGATTTCAATTCTAAGATGATTCTCACAAAGTTTATTTTTCTCTTAGATTAGAACTCCGCGAAAAATACATGTATGTTCAATATTTTACGCTAACCATTGTGTTACATAATTCATTGGCAGCTTATGAATTATGTACGTACTGTAGTAAGAAGATTCTTGAGTTCGTTAGATTCAAAATCGGAGGAAGTTAAGTGGAAAATTTTATAACCGTTAGGGTTATCATTGATTAATGATGACCCTGCCTTAACCCCACCAGATGCGCGCGAATACAGGCGTGAGACAATTTAGTTTTAGATGCGGCCAGATTCTAGCCGAGAGCGGACGTTGTTGTCTGCTCTTGAGATGTCGTTTCTCCCACTGTTGCGGTTGAATATGGGCTGGGTTGTTTTAAATAAAAACTTAATAGAAAGTCAACAAGTCTTGTTGACGTATTAACACAAGAAATGTCCAGCTCGAAGAAATGAGCCTGAACGAACAAGAAGTAAAAGCAACTGAGTATTAGCCCAAGAAGTCAACCCTGAAGAATATGGCGGCCAAGTTAACAAGTAAGAGCCCCCCATCATCATCTCTCATACTCTGTCACTCTATCTCGCAATTATATACCCAATATGGGGGTATAAAACAATTGCTCTGTGTCTTTTAGGATTTCAATTCTAAGACGATTCTCACAAAGTTCACCAAATGGGGCCACCTGTTGGCCGTGGGTGGCGACCCGTGATGCTTAAGGATAGAACCCGGGTAGATGAGCAATCCATGACTTGCAATATTCCACTTTGGCCCTTACTTGGGCTAGACCGGCGGTCGGAGACCCCCCCCCATCAATCGCCTGGTCACATCAAACCCTAGCACCTATATGATTGCTCCAACCCTATTGCCCTTATCGCAAGCCCCATCCCTTTTTATCATATGGGTGCTAGAAGGCGGTGTCTGAGGGTCTACATGTCCTGGAAATGACGTTAAACTCTATCTGATGGTGAGGTTCCAGATCTGGAGGTCTGGGGAATGTGGAGCACCCCTTCATCATCATTGCTCCCTGGTCCTCTCTGACCCGGAGTGGTAGTACCTGTTAGGGTCCCATCTATGGGTTACACAGAAAAATGTGTTTATGAAAAAAAATTGTGTCTCCATTAAGAATTACTTTATTTCAAAACTTTATCGGCATTAAATGACCCACTGAGGTTGATATGCCGTAAAACAAAACAAACCAAATCAAACCACAAAGTTCATCTTTCTCTTGGATTAGAACTCCGCGAAAAAAAAATCATGTTCAATATTTTATGCTAACCGTTGTGTTACATAATTCATAGGCAGCTTATGAATTATGTACGTACTGTAGTAAGAATATTTTGAATATTTTGATTTATTTATTCAGTTTAGTTGACAAGTTCCGCAGAACCCCAAATAAAAATCAACCTCATAACTAAATTGCATGAACTGGTTAAACAAAGAAGCAAAATATTTCTCTGAATTTTTGAGATGAGGTTTGATAATTTGTATTATTTGGATTATTCGGACTACTGTCCTCATCTTTATTGTTATCTACACAATGTTTCGGTCAATGTCCACTCCGGCCTTCTTTATGTATTTCACCGGCTAGCGCAAGCCGTTACTCGCCTGTCGCTGTTTACAGACATGAGTTCTCTGGTGATTGTAAAACCATACAAGTAAGTATGTAGCAATTAATTGTTCTCTCTGGACTGACAGCCGCTGATGGCCGCAAGGGTAAGGAACTTGGCAGACGAAAATTCTGTCGGGTTTCGATCCCGGCTAGAGGTAGATGTTAAAAAGTCGACCCGCACTGATGAGAAGTAAACTTCGAAACACGTGTCTGTGCATGACTGATATATATATATATATATATATATATATATATGGACAGTGCAAAAGAAAAATTCAAAACGTTTTTAAGAATATTGAATGATTCTTTATTTTGGAGATTATATATTTTTCGATGGATTTATTTTGTGAGTTTTTCTATGGAATTGACAGAATGGACGGACGGAGAATTAAACATTTCTCTTGATATTCCAAACCGACAAGACAAACACAGTCAACCACTCAACATAATCCCTCACGATTATACACAACACACACACACACACACACACACATATATATATATATATATATATATATATATATATATATATGCACACTGGACGGTAAGCCTCTTAAGCCAGTATAACAATTCACATACCTAGGTAGTAATATCTCATCCACAAACAGCGATGTTAATAAACGAATAGGAAAGGCATGGTCGGCCACGAACAAATTATCTGTCATGGAAATCCGATCTCACTGACAAGTTAAAGCGACAATTCTCCCAGGCCGTGGTTATATCAGTACTGCTGTATGGCTGCACCACTTAGACCCTAACGAGGTGCCTTGAGAATAAGCTGGATGGGAGCTGCACAAGAATGCTGTGTGCAGTCTTGAACAAGTCGTGGAAATAGCACCCCACAAGGACGCAGCTGTATGGCCACCTGCCCACCATCTCACAAACCATCCGAGTGAGACAGACTAGACATTCAGGACACTGCTGGAGAAGCAAGGACGAACTCATAAGCGACGTTCTTCACTGGAAGCCAACACATGGACATGCTAGTGTGAGCCGCCCACCAAGGACCTACATTGACCAACTATGCGAGGATGCTTGTTGCTGCGCAGAAGACCTCCCAGGGGCAATGAATGATAGGGAAGGTTGGCGAGATATTGTCCTGGATATCCGGGCTGCTTGGATCATGATGATGATGGTGATGATATACATGCGCGCGCGTGTGTATGTATTTTGGTAGCAAGTTATTAAATAGGCAGATATGAATGTGGAATATTTCTTCTTTATGATATACAGATGTAGACGTTCAATACTTCTTTTTGTTATTCCTAGATCGTGATCTTGATGGTGAAAGACAATTTTTTCCATATATATATATTTTTTTTTTTGGGGGGGGGATATTATGCGCTTAAAGTTATTAATAAAGTCATAACTAAATTGAGAATTAATTAGTTATAATTAAATGGATTAGGCGTGCGATTTGTTTACGCCTTACATTTAAACCGATATGCACGCCTAATTCATTTAATTATAACTAATTAATTCTCAAATTAGGTATGACTTTAATTAAGCACAAAATCTCCCCAAAATTGTCGGCTATCGCCATCTCAAACAGATTGTTCACTTCATACTGTAGTGCCGTAAGTCAACCAAAAAGTGAGATATATACATCAGTTTAAAATAAACGAGAAAATCTATGAAAGCCAGCTAGTGTAATGGTTAGAGTCCTCGCCTGTCAGCCTGGCAGGTAGGGTTCGAATCACGCACAAAGCACTGTCCTGTTTATAACTCTGCTGATGAGGCCTAATAGGCTGAAATGTACATACAGAGATTGACTTTTCTCGATTTGTTTACGCCTTACATTTAAACCGATATGCACGCCTAATTCATTTTAATTATAACAAATTAATTTTCAAATTAGGTATGACTTTAATTAAGCGCCTAATCCCTAAAAATTGTCGGCTATCGCCATCTCAAACATATTGTTTGTTCACTTTATATATACTAGCAAATATATGCACCCTCCGGGTGCAAGTATTTAAGTTTTAATGTAATAAAATATTGTATTAAATTAGAAAGGCTAATGAAACTAAATAAGAATACAGATAAAAAGATTTGAAACAGAGGGAGTATAATAAAAGATTTGAAACAGAGGGAGTATAATAAAAAATGGAACAACTGAAACTTACTCTTCCATCACTTTCGTCTTTCATTGTTATTTTTTCTAATTTAAGTATTTAGTTATAAGAGGAAGTAAAGAATAAAATGACAGTTATTTTATCTTGTTAATGGATTTCATTTAAGATTCATTGAAGAGATTTTTGCTTATATTCATTAAAATAAAACCAAACAGTTAGAAATCAATAATACTAAGCACATATTTATTAAATTCTATTTTTTAATATTAATATGCAAATAAGCCTTCCCATTCACACTGTATACCGCTATGTTTTGTATATATAAATACAATTCCATGTTATTAGTAAGTAGATATGGCCAACAGTATTAATAATATAAAACAATTTTATTAATAATTGAGGTTTAAATATAAATAAAATCATGGAGAATGTGGTGTAAATAATTAAGGGAATTGTGACTTGTATAGTAATATAGTTTCGGTTACAGACAGAAAAACTCACTATCTCCATTATAATAAGATATATATATATATATATATTCATCAAAAAGTTACTACCACGTTTTCATTGTAGTGGCATAAGTAGTTAATACAGAAGAGTTCAATATATCTTGTAAAATATAGAGCATTTATAGTTGTAGAAAAAGGTTTTTCTCTTTACCACGGTTTCGGTGTTCAATGTACACTTTCCTCAGGAGTTCTCCTGATGAAGGTGTACATTGAACACCGAAACCGTGGTAGAGCGAAAAACTTTTTTTCTGCTGCAACTCTCTCTCTCTCTCTCTCTCTCTCTCTCTCTCTCTCTATATATATAATATATATATATATATATACACACGTGTTTGTGTCTGCTTATTCAGATAATATATACCTATCGGATCGTATTTCACTCTCTTCCTATCGAATGTAAGTTTGTTCATTTCTATCTATCTATCTATCTATCTATCTATATCACATTTTTCATATTTCTCTATCTCACATTGTTCATATCTATCTATCTATCTATCGCTATTTATCTATCTATCTATCTCACATTGTTCATACCTATCTATCTATCTATCTATCTATCTATCTATCTATCTATCTATCTCAGCCTGTTTCTATCTATCTATCTATTTCACATTTTTCATATCTATCTATCTATCTATGGCAGCCTGTTTCTATCTATCTATCTATCTATCTATCTATCTATCTATCTATCGCAGCCCGTTTCTATCTATCTATCTATCTATCTATCTCACATTTTTTAATATCTATCTATCTACCTATCTATCTATCTATCGCAGCCTTTTTCTATCTATTTATCTATCTATCTATCTATCTCACATTTTTCACATCTATCTATCTATCGCAGCCTATTTCTATCTATCTATCTATTTATCTATCTATCTATCTCACATTGTTCATATCTATCTATCTATCTATCTATCTATCTATCGCAGCCTGTTTCTATCTATCTATCTCACATTTTCATATCTATCTATCTATCTATCTATGGCAGCCTGTTTCTATCTATCTATCTATCTATCTCACTTTTTTAATATCTATCTATCTATCTATCGCAGCCTGTTTCTATCTATCTATATATCTATCTATCTCACATTTTTCATATCTATCTATCTCAGCCTTTTTCATATCTATCTATCTATCTATCTATCTATCTATCTATCTCAGCCTGTTTCTATCTATCTATCTATCTATCTATCTATCTCACATTTTTTATATCTATCTATCTACCTATCTATATATCTATCTATCTATCGCAGCCTTTTTCTATCTATCTATCTATTTATCTATCTATCTCACATTTTTCATATCTATCTATCTATTAACGTAGCATATAAAATCCAAATGTTACATCTATTAATCTATACATACAATACACAGACGAGAAACAAACAAACGATACAATTAAAGCTTATTAGCTTGTACAACACTTTTCTTATCTCAGTCAACTGTAACCTTTTTGTAAGTGTCAACAATCTTTGGCCAAAACTCTTGAGCAGTCTGACATTTTTAGTGTAGAATTCTCTAGAAAAAAATCCTCTTGCACAATATTAAAGTAATTTTAGAAACGTCTTTCATGTTTACTCAGCGCTTTATTGCTTCTGAAACTTTTGTACAATGTTTTTAAAGTCGCGAAAAAATTCAATAGCTACCAAAATGGTTTCCCTATGGACTCAAAGGAACTAATTTCGGTCCGATTTTAAAGGTTTGCCCTTCTCATCTTACGCGACAAAGATAATTCAAGATATTGTCACTGGGAATGAAATGAATATTTATACTAGGGTGAGTCAAAAGTTTTGCAATATTTTGTTAACGTTAGGTACAATAAGCGGCTCTTGATGTTTTATAGCAGTACTAGACCAGTCAACAACAGACCAGCATCTTAAAGAAGCAGACTTATAGCAGTACTAGACCAGTCAACAACAGACCAGCATCTTAAAGAAGCAGACTTATAGCAGTACTAGACCAGTCAACAACAGACCAGCATATTAAAGAAGCAGACTTATAGCAGTACTAGACCAGTCAACAAGACCAGCATATTAAAGAAGCAGACTTATAGCAGTACTAGACCAGTCAACAACAGACCAGCATCTTAAAGAAGCAGACTTATAGCAGTACTAGACCAGTCAACAACAGACCAGCATCTTAAAGAAGCAGACTTATAGCAGTACTAGACCAGTCAACAATAGACCAGCATATTAAAGAAGCAGACTTATAGCAGTACTAGACCAGTCAACAATAGACCAGCATATTAAAGAAGCAGACTTATAGCAGTACTAGACCAGTCAACAACAGACCAGCATCTTAAAGAAGCAGACTTATAGCAGTACTAGACCAGTCAACAACAGACCAGCATCTAAAGAAGCAGACTTATAGCAGTACTAGACCAGTCAACAACAGACCAGCATATTAAAGAAGCAGACTTATAGCAGTACTAGACCAGTCAACAACAGACCAGCATCTTAAAGAAGCAGACTTATAGCAGTACTAGACCAGTCAACAACAGACCAGCATATTAAAGAAGCAGACTTATAGCAGTACTAGACCAGTCAACAACAGACCAGCATATTAAAGAAGCAGACTTAAAGCAGTACTAGACAGTCAACAACAGACCAGCATCTTAAAGAAGCAGACTTATAGCAGTACTAGACCAGTCAACAACAGACCAGCATATTAAAGAAGCAGACTTATAGCAGTACTAGACCAGTCACAACAGACCATCTTAAAGAAGCAGACTTATAGCAGTACTAGACCAGTCAACAACAGACCAGCATCTTAAAGAAGCAGACTTATAGCAGTACTAGACCAGTCAACAATAGACCAGCATATTAAAGAAGCAGACTTATAGCAGTACTAGACCAGTCAACAACAGACCAGCATCTTAAAGAAGCAGACTTATAGCAGTACTAGACCAGTCAACAACAGACCAGCATATTAAAGAAGCAGACTTATAGCAGTACTAGACAGTCAACAACAGACCAGCATCTTAAAGAAGCAGACTTAGACCAGTCAACAACAGACCAGCATATTAAAGAAGCAGACTTATAGCAGTACTAGACCAGTCAACAACAGACCAGCATATTAAAGAAGCAGACTTAAAGCAGTACTAGACCAGTCAACAACAGACCAGCATCTTAAAGAAGCAGACTTATAGCAGTACTAGACCAGTCAACAACAGACCAGCATATTAAAGAAGCAGACTTATAGCAGTACTAGACCAGTCAACAACAGACCAGCATAAAAGAAGCAGACTTATAGCAGTACTAGACCAGTCAACAACAGACCAGCATCTTAAAGAAGCAGACTTATAGCAGTACTAGACCAGTCAACAACAGACCAGCTATTAAAGAGCAGACTTATAGCAGTACTAGACAGTCAACAACAGACCAGCATCTTAAAGAAGCAGACTATAGCAGTACTAGACCAGTCAACAACAGACCAGCATCTTAAAGAAGCAGACTTATAGCAGTACTAGACCAGTCAACAACAGACCAGCATATTAAAGAAGCAGACTTATAGCAGTACTAGACCAGTCAACAACAGACCAGCATCTTAAAGAAGCAGACTTATAGCAGTACTAGACCAGTCAACAACAGACCAGCATATTAAAGAAGCAGACTTATAGCAGTACTAGACAGTCAACAACAGACCAGCATATTAAAGAAGCAGACTTAAAGCAGTACTAGACCAGTCAACAACAGACCAGCATCTTAAAGAAGCAGACTTATAGCAGTACTAGACCAGTCAACAACAGACCAGCATATTAAAGAAGCAGACTTATAGCAGTACTAGACCAGTCAAAACAGACCAGCATCTTAAAGAAGCAGACTTATAGCAGTACTAGACCAGTCAACAACAGACCAGCATCTTAGAAGCAGACTTATAGCAGTACTAGACCAGTCAACAATAGACCAAGCATATTAAAGAAGCAGACTTATAGCAGTACTAGACCAGTCAACAACAGACCAGCATCTTAAAGAAGCAGACTTATAGCAGTACTAGACAGTCAACAACAGACCAGCATATTTAAAGAAGCAGACTTATAGCAGTACTAGACCAGTCAACAAACAGACCAGCATCTTAAAGAAGCAGACTTATAGCAGTACTAGACCAGTCAACAACAGACCAGCATCTTAAAGAAGCAGACTTATAGCAGTACTAGACCAGTCAACAAACAGACCAGCATATTAAAGAAGCAGACTTATAGCAGTACTAGACCAGTCAACAACAGACCAGCATCTTAAAGAAGCAGACTTATAGCAGTACTAGACCAGTCAACAACAGACCAGCATCTTAAAGAAGCAGACTTATAGCAGTACTAGACCAGTCAACAACAGACCAGCATCTTAAAGAAGCAGACTTATAGCAGTACTAGACCAGTCAACAACAGACCAGCATCTTAAAGACAGACTTATAGCAGTACTAGCAGAAGTCAACAGACCAGCATCTTAAAGAAGCAGACTTATAGCAGTACTAGACCAGTCAACAACAGACCAGCATATTAAAGAAGCAGACTTATAGCAGTACTAGACCAGTCAGACCAGCATCTTAAAGAGCAGACTTATAGCAGTACTAGACCAGTCAACAACAGACCAGCATCTTAAAGAAGCAGACTTATAGCAGTACTAGACCAGTCAACAACAGACCAGCATATTAAAGAAGCAGACTTATAGCAGTACTAGACCAGTCAACAAGACAGCATTTTAAAGAAGCAGACTAAAGCAGTACAGACCGTAAGAACAGACCAGCATCTTAAAGAAGCAGACTTTATAGCAGTACTAGACCAGTCAACAACAGACCAGCATATTAAAGAAGCAGACTTATAGCAGTACTAGACCAGTCAACAACAGACTTTTTTCGGTCCGACTTTAAAGGTTTGCCCTTCTCATCTTACGCGACAAAGATAATTCAAGATATTGTCACTGGGGATGAAATGAATATTTATACTAAGGTGAGTCAAAAGTTTTGCAATATTTTGTTAACGTTAGGTACAATAAGCGGGCTCTTGATGTTTTATTCCGAGTTCATGAAGGTGACGATCCCCACTGAGCTGTGAGATGTCGAGCTCGCCTGATAATCTCCGAGCGCTACTCGCCAAATTTGCTTCTATGCCCTAGAGAACACTATTTAAGGACTTTTAGCTCAGTCGGTAGAGCGTCCGACTTGGAACCACAAGGTTCCGGGTTCGATACCAACCCTCGCCAACTCAGCGTATGAGAATAGGGTTCTGTGCTGTAAAGGGAGGAGCTGATGGTAGGTGTGGTTCTCCGCCTTAGACGCCAAAACAATCTCATTGGTCTAGAGCTAGTGAAAAGTGGAGAGACTCACTCGCTTTACTTTACCTGACCACGTCCGATCGTGGAGGTAAATTTCTTCAACCATCGAGTTATTGTACTGCGACCAACTTCGCTTTCACCTTTTGCACAAAAAATATTTTTGATAGCTTTGTCCAGTTCGTAAACCATAAGTTTTTGATTTAGACTATTGTTGCATACTCTATGGCAGCATAGCTTATTGAAAACACTGTGTAGCGGAAATAGAAAGTTACAGACCGTTGGGGAACTTTTGACCCCAGAGGCGGGAAAACTGCAAAGAGACCTAGTTAAATCCTCAGTTCCAGGCAGGATGTTGGCGGAGAGAGATGTCTCTTGACTTAGCTGGAGCTCAACAGCGCGCGATGTGTTAGTTAGTTAAGAAAAGTTAGTTAAGAATAAAGTTGTAAAAAGTAACATGGCGTTGTTGGTTGATGCATGTATTAGTTAGAAAACCGGCCAAGAGATGAAGAACCACCAACAAGATAGAATTAAACGTGGTGAGAAGAAATAGAAAGAAGCCACAAGCAAGAAAACTAGGCGATCACAAATGGCCAAAGAAAGAAAGAAAGTTATGCATCTCATCTCTCTGATACTCTGGCTACCTCTCTCACTCTCCCTATCACATAAGAA
The DNA here is from genome assembly GCA_023376005.1 of Doryteuthis pealeii. Classification (NCBI taxonomy): domain Eukaryota; kingdom Metazoa; phylum Mollusca; class Cephalopoda; order Myopsida; family Loliginidae; genus Doryteuthis; species Doryteuthis pealeii. The sequence continues at coordinate 15,762,075 of CM042173.1, forward strand.
CATTGTTTATATACTCGCAACATGTGTGAGTATATAACATTATGTCGAACGTTCATCTTGCGTTCATCGTGTGTTTGTGATTGAGACATGTTTAAACAATGGTGGACATTTGTTAGCAAAATGGTGAACGCGCTATTATAACATAGCGACATCTCGTAACCGACACATCAAACAGATCGATCCACTTGTGATTACTTACTCTAAGGATCAATTGAGGCTAAAATCATTAACTGTGTTAAGGATTCTATGTTATCATCACCCGTGGTCAAGATTGAACGTGCAGATAATTGTCACTGAGAACTGTATTAACTCAACCATTATATACTTTGTGCCATGTGTTCACGTTGTGCATATAGCAATAAAGATGAGGACAGCAGACCGAAAAATCTGAAGGATACAAATTATCAAGTCTCATCTAAAAAAATTTAAGACAAATGGAAACTGTTTGTCTTCAGTTATTAAAACTCGAATTTCTCGCCTATGAAACTGGGGAGTGTTTGAATATTTCTGTATATGAGGTGTGCTCTAATTCCCTACCTGACTTTATAGACTATCCGAGGTCACGTGGTTTGCTCCTCCGGCCAATCAACAACAATAATGCGTGACTGATTCACTACTTAAACACTGATACTTGCCACAGCTGTACTTGCAATCATTGAGGGGGAACTTACGGCCATTGACGAAGGAACTGAGGATTCTTTACTAAAGGATTACCAAGAATTTCTGCTGGACAAGCGCTCTTGCTTGAAGGCCTAAAGGATGGCGCCTCAGGCGCTCCGCAATAAACCCAGCCCCGCCACCAAGGGGGTAGGTATTGCCTGGGGGAACGACCCCCGGGGATCGATGCTATTAATTTAAACTTACCCTGATCCAGTGGCCGAAGCTCACTGGACCCCCGCTCCAAAGGACGAGTGACAGGGAAGTATTCTTTACCAGAGGATTACCAAGGATTTCTGCTGGACAAGCGCTCTTGCTTGAAGGCCTAAAGGATGGCCCATAAAATTGTAAGAGAGAGTAGGAATGAAATTTGATTTTTAAAGCCTCAAATAAAACAATCAGTTTACAACTTTGTTTCTTCCCGCTGACGAGTAAAACGTGTTAAACTTGGCCATGTCGTAGTCAAGTGTCGAGTTTCATTACTCGGCTTGTTTGTGATGTCTGAATTAATGTCAACTGAGGAATTAATAGAGTTTATTCGTCATAAAATAGCAAAGCCAGACTAGGTAATGACTTGAACTCTGCATAAATTCAGGATGAGGCTTCGGGAGTGTATAGCTGGATATTGATTGGTTGGATTTTACGGCATGTTAACCCTTGGGTTATTTTATGCCGAAGACGTTTTTGTTTTAGCCATTCTTGTTGGGTATTCAATTTAAAAAACATTTTAAACACACTTTTTAATCTATTTAAGCCATAGATGGGACCCTAACAGGTACTACCACTCCGGGTCAGAGTGAACCTAGGAGTAATGGCAATGTCTGGTCAATCGGTTTGCACCTGGAGCCCGGGCTGCACGCAGAAAGTACGTGGGTGTCAAGTATGGGCTGCAAACAAAAACAGGATATGGCATTGAACTGACCTTTGGCACCTAAAAATGCAGGTGTACATTTGACACTGTGTAGGCACAGAAAATGTGTAGGCGTAGCCCATAACCAATGAAAACAGGCTGTGTGGGCGAGGAGCTGTGTCTACAGAAAAACTGCGTAGGTGTCACGATCTAAGAGGCGTGACCCTGTGAGTTTAACAATAATAAAAAGCCCGTGGAAATCTGGGTTGGACAGACCAACATCAGGTTCGAGATCGCTTGCAGAGAACTCCCGAAGGCTCCGTGTATATGCCACCCCTGCTAACGACTCTCAGTGTACACACAACCGAGGAAATAAAGATATAATATTATATTTTTATAAATACAAGTGTTCCGTGTTTTTTGACGTGTCTAGTATATAACAAATGCAGGAGTACACATCACTTCCCTGAGCTCCAGAATTGGAACCTCCCACTAAATGCAGTTTAAAGTCATACCCAGAACACTAATACCCTTAGTCATTATCTTCATATATGATAAAAAGGTAGTAGGAAACGCGTGGTGTAATGATTAAAGTCATGGGAAATGGACTCGTCGCCCCGAGTTCAAATCCTGGATGTGGTAATTGCATTTCACTTAGCGCTAATATCCTTGGGAAAGGTACGGATCCTACTCTCCCTCCAGCTATGGATAAATAGTAGGGCAGATTGGACTCTTTAACCTTGGTTAGGCAACCGGTCTAGGAGAAGGAAAACTCTGAATTCAAACCTGTTGAACTCCGCTTAAGAAATTGATCTTGTGTCGCATCCTACTCGTGCGGAGGGGTTGGTAAATATGTATATAATAAAAAGGTTTGGGGTTTGCTATGAGAGCAGTATGGTTGGGACAATCATATTGGTGCTAAGGCTTGATGTAACCAGCTGGTGAGGCTAAGTATTTTTATTAGAAAAACAAAGTGATTATAATAACAAAACATATGTTTTTCTTTCTTATGGGTAATTCCATCTCAATTCATCCAGGCCATGTCAGATTTTCTGAAATTTTGTCCAAGTGTGGAATATGATAAAGTTAGACAATCCCCAAAATTTGAGTTTCCAATTCCAAAAAATTGGGGGAGTCACGTAGATCTTAGCTCTCCAAATTTGAGTGGGGTTGCGAAAAATGGCAACTTTTTGTAAATCCAAAAATACTATCAAAAAGTCTTAAAATAAACTAATCTTAAGTTATTGATGTTTTCTGATTTTTTCATAGCAAGATCAATATTTTGATGTGGCACTGCATCTACGACATTTGTTTTCAATTATTATTTTACATATATTGAATACTCTTTGTACCAAAAAATAGTTAACATTAGCATAGTCCACACCTGGAAAAAAAATCAGAAAATTTGAAAGGGGTGGGTGACAATTTTACAGTTAAATAACCCTTGACCCTTAGAGGCGCGAATCTCACGCGCCACGAGAAACACGTGATTTAGCTTAGAGAATCAGATTCAACCTGAGCAATGTGCTCTGAGGTCGATCTCGACGCGCGGAAAATTATGGGCTAGATAAAATAAAAAGCTTGATCAAGCTAACATAAGTCTTGTTAGTTGTCTAAATTACAATGATCAAAATCAGCGCGGAAAAAAGAATCGCCCTTAGATAGAAGAAGAAGAAGCAGTTCGAAGAAATTCAACACATAACCAGAATGAAAGTGATAAAGTAAGACACTCCTCTCCAAAGTAGTCTCTAATCTGTCTCTCTCTCTATATATATATTAATCGTCCGAAGAACTCTCACTATCTCAATCATATACTCGATGTTCGATGTTCAATGTGGGTATTCAAACAAGTATTGCATACTGAGGTTTCCACGTACCAAATCGATATAATGTTGTATACCGCTTTCTTACTTCTTTTAACTTCTTTACTTACTTCTATATCTTGGACATCTATTCTTCTGGCCGGCTTTTGCTTCTTCTATCATCTTGACGTTGGTATATCTTCTAAGGTCTGGACTTTCTTGGGGACTTCGGTCTGGTTTTTTCTGTTAGGGATTTCTCCTTATCTGAAGCCCTGTGTCAATTGTTAGTTTTTAGTAAAAACAAGACTTCGATTTTCTTTTAATGTTACTTTATTCGGTAAATCCCCACCCAGACATAAAAATAGCGCGCGTATTGCAGAGTTACAGTTTAGACATGAGCATCATGACGGACTGCTCTGTCTGACATCCACTGCAAAAGACTTAAACTAAAGCTCCTTACCTTCTTAAACCGGAACAGGTTGCTTCCATGCCTCCGATTCCACGATTTATCCCCGGAAGGCAAGGTGAGAGTGAGGAGCTTTAGTTTAGTTTTGGCAGTGGATGTCCAGACAGAGCAGTCGGTCATGATCTCTGTCTAACTGAACTCTGCATACGCGCGCTATGTTATTGTGGCTGGGTTGGGATTTACCGGAATAAAGTAACATTAAAGAGAAAATGCGAAGTCTTGGTGTTTACTAAAACTAACAAATGACAGCAGGCTTCAGATAAGGAGAATCCCTACGAAACGCAGACCGAAGTCCCAAGAAAGTCCAGACCTTAGAAGATATACCAAGTCAGATGAATAGAAGAGCAAGCGCCAGAAGAATAGATGTCGCAAGATATAGAAGTAAGTAGAAGTAAAGAAGTAAGAAAGGGTATACAACAATTATATCGATTTGTACCGTGAAACCTCAGTATGCAATACTTGTGTTATATACCCAATTGAACATCGACATCGAGTATATGATTGAGATAGTGAGAGTTCTCGGACGATATATATATATAGAGAGAGAGACAGATTAGAGACTTACTTGGAGAGGAGATGTTCTTACTTTATCACTTCATTTCTGGTTATGTGTTGATTCTTCTAACTGCTTCTTCTTCTTCTATCTAAGGGCTTCTTTTTCCTGGGCTGATTTTGATCATTGTAATTAAGACAACTAACAAGACTTATGTTAGCTTGATCAAGCTTTTTATTTTATCTAGCCCATAATTTTCCGCGCGTCGAGATCGACCTCAGGGCACATTGCTTCAGTGTTGATCTGATTCTCTAAGCTAATCACGTGTTTCTCGTGGCGCGTAGAGATTCCGCGCCTCTATAGGGTCAGGGTTATTTAAACTGTAAAATTGTTCAACCCACCCTTTCAATTTTTCTGATTTTTTTTTCCAGGTGTGGACTTGCTAATGTTTAAACTATTTTTGGTACAAAGAGTATTCATATATGTAAATAATATTGAAAACAAATGTCGTAGATGCAGTCAGCATAAATATTGATCTTGCTAGAAAATCAGAAACAATCAATAACTTAAAGATTATGTTTATTTAAGACTTTTTGATAGTATTTTTTGGATTTACAAAAAAGTTGCATTTTTCGCAACCCCACTCAATTTGAGAGCTAAGATCTACGTGACTCCCCCATTTTTTGAATTGGAAACTCAATTTTGGGGATTGTCTAACTTTATCAATATTCCACACTTGGACAAAATTTCCAGAAAATCTGACATGGCCTGGATGAATTGAGATGGAATTACCATAAGAAAGACATATGTTTTGTTATTATAGATCACTTTGGTTTTTTCTAATAAAAATACTTAGCCTCACCAGCTTTGGTTAGCATCAAGCTTAGCACCAATATGATTGTCCCAACCATACTGCCTCATAGCAACCCCAAACTTTTTTTATTTATATACATATTTACCACCCTCCGCACGAGTAGGATGCGACACAAGATTCAATTTCTTAAGTGGAGTTCAATAGGGGTTTGAATTCAGATTCCTTCTCCTAGACCGGTTGCCCTAACCAAGGTTAAGAGTCCAATCTGCCCTACTATTTATCCATACTGGGGGAAGTAGGATCCGTACCTTTCCCAAGGATATTAGCGCTAAGTGAAATGCAATTACCACATCAGGATTTGAACTGCGGGCGACGAGTCCATTTCCTGCTTTAATCATTACACCACGCGTTTCCTACTACCTTTTTTATCATATATGAAGATAATGACTAAGGGTATTAGTGTTCTGGGTATGACTTTAACTGCATTTAGTGGGAGGTTCCAATTCGGAGCTCAGGGAAGTGATGTGTACTCCTGCATTTGTTATATACTAGAACGTCAAAACACGGACACTTGTATTATAAAAATATAATATTATATCTTTATTTCGCTCGGTTGTGTGTACCTGAGAGTCGTTAGCAGGGGTGGCATATACACGGAGCTTCGGAGTTCTCTGCAAGCGATCTGAACCTGATGTTGGTCTGTCCAACCCAGATTTCCACGGCTTTTTATTATTGTTAAACTCACAGGTCACGCTCTTAGATCGTGACACCTACGGCAGTTTTTCTGTAGACATCAGCTCTCGCCCCAAACAGCAGCCGTTTTCATTGTTATGGCTACGCCTACACATTTTCTGTGCCTACACAGTGTCAAATGTACACCTGCATTTTTGGTGGCCAAAGGTCAGTTCAATGCCATATCCTGTTTTTTGTTTGCAGCCCATACTTGACACCCACGTACTTTCTGCGTGCAGCCCGGGCTCCAGGTGCAACCGATTGACCAAGACATTGCCATTACTCCTAGGTTCACTCTGACCCGGATGGTAGTACCTGTTAGGGTCCCATCTATGGCTTAAATAGATTAAAAAGTGTGTTTAAAATGTTTTTTAAATTTGAATACCCAACAAGAATGGCTAAACAAAACGTCTTCGGCATAAAATAACCCAAGGGTTAACATGCCGTAAAATCCAACCAATCAATATCCAGCTATCACTCCCGAAGCTCATCCTGAATTTATGCAGAGTTCAAGTCATTACCTAGTCTGCTTTGCTATTTTATGACGAATAAACTCTATAATTCCTCAGTTGACATTAATTCAGACATCACAAACAAGCCGAGTATGAAAACTCGACACTTGACTACGACATGGCCAAGTTTAACACGTTTTAACTCGTCAGCGGGAAGAAACAAAGTTGTAAACTGATTGTTTTATTTGAGGCTTTAAAAATCAATTTCATTCCCTACTCTCTCTTACAATTTTATGGGCCATCCTTTAGCTTCAAGCAAGAGCCTTGTCCAGCAGAAATCCTTGTAATCCTCTGGTAAAGAATACTTCCTGTCACTCGTCCTTTTGGAGCGGGGTCCAGTGAGCTTCGCCACTGGATCAGGGTAAGTTTAAATTAATAGCATCGATCCGCCGGGGGTCGTTCCCCCCAGGCAATACCTACCGCCCTTGGTGGCGGGGCTGGTTTATTGCGGAGCGCCTGAGGCGCCATCCTTTAGGCCTTCAAGCAAGAGCGCTTGTCCAGCAGAAATTCTTGTAATCCCTTTAGTAAAGAATCCTCAGTTCCTTCGTCAATGGCCGTAAGTTCCCCCTCAATGATTGCAAGTACAGGCTGTGGCAAGTATCAGTGTTTAAGTAGTGAATCAGTCCACGCTTATTGTTGTTGATTGGCCGGAGGAGCAAACCACGTGACCTCGGATAGTCTATAAAGTCAGGTAGGGAATTAAGAGCACACCTCATATACAGAAATATTCAAACACTCCAGTTCATAGGCGAGAAATTCGAGTTTTAATAACTGAAGACAAACAGTTTCCATTTGTCTTAAATTTTTTTTAGATGAGACTTGATAATTTGTATCCTTCAGATTTTTCGGTCTGCTGTCCTCATCTTTATTGCTATATGCACAGTGGAACACATGGCACAAAGTATATAATGGTTGAGTTAATACAGTTCTCAGTGACAATTAATTGCACGTTCAATCTTGACCACGGTGATGATAACATAGAATCCTTAACACAGTTTAATGATTTTAGGCCTTCAATTGAATCCTTAGAGTAAGTAATCACAAGTGGATCGATTCTGTTGATGTGTCGGTTACGAAGATGTCCGCTATGTATAATAGCGCGTTCACCATTTTGCTAACAATGTCAACCATTGTTTAAAAACATGTCTCAATCACAAACACACGATGAACGCAAGATGAACGTTCGACATAAATGTTATATACTCACACATGTTGCGAGTATATAACAATGTTCTTATGTGATAGGGAGAGTGAGAGAGGGTAGCCAGAGTATCAGAGAGATGAGATGCCATAAACTTTCTTTCTTTCTTTGGCCATTTGTGATCGGCCTAGTTTTCTTGCTTGTGGCTTCTTTCTATTTCTTCTCACCACGTTTAATTCTATCTTGTTGGTGGGTTCTTCATCTCTTGGCCGGTTTTCCTAACTAATACATGCATCAAACCAACACGCCATGTTACTTTTTACAACTTTATTCTTAACTAACTTTTCTTAAACTAACTAACACATCGCGCGCTGTTGAGCTCCAGCTAAAGTCAAGAGACATCTCTCTCCGCCAACATCCTGCTGGAACTGAGGATTTAACTAGGTCTCTTTGCAGTTTTCCCGCCTCTGGGGTCAAAAGTTCCCAACGGTCTGTACTTTCTATTTCCGCTACACAGTGTTTTCATAAGCTATGCTGCATAGAGTATGCAACAATAGTCTAAATCAAAAACTTATGGTTTAGAAGCTGGACAAAGCTATCAAAAATATTTTTTGTGCAAAAGGTGAAAGCGAAGTTTGGTCGCAGTACAATAACTCGATGGTTGAAGAATTTACCTCCACGATCGGACGGGTCAGGTAAAGTAAAGCGAGTGAGTCTCTCCATTTTTTTTTTCTTTTCACTAGCTCTAGACCAATGAGATTGTTTTGGCGTCTAAGGCGGAGAACCACACCTACCATCAGCTCCTCCTTTACAGCACTAGAGCCCTATTCATCATACGCTGAGGTTGGCGAGGGTTGGTATCGACCGCGGAACCTTGTGGTTCCAAGTCGGACGCTCTACCGACTGAGCTAAAAGTCCTTAAATAGTGTTCTCTAGGGCATAGAACAAATTTGGCGAGTAGCGCTCGAGATTATCAAGGCGAGCTCGAACATCTCAGCAGCTCAGTGGGGATCGTCACCTTCAATGAACTCGGAATAAAACATCAAGAGCCCGCTTAAATTGTACCTAACGTTAACAAAATATTGCAACTTTTTGACTCACCTTAGTAATAAATATTCATTTCATCCCAGTGACAATATCTTGATTATCTTGTCGCGTAGATGAAGAGGGCAAACCTTTAAAAGTCGGAGCCGAAAAAGTCTGTTGTTGACTGGTCTAGTCTGCTATAAGTCTGCTTCTTTAATATGCTGGTCTGTTGTTGACTGGTCTAGTACTGCTATAAGTTCTGCTTCTTTAAGATGCTGGTCTGTTCTTGATGGTCTAGTAGCTGCTTTAAGTGAATTCTTAATATGCTGGTCTGTTGTTTGACTGGTCTAGTACTGCTATAAGTCTGCTTCTTTAATATGCGGTCTGTTGTTGACTTGGTCTAAGTACTGCTATAAGTCTGCTTCTTTTAAGATGCTGGGTCTGTTTGTTGACTGTCTAGTACTGCTGCTATAAGTCCTGGCTTCTTTAATATGCTGGTCTATTGTTGACTGTCTAGTACTGCCTATAAGTCTGCTTTCTTTTAAGATGCTGGTCTGTTGTTGACTGGTTCTAGTACTCTTATAAGTCTGCCCTTCTTTAAGATGCTGGTCCTGTTGTTGACTGGTCTAGTCTGCTATAAGTCTGCTTCTTTAATATGCTGGTCTGTTTGTTTGACTGGTCTAGTAACTGCTATAAGTCTGCTTCTTTAAGATGCGGTCTGTTGTTGACTGGTCTAGTACTGCTTAAGTCTGCTTCTTAATATGGCTGGTCTGTTGTTGACTGGTCTAGTAATGCTAAAGTCTGCTTTCTTTAATATGCTGGTCTGTTGTTGATCTGGTCTAGTACGCTATAAGTCTGCTTATTTAAGATGCTGGTCTGTTGTTGACTGTCTAGTACTGCTATAAGTCTGCTTTCTTAATATGCTGGTCTGTTGTTGACTGGTCTAGTACTGCTATAAGTCTGCTCTTTAGATGCTGGTCTGTTTGTTGGACTGGTCTAGTACCTGCTATAAGTCTGCTCTTAGATGCTGGTCTGTTGTTGACTGGTCTAGTACTGCTATAAGTCTGCTTCTTTAATATGCTGGTCTGTTGTTGACTGGTTCGACTGCTATAGTCTGCTTCTTTTAAGATGCTGGTATGTTGTTGACTGGTCTAGTACTGCTATAAGTCTGCTTCTTTAATATTGCTGGTCTACATTGTTTGACTGGTCTAGTCTGCTATAAGTTTCCTGCCTTCTTTAAAAGATGCTGGTTGTTGTTGACTGGTCGATACTGCTATAAAGTCTGCTTCTTTAAGAATGCTGGTGCTGTTGTTGACTGGTTGCTAGTACTGCTATAAGTCTGCTTCCTTTAATATGGCTGGTCGTTTGTTGACTGGTCTAGTACTCGCTATAAGTCTGGCTTCTTTAAAGATGCTGGTCTGTTGTTGACTGGTCTAGTACTGCTTTAAGTCTGCTTCTTTAAATATGCTGGTCTGTTGTTTGACTGGTCTAGTAACTTGCTTATAGTCTGCTTTCTTTAATATGTGGTCTGTTGTTAAAGACTGGTCTAGTCTGCTTATAAGTCTGCTTCTTTAAAGATGCTGGTCTGTTGTTGACTGGTCTAGTATGCTATAGTCTGCTTCTTTAATTATGCTGGTCTGTTTGTTGACTGGTCTAGTACTGCTATAGTCTGCTTCTTTTAA
>CM042173.1:15772349-15774849 GCA_023376005.1 Doryteuthis pealeii
GCGGCGCCCGGCCGCCGGGCGGCGCGCCCCGGCCCGGTCGCGGGCCCCGCTGCCTTTGCCCCGGCCGCGGCCGGGCGGGGCGGGGGGTGGGGGCCCCCGGGCGGCCCCCCGGCTGTCCGCCGCCTGTGCCCCCCGTGGGTGGTGGCCCCCCCGCCTTCCCGCCCTACTCCCCTCCTGTGTTGGGTGTTCTTGTGTGTCTGCCCCTTCCTCCGTCGCACCTGGCCGCGCGTCGTCCCTTCTCTCTCTCTTTCCTCCCCCCCCCCCCACCTCTCTCTCTCGTGTGTGTCTGTGGCTGTTGTCTGTGTGTGTGTCCTCGGGTCTCTCTTCGTGCGTGTCTTTCGTGTGCTTCTCTTTTGTGTCCTTCTGCATCCTACCTCTCTGTGTCTGTGTTTGCCTCCTCTTGGCCCCGCCTTAGCTGCGTGGCCCTTTACGCTCCTCTGTTCCCCCGCATCCGTTCGCCCTTTTTGCCCCGCTTCTGCCCGCCCGCTGCGTTCCTGAAAGGCTTCTCAAAGAATCGATAATGGTTATTTCTTGTATCGAAGGATTTCTGCAATATATATATATATATATATATATATATATATTGTGTGTGTGTGTGTGTGTGTGTGTGTGGTGTGTGTGTGTTTGTATGTTATGTTCTTGTGAACGTTGTTTGTTTGGTCTTTTAAAGCATTGGAATATATATATATATATATATATATATATATTATATATATTATATATATATATATATATATATATATCGATTCTTTGCAATTTTTAACACACCTTATATTCTGAAAAATATTGGAGGTTTGGGGAATGTAGAGCACCCTTCATCACCATTGATCCCCGGTCCATTCTGACACGGAGTGGTATTACCTGTTAGGGTCCCATCTATGGGTTAAATAGAAAAACATGAGTTCATAAACAAAATTGTGTATCCATTAAGCATTACTTTATTTAAAAACTGTATCGGCATTAAATGACCCACTGAGGTTGATATGCCGTAAAACAAACCAAACCAAGGCTGTTTGCATTATTATATTATAAATCTAAGTGAATCAACGATTGTTTGATGTGATTTTTTCCTTTCTAGTTTAATGACACAAAATTCATATCAGAATAAACCTCTGTTCTACGATTGAGTTATGTTTGAAAAAAGAATCATTTTAATTGGTTCTAATTAATTTGCAATTAAGTAAAAAACTGACCCGTCTCTTACCTAACATTCTGCCTGTCACTTTCCCCTCTCTATATATATGTTGATTAACTCCTCGTTATACATGTTAGTTTCTCTCTGAGGTAAAAAGAATGACTAGAAAGTATGAAAAATATTTGTATGTTTTAGAAGAAGCTAGTCCATATCTTAATCAGGTCCATTTTAATTTAAATTAGGTCAAACGTTTCCTTTCTTAGAAATCTGATATAATGATTTTAATTATTTTAATGTTTTTTTTAATTAATAAAAAAAATTCGTCGGGGCGGCCTAATATTTGGTATCAGCCAATCAGCGAGGGAGTCTATCCCCTTTTCAACTAGCGCTAGACCTTGGAGATTGTTTTTTGCGTCTGAGGTGGAGCGCCACACCTACCATCAGCTCCTTATTTTACCGTACAGATCCCTGTGCTACTCATACGCTGAGTTGGCGAGGGCCGGTAATCGAACTAGGAACCTTGTGATTTCTAGCCGAACGCTCTACCGACTGAGCTAACTAAAATTAAAAAATAGAAAAATAAAAAATACAAATTTAAATACAAAATTAAAAATTATTTTCTAAATCCGTTGCAGACCTACCATCAACGGGTTAATACTCATCTCCTGTTTGAAAAAGAGAATTTTGTTTATCGTCGAGTTTGGAATATGTCTTCTTTTTTTCAAAACTGTTAATAAGAGATACATGACTGTCGCTGACCGAAAAAGCGTTGGCGGATGTGCTTATATTTGAAACTACCGCATAACTTTTTGCAATATCAATGTTTTCGTTTTGAATTCATATATTTTCGTCTCCGCTATTGATAAGTCCGGAGTATAAACAAGCTCTGAAGATAATTTTTATAAATCGAAATATTGTTCAATATTAGCTATGAATATGATATAAAATCTTTTCACTTTAACTGCATTTTGTGGTGTTTTCATATCCTTTTATCTATACTCATACCGTCGGATTCATTTCCTTTCTTTAACTTATATATATTATTATATAATATATATATATATATATATATATATATAATCAATGGTAATATTATGGTTTTACAATCATAACCTGAAGTTTCATGGTAATCCAATCATCAATGAGTTCAATGTTGAGATCTTAAAAACCAGTCGTGAAAATGGTTGAGATTTTAAAAAACCAGTAATTTTTAGCGTTTATATGAAGCGTTTTTCACGCGATAGGAAATATAAAGCTAAAAATTGTTTTTTTAAAACTGTGGCTTGTTTAACGTTTATGTGACGTGGATCGTGTTCACGTGATGTAATGTTATGACGTTAAAATTTGTATTTAAAAAACATTATA
>CM042173.1:15782349-15809849 GCA_023376005.1 Doryteuthis pealeii
TCTTTCTTTCTTTCTTTTCTTTCTATTTTTAACCATCTCTTTGGTTCTTTCTTTATTTCTCTCAGACTTTAGCTATTTTCTTTCTTTCTTTCTTTCTATATTAAACCATTCTCTTTGGTTCTTTTGGTTCTTTTCTTTCTTCCAGATTTTAGCATCCCTCCGATTCTTCTTCTTTCTTTTCTTTCTTATTTCTTTCTTACCTGATATTAATTCCCCTTTCTTCTTCTTTCTTTCTTTCTTCATTTATTTTCTTTTATTTTTTATTTTCGTTATTATTTAATTATTTTTCATGCATGTTTCTTTTCTTATTTTTTATTTTCCTTTTCTTACATTTGGATAATTATTATTTCACTTTCTTTAGTTTTCTTTCTTTTCTTTGTTTTTTTTCTGCATCGAAATATTTTCTTTTCTTTTCTTTTTCTCTTACTCTTAATCATCCATTTTTCTATAATTCACCCTCCCCTTCTTTGTGGCTTCTTCTTTCTTTCTTTCTTTCTTTCTTTCTTTCTTTCTTTCTTTCTTTCTTTCTTCTTTCTTTCTTCTTCTCTTTTCCTTTCAGTTATCAACCTTTTTTTTCATTTTCTCTTTTTTCTTTTCATCTTTTCCCCATATATTTATTACTTATCCTGATCTTTATTTTAGCTTAGAAACATACTTACCTATCTTACCTATATTTTTCATACGTACATAGAAATATGTATGTATATATTTATAGACAGGTATCTGAGAAGGATGTCCGAAAAGTAAGCCACAAATCGACCAGAATTAAAACTGCAAACAAAAACAATCTGGGGATATGTAATACTTCTTGAAACAGCCAGAACGGCCTTAATATTGAGCGCATCTGACGAAACAAAAAAGCTGAAATGTGTAATTCAACGGAAATTCACTCTGAACTTGTTACTCAGCATGGCGAGTTTGTAATGAGAAAAGAGCAGGTATTGATCAGATGTAGTGTTTTATCAGGGGAGATAAGCAGGACAAGCGTCGTGTATGGCCTCCACGTTCATCAACAACAGCAGACAGCATTTCTTGTGCTTGTTGTATACCATCTTATTACGTTGATGGTATATCTATATAATGTTATGTTATGTTATGAGAGCACCCGTGGTTGTGTCTCTCTTATTTAATCTTATCTTTTACTTATCTTTCATACCTTTTTTTACTTCTGTTTTATGAGAGATATCCGTGGTTATATCTCCCATATTAAATCTTCTTTCTGTGTACTCACTTCTCTTGTATGTAGTAGCTCTTATCTTTCTTGTGGCCTGTACTTTCTTTCTTATTGTATTTCTTCTATAGTTCTGTATTATGAGAAATATCCGTGGTTATATCTCCCATATTAAATCTTCTTACTGTGTACTCATTTCTCTTGTCTGTAGTAGCTCTGATATTTCTTGTGGCCTGTACTTTCTTTCTTACTTGTGAATAGCTATCTTCATTACTTGGTCTTTGGTTCAGGGTTCTTAGCTGGTGTCTTAAGATGCTGGTAATGTGCTTTGCGTTGTTGGTTAGCTGTTGGGTAACAACACAAAACATTTATTCAGTGAAATCACTTTTTATAATCTTAAACACCGGATCAAAATCTTTGCATCCTTAAAAACGCGTGAAACTGTGCCGAGCCGTCTTTACATTGTGACATATATCAGCCGACTCTAACTAAAGACTTTCTCTATTCCACCGTTTGCCTCGCAGCAGGAAATCAGGGTTATGCTGAGATCATTAAATTGTCACTCAATCGAACAGTCAGATTTTTCAAATTTTCTTGAATAGCTTCTATATATTTTCTTGTGGTCTGTATGTTACATAATTGTTAGTACACTAACACTTATTTACAGTAGTGAAACCAAATGGCTGTTATAAGTTGCAGCCGGCGGCTTGAAGGATTGAGTGACACGGTTTGACCTCATCCTGATTCCTCCTTCTGGTGGATACCGTGAGAATCGGTGGAGAAAACCCACTTCCGGTTTAGATTAGAAAGAGAGTTTAGTTCAGTATCTGCCAAACCACGAAGGTGGTAAGTCGTGTTAAGCGCACGGCCGACTCAATCTGCGCAGTTAGTCTGGTGGTGATTTCCGAATAAAATATGATCTAAAGCAAATCGAAGTCTTGGGTTATTGTCTAAAAACTACCAATGACACAGGGCTTCTGATAAAGAGAAAGTCCCCAAGACAAAGTCCAGACGCTAGAAGACGCTAGAAGAAGAACGTAAGATACCAAAGATGAGCAGAAGAATAATAGAAGTAAAGAAAGAGAGTATACAACACGGGGTACATCTTTTTTGTCCCAATTCCGCCGTGTCATATGTCAACAATATCAGACCCCTTAGGTTGTATTACGTGCGCAAGTAAAAACATTGGCAATTTTCACCTTTAGTTGTTAAAATTCCTAGCATAAAATTGTGCGTGCGCATTATCTGAAATGAAATTAATTGTCATTAAGAACACATTTTATGATATTTTTATGTTAAAGCATGTATTGTTTTCGAAACGATTCTAAGATTTGTATATTTCGCACGTACACATTCAAAATGGCTACCGTCTTGTTTCAAAGTGAAAGTCAGTTGGCTAAATTCCTAGCATAAAATTATCTGAAATGAACTTAATTGTTATTAAGAACACATTTTATGATATTTTTGTGTTAAAGCATGCAGTTGTATTGTTTTCGAAAAAGTTTCTAAGATTTGTTTATTCCGCACGGAGACTTTCAAAATAGCTACCGGCTTGTTTCAAAGTGAAAGTCAAGGGAGGTTACTCTAATTGCCTTATTTGCTAGGAATTCTAACGACTAAAGGTGAAATTTACCCAGACATTTATTGAATTGGTGACCCATTTGGATGTTTACCTTTATTTTTTTCATCCTCTTTTTTCCAGCGTTACTGTAAAATCACATTTCCTTAGTTGACACACTTTTAAAAAGAAGAAATCACTTTACTGAAAAAAAAAAAAAGAAAAAAGAATTCTAGAATAAATTGTACTAAATGGCTTCTCAGAAAAAAATATTAAAAAAAAGAAATAAAAAATAAAAAAAATAATAAAGCGACCCCCCCTCCAAAAATGGGGAAAACATCAGAAAAGTATGATTGTATGTGATATGTGTATATCTGTAGGAGCATATGAGAGTTTCTGTGTACATTGAGTATGTGTGCGTGGCGTAATGGTCATCATCGTAAAAATGAACTCAGCGAGCCGAGTTCAATTCCTGGACGAACTGTGTGTTATTTGTTTGAATTCTTGAGATGGGTCTTGATACTTTTTTTTCTTTATATTTTTCGAACTGTTCTTATCTTTCATTGTAATATCGACAACGTTTCGGTTGATGTGCCCTCCGGCCTTCTTCAGGTGTTTCTTATCGAATATATATATATATATATATATATATATATATATATATATATATATATATATACAGAAAAGATGTGACCCGTTGGGTCACCAATTGAGCTTGGGTTAGATTGTTAAAAAATCACAATAATAAAACGCCTAAAGCGCTATTTTTTTTCTTTTGTTTTCTTTTTAATATTTTCAAAAATTCAATCGACAAATTATTTGGAAGAGCGTCAGGTGTAATTTAGACAGTCGGTTGTTGACTTAATTGCTAATTACGCCTAATCAAACACTGGGTAGTGCTAAAACCAAGGAATATCTAAGTATAAATATTGTGTCCATAACATAAATAGAAAAAAATCCTTTGGTTGATAAACTCAGCTTTAGTATAATAATAATAATAATAATAATAATAATATATATATATATATATATATATATATATATATATATATATATATATATATATATATTTGAGCTCTCAAACTGCGACTTGGTTTTGTTTAAATAAAACTCTTGTGTCGTAAGGAAGATTTCTTCTCTGGACTTTCGGATTATATATATATATATATATATATATATATATATATATATATATATATATATTATATGTGTGTGTGTGTGTGCGTGTGTGTTCAATTATATATATATCAAATCAAAATAACGAAATATCTTGCCCTGATGATGACCGCCTTTTTGTATACTTAAAATTTTGATATTTTTCTATTATTATTATCTTATTTTATTTTGCATTTAAAATGATAATAAATAGAAAACATTTTATACAAAGATAAACTCTTAGTCGAAACACGTGTCCGCACTCCAATAAATCATTTTTATCTACACTTTCCTTTTATTTTTTTCAAGGGCCGGGTTAGCTCAGTCGGTAGAGCGTTTGGCTAGAAACCACGAGGTTCCTAGTTCGATACCGGTCCTCGCTAACTCAGCGTATGAGTAGCACAGGGATCTGTGCGGTAAAGTAAGGAGCTGATGGCAGGTGTGACGCTCCACCTCAGACGCTAAAATAATCTCCTTGGTCTAGCGCTAGTGAAAAGGGGATACACTCCCTGGCTGATACCGACATTGGGCCGCCCCGACGACTTTATTTTTTTTACTTATATATATATATAATATATATATATATATATATATGTGTGTGTGTGTGTGTGTGTGATTAATAAAGAACCCAAGAAAGATTTCTCTTAATATCAAGTCTCTAACCGGTTGTACGGTTCCCAATGACCCCCGTCCTTATTGGATTAATATTCACTGCTTATACATATTTATCCCACTGCAAATTGATTTCCCAGACAGAAAGTTGCGTATTTTATTTTTCTCAACTGACAAGAAAGATGTAATGGCGGCCGTGCACAAGTGTGAAAATCTTTATTGAATTTATCGGCTGCCACATAAATACGCGCCAAATTGCATCAAAACGATCCACTTTCTTTTTCTTTTTCTTCCCCTTCCGCAATATTTCCTCGACTTGGCTTACAATTCACAAACTCTCTCCCCGCAGAGGAGTAAGATCTCCCCGTCCCCCCAAAAAGTGTCCTGGGTATGATACTGAACTGAATCCGGTGGTTAGGTTCCGGTTCTGGGACTCGGTGATTTATGAGGAAGTGCGTCCTGGTCTCCTGCCTCAAAAACCGCTACCCGGTGACTATCAAAATAACAACTGCAGCTCGTCGTAATTCTTGTTTTTTTTATCGTAATTTGTCGTAATTCTTGTTTAGATATGAAGATGGATATATAGTTTGGAATAGACTGAGATAGATAGATAGATAAACAAACAAAATAATATAGATAGATATAAACAAATGAAGATAGATATTTTCGACAAGTAAATGTATTTGGAGGGGGGGGCTTCTTTTTTGTCGTAATTCTTGTTTATTTAAACTAAAAACAAGACATTAAACAAACATGAATAAAAAAGAATCTTAGTATTTAAAGTAATATAAATAAATATGAACAAATTGAGATAGATAGATAGATATGAAGATGGATAGTTTTGAATAGACTGAGCTGGGTCGTTATTTTAATAGTCACCGAGCAGCAATTTTTGAGGCAGGAGACCGGGACGCACTTCCTCATAAATTACCTGGGACTCTTTTCGTTTCCATTAGTCATAGGTCCACTCTGACTTGGTAGTAGTACCTGTAAGTACCCCACCTATAGGTTAAATTGATATGATTTTTTTACGGCATATCAACGTGAGTGGGTCATTTAATGCCGATAAAGTTTTGAAATAAATTCATTCTTAATGGATACACAATCTTTTTTTATAAATACAGTTTTCTATTTAACCCATAGATGGGACCCTAACAGGTACTACCACTCTGGGTCAGAGTGGACCAGGGAGCAATGGTAATGAAGGGGTGCTCCACATTTCCCAAACCTCCAAAACTGGAACCTCACCATCAGATAGAGTTTAACGTCATTCCCAGGACATGTAGACCCGCAGCCACCGCCTTCTAGCATCCATATGATAAAAAGGGGTTGGGGCTTGCCAAAAGGGCAATAGGGTTGGGACAATCATATTGGTGCTAGGGCTTGACGTGATCAACCGATTGATCGGAGGAGGCCTCTCCGACCGCCCGTCTAGCCTAAGTAAGGTTCTAAGTGGAGTGTTGCAGGTCATGGACTGCTCATCCACCAAGACTCCGTCCTTAAACATCACGGTTCGCCACCCAAGGCCAACAGGTGACCCCATTTGGGGGAGTCTTACCCCTCTGCAGAGGTGCAGTCGGTGCATTCTAACGCCCCAGCCGACAGTGCATTGGTATGATGGAACATTATCAGTATTAGATAGGAATATTTGAAACCATATAATTACATTCCAATATATTATTATCATGAGTTTTTCACTGGGGTCTGAATGAGTATCCTTATGTATTATTATTATTATTATTATTATTATTATTATTATTATTATTATGTTTTCACACCTGCCGTAGCCGGTGGTTCACTGGAGTCTGCGTGACAGCAAGCCTTCTCATGTCTCCAGGACTCTTCTGAGTATTCTAGCCGATCTTAACAGTGCTGTAGTTTAGATGGTTTCTATTATTCCTCTGATTTCCAATTCACCCAAATTCGTTTCCATAGGTTTGGGGGCCGTTCCAAGGGCACCAATTACAATTGGCACGTCCTTCACCTTTATGTTCCACAGTTTTCATAGTTATCTGGCAAGGTATATACTTCTGCTTTCCTTCACTTTCACTCGGTGGTCGGCCGGGACAGCAAAATCCACGAGATGACAGGTTCTTTTCTTCTTGTCGATCAACACTAGGTCCAGTCTCCTGGCCGGGATTAGGTAATCCATCTGTACCTCGAAGTCCCAGAGAATTGTATGCGTCTCATTCTGCAGGACAGGTTCAGCCTTGTGCATATACCATTTGGTTGTATAGTGAAAATTAAATTTCTTGCACAATTCCCAGTGGATTACCTTTCTAGTCTTGTACTCTTTTTGTGCTAGTTTGCATTATTATTATTATTTACTCCTTTTGAGTTTTCACATCAGCATTAACTGATGGTCATTCAGTGGAGTCTGAGTGACAGCAAGTCTCCTCAGGTCTCCAGGACTCTTCTGAGTATTCTGGTAGATTGCAGCAGTGCAGTGTTCTGAATGGTTTCAATCCTTCCTCTGATTTCCAAACTTTTTCCAATAATAATAATAATAATAATAATAATAAAATGATCAGGGCAAAAAGGAATGAGGTATGAAAAAGAAAAAGAAACGCAGGAAGTGGGAGAAATAGAGTTTTAATATAGAAGAAGAAGAAGAAGAAGAAGAAGAAGAAGAAGAAGAAGAAGAAGAAGAAGAAGAAGAAGAAAACACGTCTCTGGTTATCGCGCAAAAAGAAGACATTTAAGAAATCGTACAATTTTGGCGGGAAAAATTGTTAACAGTTCAAGCCTAATTATTCCGTAGCTGCAATGGACGACAACTGCAATTAATTCGGCGTAGAAATGGCAGAGAGACAAGTGGCCGTTAAAAGGGAAAGGGAATGACGGAACGCATTGATAAGGGCGGATAACTCTTTTATTAGAATAGCCTCGCCGGACTTGGCAAGGGCCCAGATGCTGCAACTTCTTAATCAATTCTCGTGGACCTGAAAAGGAACCGAGATTTATATTCGTTACACACTCGCTAAATACGATGGTAATTCGATAAATAAGGGGAAGAGACTCCCCGTGGCGTAGTGGTTAACGTGCTGAACTGTGACACTGTAGTAAGCGAGTTCAAAATCCAGTCTTTCTATTTACGTTCACTTTCGGACGAATTCCCTTGGGAAAAGTAACCACCCCCATCCACCCAACTATGGTAGCAAAACTATTTTCTTACAAGTATGATTTTGGCAGTAAATAACCCACAAAGGTTGATTAGCCATTAAAAAAGAGACGTAAGTCGTCGGGGTAGCCTATAGTTGGTATCAGCCAATCAGCGAGGGAGTCTATCCACTTTTCACTTGCGCTAGACCAAGGAGATTATTTTAGCGCCTGGTGCGGAGCGCCATACCTACCATCAGCTCCTCACTTTACCGCACTGATCCCTGTGCTACTCATACGCTGAGTTGGCGAGGACCGGTATCGAACCAGGAACCTTGAGATTCCTAGCCGAACGCTATACCGACTGAGCTAAACCGGCACGAGTTCAAAATCCAGTCTTTCTATTTATGTTCACTTTCGGAGTAATTC
The DNA here is from genome assembly GCA_023376005.1 of Doryteuthis pealeii. Lineage (NCBI taxonomy): Eukaryota > Metazoa > Mollusca > Cephalopoda > Myopsida > Loliginidae > Doryteuthis > Doryteuthis pealeii. The sequence goes on from CM042173.1 coordinate 15,790,374, forward strand.
CCTTGGGAAAAGTCACCCCCCATCCACCCAACTATGGTAGCAAAACTATTTTCTTGCAGGCTTCGGCATTAAATAACCCACAAAGATTGATTAGCCATTAAAAAAGAGACGTAATAAAGTGAATTTTTCCAAGGTGTTGGCTATAGTATACTTTTATCATCCAATTTGATCAAGTAAGAAATTTGCAGCAGTTATTCTATCTATCTCTGTCTCTATATCTCTCTCTATCTCTATCTATTATATATATATATATATATATATATATATATATATATATAAAGATAAATCTAATGAGTCAGACGAACCTAATATTAGTTTCGCTTAATGCTCTTCAGGGCTAAGATCTGACTCAGATCTTAGCCCTGAAGAGCATTAAGCGAAACTAATAGTAGGTTCGTCTGACTCATTAGATTTATCTTTATTATTTGCTCTACTTAGGTATTGAGCACTTTTTACTTATTAGCTATTCTCCTAGCGGTTATATGAATATATATATATCTTATATACATATATATACATATAAATTGTTTTTTTCTTTTGGCCAAATACATTATTTTTTGTTGGTAGGACTATCTTGGTCTTTTCTTTTTTTCAAAAATTTTTTTCTCCCCGGTTGATGTTTGGTAGTATATTTTTACAATCAAACTATTTGCTGTTTTTTTCTCATCGCAAGGATTTACCAACACGCTTGGTATATTAAATATATATATATATATGTGTGTGTGTGTGAAGAAAAGAAAGTGAATCCGACGTATGTAGTATATTAAGAAAAATTGAAAAAACACAGGTTTAAATGAGTTAAATGGTAAGTATATTGGCCGACGCTGCAGTGTTTCGATCTATTAATTAGATCATCTTCAGGGCATTTGTTGGTATATGGAAGGTGATAAAAAATTTGTTATCACAGAATAACGAGAGAAGCAAGTATATATATATATATATATATATATATACGAGAGAAGCAAGTATATATATATATATATATATATATATATATATATATATATATATATATATATATATATATATATATATTATAATAACCATTATAATATTATATATATATATATATATATATATATATATATATATTATAATGGTTATTATTATTACTACTACTACTATTAAGTCGTGCTATTAATATTTTAAACTTTTTAATGATTAAGTAAACGTGAAATAGCAAAGGTGGTTAACTACTAGAGTAGGCTCAGTTCTAATTAGTTATCATCCTTCACACATTTTGTTAATGTTATGTGTGAAAATAAACATATTTCTTTCCTTATTTTTTAACCAGCTTTAGTGAACGGTAAGAAAATGACGTTAGAAGAAAGAAAAAAAAAAGAACAACATTTAAAAAAAAAATCAAGACGCAACTAATAGAATTGAATTCAAAAGATTTAATTTATTAAAAGATTTAATTTATTTTTCCCTAAAAGTCCAGTGGCGATGGAGGTGTAGCGAAGCGTACAGGTTTAACTAACTGGAAGTATGTAATTTCAACCCTGCACACTGGCGGCTCAGAGTTTTTCTTAATGTCGTCACCCAATCAAACTGGCAATGGTTGGGTTTGGGCAGAGCTCTGAGTGACTGAGCAGCCCTATTTAGGATAGCACTGATCACTCGAATGCGAGGCGGGACTAGAAAATGCGTCCTAAACATTGCTTGCCAATTTACAATCTGTTCAGTCTACCGCGGCTGACGGATGTTCAACATAGCGGTAAAGAAATAATAATATATAAAGCAGCGACAGCTAAAAAAATGCAACAATAAATACCACTCTCAGGATCTCCGTATAAATATATAATGTTGGAACATCAGAACAATGCAAGACACAACAAACAGCAACCATCCGGCTAGACGTTCTGCGATTCTCGCAAGGGAATTCAGCAGACGTTCTCTAGATATCATTGCGCTGTCTGAAGTTCGGCTCCCAGATGAGGGTAGTCGGAATGAGATGGGTTATACTTTCTTCAGAAAGGGGAAATCTAATGAAGCAAAGCGAATCGGGGGTTGGCTTTGCAATTAAATCCGAGCTAACCCAGAGGCTAGATTAATTTCCCCAAGGTGTGTCTGACCGAATTATGGTGTTGCGCCTTTCTCTCAACAATGGCCGATATGCCTCTCTTGTTAGTGTCTATGCCCCCACTTTGAATTCTTCTGTTGAAATTATCGAACATTTCTATTCTGAGCTCAGAGTAACCATCAGAGGAATACCCAGGAAGGACAAACTTGTCATTCTTGGTGATTTTAATGCCAGGGTCGGAAATGATCCCATCACATGGAGGGCTCTGGGGAGACATGGAATGGGGAAATGCAATAGCAATGGATTACGTCTCCTATGCATGTGTGAGGAATTTGATCTTGTCATAGGCAATTCTCAATTCCAACACAAAAACAAACATAAAGGGACCTGGATGCATCCAAGATCGAGAAATTGGCATGTGATTGACTATGTCATTGTTCGTTCCCGTGATCGTCAGGATCTTCTTGATGTCAAAGTCTTGAGAGGAATTGAGTGCTGGACTGACCATCGACTTTTGAGGGCAAATTTTAAGATGAAACTTAAAACAAAAAGCAAACATCATGTCAGTCGTCTACCAAAGCGCATAGACGTCTCCAAATGAAAAAAATCCAGAAATTAAGCAAAGATTTGTTGACAGGATCAATAATTTCGAACCCTTGGATCCAAATAATGTTTTGTCAAGCTTTAGGTCAAAGCTTCGCTTGATGTACTGGGACAAATAAATAAAAAAACACCAAGACTGGTTTGATGATAACGACGCCAGCATAAAAAAGCTACTTGAGCAAAAGCAACTTCTTGTCAACAGATCGATTCTGAACAACATCTCTATCGCTGAACGATCTGCAACTCAATTAAAGCTCAAAACAGTAAAAGCCCAGGTTCAGAAACGTTTGAGGGAAATCCAAGATTAATGGTGGAAGGACAAATCAGCTGAAATCCAATATGCTGCTGATTCCCGGGACCTCAAAACCTTCTACAGTCTCCTGTCTGAAATCTATGGCCCAATGTCATCCTCTATCACCCCACTTCGCTCAAAAGATGGCCCCAAGTTGCTTTCTAAACCAGAAGATATTCGTGATCTCTGGAGAGAACACTTTAATGAACTCTTAAACCGACCATCTAATGTTGATAATGGCTTCATAGACCAACTCGATCAGTTCCCCATTAAGGATGAGTTGGATATTCAACCAACAATTAATGAAGTTTATAGGGCTGTTGCACAAATGAACCGAGGAAAAGCCCCAGGACTGGACAGAATTAATGCTGAACTACTTAAATGTGGAGGCCCCAGACTGAATGAGATGCTGCAAGAAGTATTAATACATGCTTGGACAAAAGGAGCGCCCCAAGATTGGAGAGATGTACTTCTCATTCCTTTGTCCAAAAAGGATTCTAAAAGCATATGTGACAACTATCGAGGAATTGCTCTGCTCTCCATTGTTGGAAAGGTTTTTGCGAGAATTCTTCTAAATCGCTTGGAAGAACATGTATCACCAATTATTCTTCCAGAATCTCAATGTGGTTTCCGTTCTGGATGTGGCACAACTGATATGATCTTCTCGGCTCGCCAACTGCAAGAAAAATGCATTGAGCAGAATATTGACCTCTACCAATGTTTCATCGATCTCGCGAAGGCCTTTGACACGGTCAACCGCGAGGCACTCTGGAGGATTCTTGGGAAGTTAGGTGGTCCTTCACATTTTATAACCCTTATTCGGTCTCTTCATGATGATATGAATGCTTTGGTTACGTATAATGGTACCCTTGCAGAGCCTATCTCAGTCATGAATGGTGTGAAACAAGGCTGTGTTCTTGCACCACAACTATTTGGAATATTCTTTGCAGTGGTCTTTAAGATTGCTTTAAAAAACAATATTAATGGAATTTATGTTCGTTACAGATCATCTGGTAACGTGTTTAATATAAGACGACTAAAGGCAGGTTCAAAAGTGTTCACAGCCATTGTGCAGGAACTACTATATGCAGATGACTGTGACCTGGTAAACACACACAGGATGAGATGCAGAACCTAATGGATTGTTTCTCCGAAGCATGTACAGCATTTGGATTAACCATCAATATAAAAAAGACTGTTGTCATGTATCAGCCTGCCCCGAACACATGCTTTGTGGATCCCACTATTTTTGTATATGGTGAACGCCTCAAAGTTGTCGATTATTTTGTCTATCTCGGTAGCACATTATCCCAGGACAACTCATTAGATAGAGAAATTTCCCTTGGGATACAGAAAGCAACAAGATACTTTGGTTTGCTTGAAAAAGAGGTTTGGAGCCAGCGTGGCATAAAAATACGGGGAAATCTCAACTGGCAAACGTCGTCGGTGCAAACCCAAATTGAGGTTTAAGGACTGCCTCAAGGAAACTCTGAAGAACACTGCTATTGCCGCTGAGGACTGGGAGAAGTTAGCTTGTAATAGACCTAGCTGGAGGGCCACTATCTACCTGTCTGTGGAAGAATTTGAGTCCAACCGAATCAAACACCAAAAACTGAAACGGTCAATTAGAAAGGGTAATTTTCAACCGAGCAACATTCAAAGTGGAGAAGTTCCAACATGTGGTTTATGTGGAAGAGTATGTCTCTCCAGGGCTGGCCTGGTGAGTCATCTGAGAAAACACAGGAATGGAGAGTCAAATACAACTGGCATATAAATATGATGATAAAAAAAAGCAGGAAATGGTCTTACTCGAATCACGAGTTGACAGCCATCATATATATATATGTATATATGTGTGTGTGTGTGTGCGTGTGTGTGTGTGTGTGTGTGTATGTGTGTGTGTGTGTGTGAAGAGAAATAGAAGTGAATCCAACGGTATTTAGTATTGTGAGAAATTTGAAAAAACACAGGTTAAAATAAAATGAGTTAAACAGATTGATGAACAAGGACTATCACAGTCTTCCTCATTATTCTGTGATAAAATCTTTTTTTACTCTATACGAAATCAATATTTATAATCTTTTCATATCCCAGAAGTCTGTCAGCATGACCTTGTGCCCGGAACTTTTTCATTACCGGAGAGTCAGTGAGATCTCCACTCCATGGATGGTATTTTCAACTCAGGCTCATAGTGGCAAAACAATGTTTAATCCCATCCATAAACATTTTTTTTACTAAAACCTGCATCTTTGTACATATCACACATTTTGCAAATTTCACCTGGTTTGCACTTTTCAGACACTAAAGATTTGATGAAAGACCTCTGTTAAAGCACGAGGCTCTCTTTTTGATTTGTTACCATTTTGAATATCCCCAAAACAATTATTTTTGTGGGATTAAAATGATTTTTTGTTATCAACCAATTCCAAACAATACCGAGTTGACTTTTATGGAAAAAAAATTAAGATTTTTTAAATTTCACATTTAAATATATATATATATATATATATATATATATATATATATATATATATATATATATTTTAGTATCTATATGTCTATCCATCTATCTATCTATCTATATATCCATCTATTTATCTATATATCTATCTATCTATCTGTCTGTCTGTCTGTCTGTCTGTCTGTCTCTCTCTCTCTCTTTCCGATTGAAAACAATTACAGTATAAATAAAAAGACAAAAGACTGAAGGTGTGAATAGAAGAAAACAATTATTTTGAATAATCTTATTTTTCTGGATTGTATTTTCAACTCAGGCTCATAGTGGCAAAACAATGTTATTCCCACCTATAAACATTATTTTACTAAAACCTGCATCTTTGTACATATCACACATTATTTTGCAAATTTCACCTGGCTTGCACTTTTTAGCCACTAAAGATTTGATGAAAGACCTCTTTAACAGAGCGCTCTTTTTGATTTGCTACCAAAATTCAGATTTTTTAAATTTCACATTTAAATATATATATATATATATATATATATATATATATATATATAGCATATCTATCTATCTATCTATCTATCTATATCTATCTATCTATCTATCTATCTATCTGTATGTCTCTCTCTTCCTCTCTCTCTCCCCCTCTCTCTCTCCGATTGAAAACAATTACAGTATAAATAAAAAGACAAAAGACTGAAGGTGTGAATAGAAGAAAACAATTATTTTAAATAATCTTATTTTTCTGTGTTTAGACCGAAATGACAGACATTTCATTTAAAAGTTATTAATTCTTCTGTAATGAGTGGATTTATTATTTTGTGTTATTGATTTCTAAGAAGAAATTGTTATAAGCCTTAAAATACTAAATAATATCTTTTTAGTTTGTATATACATAAAAAGCGGACATGTTTGCAATATATTTGATCAAAATTGACCAAAAATAATAGTATAAAATAGGCACTGCCAATTCATTTAAAAAAAGAATTAAAATTAATTAAATCGATTATTTATGGTCAAATTTTTGTCTAAGTCGAAAAGTAGTAACATAATGGGCATCAGTAAAAAAAAGCAAAATAATATTATACATGTAATTTATTTTTAATAAATTTTAAACTATTATTGTAAACATGGCCGCTGTTTTTATGTATATCCCAAAAAATTATTATTTTATTTTCAGGCTTATAACAGTTTCTTCTTAGAAGTCAATAACAAAAAAACAACAAATACACTCAGTTAAAGAAGAATTGATAACTTAAACGAAATATCTTTTTCTTTTCGGTCTAAACACGCCCCAAAAAAGACGATCTGAAAAATTCTTGTGAATTTGTTTACAAAAAAGATATGACCGATAGAAAATGTCACATGACGTATCTTTGTATAATTGGCTAATATCTTGTAAAAGAAAAAATATACATCCATTTGCTTTATTTAAAAGGGCGCCTAAATTTTCAATAGTTTTCTACAAAAATTATCAGATAACAATAATAAACTAAAGTAGTTATTAAATAAATATTTGCCTTTAGAATCTAAAAATATGAAATTTGAAACTTAAAATTGGGCGTTACATATTTTAAATGAACTAGCAAATATATGCACCCTCCGGGTGCAAGTATTTAAGTTTTAATGTAATAAAATATTGTATTAAATTAGAAAGGCTAATGAAACTAAATAAGAATACAAATAAAAAGATTTGAAACATAGGGAGTATAATAAAATATTTGAAACAGAGGGAGTATAATAAAAAATGGAACCACTGAAACTTACTCTTCCATCACTCTCGTCTTTCATTGTTATTTTTTCTAATTTAAGTATTTAGTTAAAAGAGGAAGTAAAGAATAAAAGACAGTTATTTTATCTTGTTAATGGATTTCATTTAAGATTCATTGAGGAGATTTTTGCTTATATTCATTAAAATAAAACCAAACAGAAATCAATAATACTAAGCACATATTTATTAAATTCGATTTTTTAATATTAATATGCAAATTAGCCTTCCCGTTCACACTGTAAACCGCTATTTTGTTGTATATATAAATATAATTGCATGTTGTCAGTATGTAGACATAGTTAACAGTATTAATAATGTAAGACAATTTTATTAATAATTGAGGTTTAGATAAAAATAAAATCATGTAGAATGTGATGTCAATAACTTAGAAAATTGTGACTTGAGTAGGAACATAGTTTCGGTTACAGACAGAAAAACACACAATCTCCATTATAATAAGATGTATATGAAATATTGAATAAAAAATCAAATAAATAACATTTATAAGGTATGGTTTTTCATCAAAATATATTTGGGATCCATCTTCTTTTAAATATAAAGAAATGAGCATAATTTAATATATATATATATATATATATATATATATATATATATATATGTATGCATGTGTGTGTGCTTTACATATGATATTTATATATGTATGCGTGTTTACAAACATATACATATAATAGACATACATTTACATATATACAAATATATATACGTATGCATATATAAATATGCATATATATATATATATATATATATATATATATATATATATATATATATATATATATATATATATATATATATATATATAAACATATATACGTAAAGAGATGTTATCTATTAATTACGTATGCTAATTATTTCTGCCATTGTAGGCAGCAATGGTAATAGTTATCTTAAAGAATTTCGCTTTAACATAGCATTAACTTTTCGGGAAAAACGTCTTCAAGCAGCTAGGGAGTCCATAAGTAGCACGGGTCGGATTTTCAGCAGGCACTGCATAGCGTTTTTTTAGGGTAGCAGGCAAGGATGCATTCATCCGATATGCATCGACAAAAATTGAAATAATCGATTTAATTGATTTAAATTCGTTTTTAAAATGAAAATGAGACAACATTTTGGCAGTCCCTAAGATTAGGGAAAAGAGAGTTTACGAAGTGAATTAAATAAAAAAAAAAAAAAAAAAAACGACCAGAGAGTAAAAACAAAAACAACATTAAAATCCTTTCGTAAGATTTTTAAGAAAGGTTTCCTTTTGAACTAATTTAAATTGAAATGGATCATGAAATTTTATCAAGCTACGATTTCGTCACGGAATCGTAACGTACAATTAAAGTGAGTAGTTATTGAGAATTCTCGCAATAACACTTAACAGGGTCGACTGACTACAGAAAGGTTGCAGCAGATTGCAACAAACTTCGGGATCTGAAACTTTGAACAAAAAACAACAAAAGAAAACAAAAAACATTGCAAAAGACCATAATTATATATATATATATATATATATATATATATATATATATATATGACAGAAAAATTACAGAAACATGCACAACCTATGTATATATATGTGTATATATATATATATATATATATATATATATATATATATATATATATATATATATAAATATATGTATTGATCAAAGCCTGAAGAAGATAGCAGAATATCTGAAACACGTGTTGCGTATGTGAAATAAAAAGAATAAAACATTTTTTCTGAGAACAATACATTTTGCGGACCTTCTTTTTTTTATAATAATATATATATATATATATATATATATATATATATATATATATATATATATATATATAATTATGGTCTTGTGTAATTAGCTCTGTTAGCACAATCATCAGACAGGAAAATGAGTAAAGTGGCTTGATTTCTGACACATGATGCGTATACACATGACTGGTAAAAAAAACAAAACAAAGAATATATATATATATATATATATATATATATATATATATATATATATATATATATATATATATATATAAAGAACATATTATTATTATATTGACTGGAACGATAATTATCTATTTGATCATTGGAACGAAAAATTATTTTTTAATATCTATGTCACACACATAGACAAGCACATATACGCACTCACAGAATATAGATTGACCTCGAATCTTTTGGTTCCGATGTTGTATTATTAGATTACCCTCATATAATATTACTAGCAAGCGGCTACCCGGCGTCGCCTTGGTAGAGGGGGATTTTTTAAAAGTTAGTCCCGCAGATCCATTATTACTGAATCGTGAGTTGAATCCTCGTGAATGTCTCATTTAAACCCCCATGTAAAAAAAAAAAAAATAGACCTTGCATTGATCCAGCTACTCTGAAGAGAAATGTTAATGTCTACTATCTAAAATATTAAATGAAATAAAAAATCCATGCTGTTATCATTTAAATTTTATTTTTTGATTTAATTATCTTCACGAATATAAAACAAATCTCTATTATTTTTGCTCAAAAACCAAGCCATGTTGATATTTAATGTGTATGTATATTTACTTTGTCGTTAATTGTTTTATTTTAGAGGTTTCCTCCGGACATACAGATTTATACAACTGCCCTTTATATATGTATCATCATGAAACCAATATGGTCGTGAATGTTCCTTTGTCACCAAATAAATAGATATGTAAAACCTTTATATATTTATTTTATTATATTATGTACACACACACACACACACATATATATATATATGTGTGTGTGTGTGTGTGTGTGTGTGTTAGTATGTGTACATATATATATATATACATACATATATATATGTACATAGATATTTGTACATATATATATATATATACATATATGTGTGTGTTTGTGTGTGTTAGTATGTGTACATATATATATATATATACGTACATATATATATGTACATAGATATTTGTACACACACACACACACACACACACACACACATATATATATATATATATATATATATATATATATATATATATATACATATGTGTGTGTTTGCGTGCATGTGTTAGTATATGTACATATATATACATAGGTACATATATATGCACATATAATATATGTACAAAGATATTTGTACATATATATATATGTACATACATATATATGTGTTGGGAGAATATGTGCTTAATTGAAGTCGTACCTAATTTTGAAAAAGGTACGACTTCAATTAAGCACAAAAAAATTGTCGGCAAAAAGCCATATCCAAACACATCGTGTTTACCTACTTATCATATATATATATATATATATATATATATATATATATATGTGTGTGTGTGTCTCTCTCTCTCTCTCTCTCTCTGTGCGTGTGTATGCGTGTTAGTATATGTACATATATAATAACATACTCGCATCTTTATGTTTCTAGTAGTAGAGAAGAATCCTTGACCTGATTTGGAGTTATGTTGCACACGACACCCTTCGAGCGAACAGGATATAAATGCTAGAATTCCGAATATTCGTCAACTTAATCTATTTATTTTTTTTAGTTTCTCGTCACGAGCTTGTGCTGTCGAAGGATAACAACAAAAGTAATATCTATTTTCAATTCTACATTTACAATTTATATTCAACAATGAGGTGTATGGCATCCATGCATTACAAATTGGAAAGGCGCCTTTGAAGTAATAAAAAGAAAGAAAAAACAAAATATCTGTCAAGGGAATCTAAGTAAAAAAATGTCAAATGTAAGTATGATTATATAACCCAATTGTTTGAAATTTTGAAATAAATTTATCAATGTCAAAGTTTCTACCTTAGTTTCTGGTTCGATACCGGTCCTCGGCAACTCAGTGTGTGAGTAGCACAGGAATCTGAGCGGGAAAGTATAATGATATAATCCAATAGTTTGAAATTTTGAAATAAATTTATCAATGTCAAAGTTTCTACCTTAGTTTCTGGTTCGATACCGGTCCTCGGCAACTCAGTGTGTGAGTAGCACAGGAATCTGGGCGGGAAAGTATAATGATATAATCCAATAGCTTGAAATGTTTAAATAAATTTATCAATGTCAAAGTTTCTACCTTATTTCCTGGTTCGATACCGGTCCTCGGCAACTCAGTGTATGAGTAGCACAGGAATCTGGGCGGGAAAGTATAATGATATAATCCAATAGCTTGAAATGTTTAAATAAATTTATCAATGTCAAAGTTTCTACCTTATTCCTGGTTCGATACCGGTCCTCGGCAACTCAGTGTATGAGTAGCACAGGAATCTGGGCGGGAAAGTATAATGATATAATCCAATAGCTTGAAATTTTGAAATAAATTTATCAATGTCAAAGTTTCTACCTTAGTTTCTGGTTCAATATCGGTCCTCGGCAACTCAGTGTATGAGTAGCACAGGAATCTGGGCGGGAAAGTATAATGATATAATCCAATAGCTTGAAATTTTGAAATAAATTTATCAATGTCAAAGTTTCTACCTTAGTTTCTGGTTCGATACCGGTCCTCGGCAACTCAGTGTATGAGTAGCACAGGAATCTGGGCGGGAAAGTATAATGATATAATCCAATAGCTTGAAATTTTGAAATAAATTTATCAATGTCAAAGTTTCTACCTTAGTTTCTGGTTCGATACCGGTCCTCGACAACTCTGTGTATGAGAAGCACAGGAATCTGGACGGAAAGTAAGGGACTGATGGTAGGTGTGGCGCTCCAGTCTGATGTAAAAAATAATCTAGCGCTAGTGAAAAAAGAGGGACTCGCTAGCTGTCTGGCTGATACCGACTTTAGGTCACCCTGACGACTTTTATATATATATATATATATATATATATATATATATATAATATATATATGGAAGTAAGATGAGGAAATTAATCCGACAGTGCGTGGAGAAATTTTATATATATATTTTTTGTTTGTTTGAAGGCAATTACAATGCGTATATCGCATAAAATTATAGAAAATAATCATGACAAGTGAATCTTGGCAAAGAACTGTTCGGTGTGTAGAACATCGTACAGACTGTTTCTACTTTATTAAGTCTCATCAGCGATGTATACTAACGTTTTCCCTCCGACAGAAATCGAAACCGGGACTTCAGCAGGCATAGGCAGAGACTATACTGCTTCAGCCACGATACGCACCGGACAATCCTTGCGAAATTAACCTGTCAATGATACTGGTACGCCTCTACCATAAGAGGTACGGGGACGTTGAGTGAACAATAAAAAAACAGGTCTATGCTCTTCGGCGAAGGGAATAAGATTCCCATTGAATGTATGGCTTTGGTCTGAAATATGTGTGAATTTAGGTTATCGTGTGTTTTTATCGATCTCTTATGCTCATAGACACGTTGGAATGAGACTTCGTTGAGTCTCTCCAATGTAGGACTTATTGCATTTATTACAAGGGATAGTATAAATGCCGGTGTTGGGAGTGCCAGGGGTGTTGGGAGCATTTGTAGGTGTGGAGGAGTTGGTGAGGTCCTTGATTGTTTGGGAGGTGGTTGGTATGACTTTTATTCCTATGGCTGAAAATTTTTCATAAAGTGGTTTGTTTTGTGTGTTGGGTTAAATGTCTGTGGGGTGGACTGGGAGGTGCGGTGGAAGTGGTGATGTTTTGGGGTTTATTGTTTGAGTGTATTTTGAGGGCCTTTTTCTTGGCGGACCGGAACCATACATTCAATTTCACCAACGCTACGCTAATCAACCCCCATATATATATATATATATATATATATATATATATATATATATATATAAGTAAGTAAAGTAAATAAAGTCGTCAGGGCGGCTTAAAGTCGGTATCAGCCAATCAGCGAGGGAGTCTATCCCCTTTTCAATAGCGCTAGACCAATGAGATTATTTTAGCGTCTGAGGTGGAGCGCCACACCTACCGTCAGCTCCTTACTTTACCGCACATACCTCTGTGCTACTCATACGCTGAGTTGGCGAGGACCGGTATTGAACTAGGAACCTTGTGGTTTCTAGCCGAACGCTCTACCGAATGAGCTAACCCACCTATCTATCCCCTCAATTTCTCTTTGGCTCTGTCGCTCTACTCTCTCGCCAATCTCTCTCTCTCTTTATATATATAAATATATCATTCAGATTAATTATGTCTATCTATCTATCTATCACATCTCTTCCTCTCTCTCTCTTCTCTCTCTCTATATATATATATATATATATATATATTATATATATATATTATATATATCATTCAGATTAATTATGTCTCTATCTATTTATCTATCACCTCTCTCCCCTTTGTCTCTGTCTCTCTACTCTCTCATACATCATTCAGATTAATTCTATCTATCTATCTATCTATCTATCTATCTATCTATGTTCATGTTTTCTTATATATATATATATATATTCAGATTAATTATACCTATCTATCTATCTATCTATCTACCTATCTATCCCCTCAATTTCTCTTTGGCTCTGTCGCTCTACTCTGTCGCTGTCTCTCGCCAATCTCTCTCTCTCTCTCTCTCTCTCTCTCTCTCTCTCTCTCTCTCTATATATATAATATATATATATATTATATATATATATCATTCAGATTAAATCTATCTATCTATGTTCATAGTCTGGTATTCATGCATGTATAGATGGATGGACCGATGGTGACGACGTGTTTGTCTTATTTTGATTAAGAATCCGAATAAATTAAACTGAAATCAAATTTTCGACGATTCACCATTAAGCAAGGTTTTCATTGAAGCCAACAATAAAAAAGTGTCAACGAAAACAAACACCAGTTCATTTCGATTCTTTGTCTCGTAGAAATGAAATCGATGACTTTTCAATCACATCCAATCTCATCACTTGTCACTTTATCTCATTCTAATCATTCATTCTTTCTATTTCTTCTTATCTCTTACTCATTTTCTTCTTTTGCCTTTACCCCAATAACGAACCAACCCTACCCTTGCCTTCCCCTCCCCTTCCTTCGCCTCCCCTTTCCTCCTGCTCCTTCTCCTTCTCGTCTCCGGTTTGCGAGAGAAGAACATAAATGACGCATCAGGACATCAACTTCCTTAATATAATTCGCCGTCCCACGACTACATGGCACGTATCCCGCAGCCTTTTCTGTGCACTGTTAAATTCAATTTTTTGCGCGCCAAATTCTATTTCAGGGACAGCTGTAGCTTTTTCATGGGTACTCTGCAGCACAACACCACAACACACACATCCCACCAACCACCCCACGCCCACACACGCTACCAGCACACAAATCACACAGACACACAACGAACAACATCCACCACACACAGCACACACACAGAGAGAAGAGCGATACGATGAGAGCAGAGGAGAGAGATGAGAGAGAGAGAAGAGAAGAGAGAGAGCAGAGAGAGACGAGAAAAACAAAACACAGAAGAGCAACACACAGAGCCTAACAACACGCCACACATGGAGCAACACATTACACAGACAACACAATACACAACGAACAATAATACGTAGAACAACATACACACACCCACACACACCAACACACACCACACACACAGAACACACTCAGAGCAGCACACACTCAGCGGCAGCACACACACTACTACACACACACACACACAGACACTACGCACACGCAGCACACACTAGTAGCACACACACACACACCACACACACAACACAGACAGTGCAGCCCCCCCACACACTCAGGGCAAGTCACCCCTCTCACATCAGAGCATGCACACACACACACACACAGAAACACACGCAGACAGAACACACTCAGAGGCAACACACACTCAGAGCAAGCACATACACACACACACCACACCACACACATCACTATGCACACATCACTCGCACACAACACACCACACATAAACATATTCAGAGCAGCTATCACACTCTAGAGCAGCACACACATCCACACTCAGAGCAGCCAACACATCCACACAACACACACACATACTCAGAGCAGCCACACACACCGCACACAAACACAAACACTAGAACATATTCAACGAGAGAGCACCACCACCACACACAACACTACACACACATAACTCAGAGAAGCTCGCACACACACACAACACTACACACACACACACACACAAAACACACTCAGAGAGAACCACTAAACTAAGAGCAGCACACACACACAGAACAAATTTCGCTCACAATGTTAGAACAGCACACATACACATATACACAATCTCAAACAGACATATTACTCGCAACATATACTGCATACATTTATTGAAATCTAATTATAATGGAGATGTGTGTTTTCTGTCTGTTGAACCGAAACTATATCAGTATCCAATCACAATTCACACATTATTTTTCTATTTAAACCTACAATTAGTTAATAAAATTTGTTTCCATCATTGGGATTGTTGGCCATATCTACATACTAATAACATGCAATTGTATTTATATATACAACAAAATAGTGGTTTACAGTGTGAACGGAAAGGCTAATTTGCATATTGATATCAAAAAATTGATTTTAATAGATATGTGCTAGTATTATTGATTTTCTAATTGTTTGGTCTTTATCTTAATGAATATGAGCAAAAATCTTGTGGCGGATATAAATCTTAAAACTTTGGATGATACAATGAAACACGGAGTTGTGCAGTCTATAAAAGAATGTTTAAATCATTGAAAGAATATCTCCACCTTCCCCCTCAGATATAAACACAAAGGTTCATCGGTATTCCAAGCTGTTAATTCCCTATTTTATACCCAAAAAATAAAGCCACGCAATTTGCCGCCAAATGATCTTCAAATGCTAATAAGCTCGTACAACAACCCGATTCTATGCTCAATGGCGGCAAAAGAGACCAATCGATGATTATCTTTCAATCTATACCTACGATTTGTGGTTTTTTGGTCCAGCAGACGAACAAGACAAATGGAAGATATCTATCATTCTTTTTTTGTTAATTATTCGAAAATGATCATGCGATGATCTCACTTCTTCCTTATTGACATTAGTTTGTCATGAGACGCTGCATAACAGTCAGACAGATTCATAAATGAATGAGCAGCGTTGGTTGCTGGTTGCGTTGGTTTTTATAGGCATGGTCAAACAAAGTGGTCAAGACAAGGAAAGTATTGTTTTTGCATTCTGGGGTGGAGTGTTACACTCTACCAAAAGAGACGAAAAAGAAAATGAATGCAAATGAATGTTGAAGAACATGTAATAGCTATATCCATTTATACTAATACTATATATACGTATATATATCTATACTATAAATATATATATATATATATGAAATCAAGAATAAGAACGCTACCAAACAAACCAAACCCGATGTTTACAACTGGATATAGGCGAGGTCATCCAGAATCGACAGAAGGTGTTGCAAAACCGTCGTTCGGGGACACCAATTCTTCTTGAGGTATTAAAAAGCAACACTGGGGGCGGAGTGTTGCCCTTTTTTAAAACCTCACAAGAGATTGGGCCCCGAAAACGGTTTGCACACTTTCTTTTCTGCATGAGCCTATTTCAGGTTGTAAAACATCGTTTGTTGTTTTTCATTATATCATTATCATACTTGTACGGAATATAATTCCATTTATTTTCACTACACACACACACACACATATATATATATATATTAATATATATATATATATATACATATATATATTGGAGAATATGGCTTAATTAAGTCGTACCTAATTTTGAAATTAATTGCATTTAATAATTAATTAATAGAGGCGGGAATGCCTATTTGAATGTAAGGCTAAAAAAAATCGGGAGAAAGATCAATCTCTGGTATGTACATTCGGCCTATAGGCCTCAAAGCCATATTCTCCAAAAAATTGTCGCGCAAATAGCCATATTCAAACACACGTTGTTTACATCTTATCAATATATACTATACTATATATATAATATATATATATATGGTGTGTGTGTCGTGTGTGTGTGTCGTGTGTTGTGTGTAATAAAATGAAACTGGAAGGAATCGACGGTATGTTGAAAGAAATGAATAAAGGAAAGAAAGTAGTAGAATGGGATAATATAGGCATATTTTAATTCAATATTACTTACACGTGTTTCGGTCAGGAGTTTATTCTAGTGTGTAAAAAAAAGTAAAGGTCGTTCGGGGCGGCCTAAAAGTCGGTATCAGGCCTATCAGCGAAGGGAGTCATATCCCCTTTCAATATGCCTAGACAAAGGAGATTGTTTTTTGGCCGTCGAGGTGGAAGCACCACACCTACCTCAGCTCCTTATCTTTACCACCGACAGATCCCTGTGCTGCTCATAACGCTGAGCTTGGCGAGGACCGTATCGACTTAGGAATCATGTAGGTTTCAGCCAACACCGCTCTACGGACCTGAGCTAACCGCGCCCCACAAAATATTAAAATATTAATAATCAAATTATGAAAGACAAACGAAACTAAACATAAGAATCAGACTAAAGTATTGAAACAGAGGGGGTATAAGCGAAAAGTGAACAACTGAAAACTTATCTTCCATCACTCCCGATCTGTCATTGCTAAATTTTCTCACAATTGTTAACTAATTTAGTTAAAAATAGGAAGTAAAGAATATAATATTACTGTTATTTCTACTTCATTTCTATCTATAGTTATTTCTTTAAGATGTATCTCCGAAGTACTTTTTTGTTTTATTCATCTTGTGTTGTGGTTACTCAATTTATTTTTAAACATTTTTTTCTATTTAACCCATAGATAGGACCCTAACAGGTACTATGTTTTTAAACTGTTGACGAACCTCTCTGTGTTTTACATCAATCTATGCATAGTATTATTGTACAACTTCCATTTATTTCTGGGANCTTTGTCTGGGGACTTTCGGTCTGGTCGTCCATTGGGGATTTCCTCTTAGTCAGAAGCCCTGTGTCATTGGTAGTTTTTAGACAATAACCCAAGACTTCGATTTTGCTTTAGATCATTTTTATTCCGAAATCACCACCAGACTACCTGCGCCAGATTGAGTCGGCCGTGCGCTTAACACGACTTACCACCTTCGTGGTTTGGCAGATACTGAACTAAACTCTCTTTCTAATCTAAACCGGAAGTGGGCCTTCTCCACTGATTCTCACGGTATCCACAAGAAGGAGGATCAGGATGAGGTCAAACCGTGTCACTCAATCCTTCAAGGCCGCTGCTGCAACTTATAACAGCCATTTTGGTTTCTACGCTACTGTAAATAAGTGTTAGGGTACTAACAATTATGTAACATACAGACCACAAGAAATATAAGAGCTATTCAAGAAACAGAAGTTGCGGTAAGAAAATAGATTTGAATTCGGGTGTTGTTGAATTAAAATCTGGACTGTTCGATTGAGTGACATTTAATGATCCCAGCATAACCCTGATTTCCTGCTGCAAGGCAAACGGTGAGAATAGAGAAAGTCTTTAGTTAGAGTCGGCGGATATATGTCACAATGTAAAGACGGCTCGGCACAGTTCCCACGCGTTGTTAAGTATCCAAAGATTTTGATCCGGTGTTTAAGATTTAAATTATAAAAAGTGATTTCACTGAATAAATGTTATGTGTTGTTACCCAAAAGCTAACCAACAACGCAAAGCACCTTACCAGCATCTTAAGACACCAGCTAAGAACCCGGAACCAAAGACCAAGTAATGAAGATAGCTATTCACAAGTAAGAAAGAATGTTCAGGCCACAAGAAATATCAGAGCTACTACAGACAAGAGAAATGAGTACACAGTAAGAAGATTTAATATGGGAGATATAACCACGGATATTTCTCATAATACAGAACTATAGAAGAAATACAATAAGAAAGAAAGTACAGGCCACAAGAAAGATAAGAGCTACTACATACAAGAGAAGTGAGTACCAGTAAAAAATATTTAATATCAACCATGGATATCTCTCATAATACAGAAGGAAAAAAGTGTGAAAGATAAGTAAAAGATAAGATTAAATAAGAGAGACACAACCACGGGTGCTCTCATAACATAACATGACATTATATAGATAAACCATCAACGTAATAAGATGGTATACAACAAGCGCAAGAAATGCTGTCTGCTGTTGTTGATGAACGTGGAGGCCATACACGACGCTTGTCCTGCTTATCTCCCCTGATAAAACACTACATCTGATCAATACCTGCTCTTTTCTCATTACAAACTCGCCAAGCTGAGTAACCAAGTTCAGAGTGAATTTCCGTTGGATTACACATTTCAGCTTTTTTGTTTCGTCAAATGCGCTCCATATTAAGGCCGTTCTGGCTGTTTCAAGAAGTATTACATATCCCCAGATTGTTTTTGTTTGCAGTTTTAATTCTGGTCGATTTGTGGCTTACTTTTCGGACATCCTTCTCAGATACCTGTCTATAAATATATACATATTTCTATGTACGTATGAAAATAT
>CM042173.1:15817349-15882349 GCA_023376005.1 Doryteuthis pealeii
CATATACGTAGGCACACACATACACACACCCAAAAAGTATAAATTTAAGTAGAAAAACATAGAATGTCTTCGGAACAAAGAACAAAAAACAAATTACAAGCACACACACACCTGATATATCAAATGAACATCTGATGAACTTTATCAAGACAACCCAAATAGTAAAGTTATAAAAAAAAGCTATAAAAATTCAGCTAATGACTTTATTGGTAAACCACCCAAAAACAAA
This sequence comes from Doryteuthis pealeii, assembly GCA_023376005.1. NCBI lineage: Eukaryota > Metazoa > Mollusca > Cephalopoda > Myopsida > Loliginidae > Doryteuthis > Doryteuthis pealeii. The sequence continues at coordinate 15,817,579 of CM042173.1, forward strand.
AACACCTGTTTAAAAGACTAATGTTAAAAATGAAATTCCATTCCACCCCCATAAAAAGAGAAAGAGAGGGTGAAATACTCATGTGTATGTATATATATATACACATGCATGTAAGAATTCATTTTCATATTATCAACCAAAGCCTGAAGAAGATACCAGAAGATCTGAAACACGTGTTGCACATGTAAAACAAAAAGAATAAAAAAAATTTTTCTGAGAACAAAATACATTTTGCGGACCTTCCTTTTTTATAAAATATTGAATTTTCTCCCGTTGGAACCAGAACAACACTTTATATATATATATATATATATATATATATATATATATATATATATATATATATATATATAATGAATAGTGAATGAAAAAATGAGAAAAGTATTGGCATGAAAAGGTGCTCAAATCTCTGCTTAGGAGAAAAGTTGTGTATATTACAAAATACAAGCAATAACTTGTTAAATAAGAGAAGTGAACTCGTTTCGAAATGTAGGCATTTGAACAAATTTTTACTGTGTCACTTACCACCTGACCCTAATTGATCACTGATTTTTCGCTCTCCTTTTATTCCTTTTCGATCCCTTAATTTTCGCTCTCCGTTTACTTATTTTTTTTTTAAAATCATCTGAACACCGCGTGCATTAACACCAAAGCAAGTTTGTTTGATTATAATGTTTTTTAAATACAAATTTAACGTCATAACATTACATCACGTGAACACGATCCATGTCACATAAACGTTAAACAAGCCACAGTTTTAAAAAAACAATTTTTAGCTTTATATTTCCCATCGTGTGAAAACGCTTCATATAAACGCTAAAAAATTAAAGTTAAAAGAAAGGAAATGAATCCGACGGTATGAGTATAGATAAAAGGATATGAAAACACCACAAAATGCAGTTAAAGTGAAAAGATTTTATATCATATTCATAGCTAATATTGAACAATATTTCGATTTATAAAAATCATCTTCAGAGCTTGTTTATACTCCGGACTTATCAATAGCGGAGACGAAAATATATGAATTCAAAACGAAAACATTGATATTGCAAAAAAGTTATGCGGTAGTTTCAAATATAAGCACATCCGCCACGTTTTTCTCGGTCAGCGACAGTCATGTATCTCTTATTGTAACAGTTTTTGAAAAAAAGAAGACATATTCCAAACTCGACGATAAACAAATTCTCTTTTTCAAACAGGATGAGTATTAACCCGTTGACGGTAGGTCTGCAACGGATTTTTAGAAAATAATTTTTAATTTTGTTTTTAAATTTGTATTTTTTATTTTTCTATTTTTTTAATTTTTAGTTAGCTCAGACGGTAGAGCGTTCGGCTAGAAATCACAAGGTTCCTAGTTCGATACCGGCCCTCGCCAACTCAGCGTATGAGTAGCACAGGGATCTGTGCGGTAAAATAAGGAGCTGATGGTAGGTGTGGCGCTCCACCTCAGACGCAAAAACAATCTCCAAGGTCTAGCGCTAGTGAAAAGGGGATAGACTCCCTCGCTGATTGGCTGATACCAACATTAGGCCGCCCCGACGAACTTTTTTTTTATTAATTAAAAAAAAACATTAAAATAATTAAAATCATTATATCAGATTTCTAAGAAAGGAAACGTTTGACCTAATTTAAATTAAAATGGACCTGATTAACATATGGACTAGCTTCTTCTAAAACATACAAATATTTTTCATACTTTCTAGTCATTCTTTTTACCTCAGAGAGAAACTAACATGTATAACGAGGAGTTAATCAACATATATAGAGAGAGGGGAAAGTGACAGGCAGAATGTTAGGTAAGAGACGGGTCAGTTTTTTACTTAATTGCAAATTAATTAGAACCAATTAAAATGATTCTTTTTTCAAACATAACTCAATCGTAGAACAGAGGTTTATTCTGATATGAATTTTGTGTCATTAAACTAGAAAGGAAAAAATCACAGCAAACAATCGTTGATTCACTTATATTTATAATATCTTATTATAATGGAGATTGTGTGTTTTTCTGTCTGTAGCCGAAACTCTATTACTACTCAAGTCACAATTCCATAGTTATTTACGCTACATTCTCATGATTTTATTTTATTTAAACTCAATTATTAATAAAATTGTTAAACATTATTAATACTGTTGACCATATCTACACACTAATAACATGCAATTGTATTTATATATACAACAAAATAGCGGATTACAGTGTGAACAGGGAGGCTAATTTGCATATTGATATTTAAAATTTGAATTTAATAAATATATGCTTAGTATTATTGATTTCTAATTGTTTGGTTTTATATTAATGAATATAAGCAAAAATCTCTTCAATAAATCTTAAATGAAATCCATTAACAAGAAGAAATAACTGTCATTTTATTTTTTACTTCCTCTTTTAACTAAATAGTTAAATTAGAAAAAATAACAATGAAAGACGAGAGAGATGGAAGAGTAAGTTTCAGTTGTTCTATTTTTCGATTATACTCCCTCTGTTTCAAAACTTTTTATCTGCATTCTTATTTAGTTTCATTAGCCTTTCCAATTTAATACAATATTTTATTGCATTAAAACTTAAATATTTGCACCCGGAGGGTGCATATATTTGCTAGTAATAATAAAATAATAGTATAATAATGCAAACAGCCTAGGTTTGGTTTTGTTTGTTTTACGGCATATCAACCTCAGTGGGTCATTTAATGTCGATACAGTTTTTAAATAAAGTAATGCTTAATGGATACACAATTTTGTTTATGAACTCATGTTTTTCTATTTAACCCATAGATGGGACCCTAACAGGTAATACCACTCCGTGTCAGAATGGACCGGGGATCAATGGTGATGAAGGGGTGCTCTACATTCCCCAAACCTACAATATTTTTCAGAATACAAGGTGTGTTAAAAATTGCAAAGAATCTCGATTATATATATATATATATATATATATATATATATATATATATATATTCCAATGCTTTAAAAAGACTAAACAAACAACGTTCACAAGAACATAACATACAAACACACACCACACACACATATATTATATATATATATATATATAATATATATATATATATATATATATATATATATATATTGCAGAAATCCTTCTATACAAGAAATAAACCATTATCGATTCTTTGAGAAGCCTTTCAGGAACGCAGCGGTCTGCAGAATCGGTTCAGAAAATGTCTAACTGATTTCTGGGGAACAGGATTATCTGAATGTCCACTCAGCTAAGTCGTTTGCCAAATATTAGTGCATAACACATACACATGATAATATTATTATTCATAAATGACACAAAGATATCACACGAAGACACTCACTAATAGATACTCCTATGTGAACACACACACATACATACATCCACATACACACACGTATATATATGTGTGTGTGTGTGTGAGTAAGATTTTATATATATTATGGACTCTCTCGTCGATTTTCGACGTATGAAGGTTCATACACACAGTGAACACCCACACAGGGATTTGTTTATAGTGGTGAAGGCTTGTGTTGGACCATCCACACTTTTTGGCACAGTCGATAGGAAAGAATTGGTGCATCAAGGTTTACCACAAACCCAATCAACGACCGTCCTCAGGAATTTTTGAATTCAGAGTTATCCCTCTCCTAGACTGGTTATCTACTCAAGGCTGAATAGCCCAGTCTGCCCTACTATTTAACCCATAGCTGGAGGGAATTTTGAATTCAGAGTTATCCCTCTCCTAGACTGTTTACCTACCCAAGGCTGAAGAGCCCAGTCTGCCCTACTATTTAACCTATAGCTGGAGGGGAAATATATGGATTCATACCTTTCCCAATGGTATTAGCGGTATGTGAAATGCCAACAGCTTTGTCTAGGAATTGAACTCGAATCGACGAGTATATATATATATATATATATATATATATTATATATATATATGGAAGTAAAAGATGGAAAAATCCGACAATATTAAGAAATTTGAAAAACGAAGTGTTCCAAAAATAAGAGGATTTTATTTATCAACGCTTAAACGTTTCGGTTTATTTAAACCTTCATCAGGATAGATTATGGGGTGAAGAAATTGATGGATGTCATCTACAAAACATCCATCAATTTATTTCCCCCATAATCTCCTGATGACGGTTTAAATAAACCGAAACGTTTAAGCGTCGATAAATAAATTTTTCTTATTTTTGGAACATAATACTATATTATATATATATATAATATATATATATATATATATATATATATAGAGAGAGAGAGAGAGAGAGATAGAACAGACTGAGATAGATAGATAGATAGATAGATCGATAGATAGAACAGACTGGGATAGATAGATAGATAGATAGATAGATAGAACAGACTGGGATAGATAGATTGATAGATAGATAGATAGATAGATAGATAGATAGATAGAACAGACTGCGTTAGGTATGAAGAGACTGAGATAGATAGATAGATAGATAGAACAGACTCAGATAGATAGATAAAAACAGACTGGGATAGATAGATAGATAGATAGATAGATAGATAGATAGAACAGAATCGGATAGATAGAACAGACTGTGGTAGATAGATAGATAGATAGATAGATAGATAGAAAGAACAGACTGGATAGATAGATATATAGATAGATAGATAGATAGATAGATAGAACAGACTGGGATAGATAGATATTATATAGATAGATAGATAGATAGAACAGACTGCGTTAGATATGAACAGACTGGATAGATAGATAGATAGATAGATAGATAGATAGATATAACAGACTGAGATAGATAGATAGATAGATAGATAGATAGATAGATAGATAGATAGATAGATAGAACAGACTGGAATAGATAGATAGATAGATAGATAGATAGATAGATAGATAAAAACAGACTGGGATAGATAGTTAGATAGATAGATAGCCTAAGTAGCCTAAGTAAATTGAAAATATAATTTTACAATGTAAAAGAACAAATCAAAATAATCGAATTTCACTATTCAACTAAGAGGTTTATATTTTCATCAGAAAGAAACTTTTGGTGTCAGAATAATTTCAAAAAATGTTGAATTCAAATGTCTTCCTCATTCACCTCATTTTGTCTGGCTGACTTCTTTTTGTGGGATTATTTAAAGGAGTGTGTATATTGGAATAAGCTTATGACATTGCTACAGCTCAAGAATAATATTTGTGCGAAGATAAGAGGATTGACCCCAGAAACCTTGAGCAAAGTCATACAACGAACTCGGATTAAGGTGCAAACTTTGTAACCGTGAAAATGGAGGCAAACTATAAGAAATATATTGGTTCTTCAAGTTGCTTCAAGTTGGCATCCTTCCGTCTATTAAAGACGATGGCGTAGTGTCCACTTTTTCTCTTCCTTCTGCCACTGCGTGAGTGGCTGAACGGACCAATTTTTGAATGGCAATCTCTGGCGCAGTGACTGCAAACAAACGGTGACGCTTGCTGGAGTTGCTGTTGTATCTCCTTCCTTTAGGCTCTCCTTTCTGCGGCGGCTTCTTTCCTCTCTTTTTCACTCCTTTTCGTTTCTTGTTTGACGAGGAGTCGCCAGGTCGCACAGTCTTCTGCACAAGCCTCCCATGTGTTGGTGTTGATGTGGCATGTCTTCATGTCCCTCTTGCAGACACCTACTTAGTGATCATCTCCACACATTACTACAACAACCAACATTAATGCCACAAAACCTGCCCTCAAACCCAACAAAGATCTGATGGCTTAACCTATTAATTATTACTTAATTAATTGTATTTTTTGTAAAAATTATCAGTATTTAATGGTGTGTCATTGTTTATATTGTGTAATATGTGAAAATAAACAATTTTGATTTGATTTGAAAAAAACATTCAATATCTTCGTAAATCGTGAATCAAAATTTTATAAAAAAACTATTTTCTTTAGATTATAGGCACATATTTAACAATCTGAAAATTAAATAATTTCATTTGTCATTTTTAAAATGAAAGATAACGTTAATATAAAAATCAATAATAAAAACGTACATAAAAATAGTAAAATTGATTTCTAATTTATTTGGAATTTTCATACGTTTTTTACAAAAAATTTTCCTTGTTTATATTATGTGATATGTGAAAATAAGCAATTTTGATTTGATTTTATCTTAATTGATTTGTTGATTTCCCTTGATTATGACTCAAAAGACTTAATGATTAAACTTTTGATACGAGGGGCGTTTAATAAGTAATGCCCCTGACCCACTTCCCATAGCAGTAGAGCAACGAAACTTGGCACAGTTATTAGTCTTTTTCTACATAGGAACCAGCCAGAGTTACGCATTTCTCCCATCGTTTGATGCAGCTCTGGAGACCGTTTTTGTAGAACACCCCAGGTTGGTCCTCCAACCACGACATGACTTCAGAAATCAAGGCTACATCATTTGAGAAATGTTTTCCTTTCGACCAGATCTGGGAGCTGTTTCCACAGAGTTCCGACCATGTTTGAATTCACGATGCCAGCATTTTACAAGCTCATATGATGGGGCATCATCACCATAAGTTACTTTCATTTCATCAAAAGTCTCCCGTGGTGTGCGTCCTTTCAAATACAAAAACCGGATCACTGCTCGACACTCAACAGGCTCCATTTCACACTTGACTCAGTTCAAACACCGGTAAATCAGAAACCACAATTAGTTCAGAGCTGTGATTTACCGCTTGATCTATAGAGATATGAATAATTGCACATGCACAATTTCAGCTAATCAAACAACTGGAAGTGGGTCAGGGGCATTACTTATCGAACGCCCCTCGTATGTTAGTCTTTTATGGATCATCCTGTATTTATTTAGTTTGGCTTAGTCTGCTAGACAGGTCATAGGTCACTTATAGTTCCTGTTTTGAGTAAGTAGGCACCCATTCTAAGTTCTGAGCACGCTAATCGCTATTTAACTTCGATAATCTGTCTGAAACCGATGTGTTCAGCGTGATTTGACCGTAACTCATTAAAAAGCTGCACGGAAGCACAAAGCTGCAGGGTTTGGGGACTTACAGTCCGCAATAATACTATTTTGTGTTTTAGGTTCTAGTTCTGGGGGTCTGAGAAATGCGAATCTTTCATCACCATTGCTCCCACGTCCACTCTCACCCGGAGTGGTAGTACCTGTTAGGTTCCCTTCCATGGGTTAAATAGAAAAATGTATTAGTATCTGCTCATAAGCACTGCTTTAGGTTCTGGTTCTGGGGGTCTGTATGCTATAAGCAAGCTGAGGGCTGGGTACTAAACTAAACAAAGCTTAGATAAGAATAAGAAAGTAGGAAGTTAAGCAACCATGTGCCTGTTCACTACTTGAATGGTTGACCAATTAGTAACAGTTGGTACACAAACCAATCCGATAACTCTGTTTCGGCTTCGTTTTAAAATTAGAAGAAGAAGAAGAAGAAGAAGAAGAAGAAGAAGAAGAAGAAGAAGAAAGAAGAAGAAGAAGAAGAAGAAGAAGAAGAAGAAGAAGAAGAAGAAAAAAAAGAAGAAGAAGAAGAGAAGAAGAAGAAGAAGAAGAAAAGAAAGAAGAAAAAAAGAAGAAGAAGAAAGAAGAAGAAAAAAGAAGAAGAAGAAGAAGAAGAAGAAGAAGAAAGAAGAAAAGAAGAAAAAAAAGAAGAAAAGAAGAAGAAAGAAGAAGAAGAAAAATGTGTAATTTCCTAGATTTTTTGTATTTTTTAATTCATTATTTACGGTGTTGGTTAGGGTTAGACTTATTGATATGGTTAGGCTTAACTTTCGCATCAGTATTTGTTGTTGAAGAATTAACTCAAGCCCTATCCATAGCCATAAATAATGTATTCTGTCATCATTTACGGCTATGGTTAGGATTAGTGTTACGGCTTCGTTTAAAATTAGCACTAGAAGAAGAAGAAGAAGAAGAAGAAGAAGAAGAAGAAGAAGAAGAAGAAGAAGAAGAAGAATTTAAGCAATAGTGAGCCTCATCACTACTTACATGGGTGATCAGTTAGTAACAGCAGGTATTCAAAGAAAGTTGAGGCCTTTGTGCTGGATTATGCAAAACTTGGTAAATTTTAGCATATGATTACCTTATTAATTTAGTTTTTTTAAACCTGTAAATGATCTGTTAGGTGTCCTTTTTGTTTCTTATGGGGGGGGGGCTTTTTTTTTTCTTTAAGTGATTAGTCTGAATTTGTCGTCTCTGGTTCTTCGTTCAAAACCAAATTTAAACCATTTGAATAATTCCTGACAATAAAAGAGGATTCTGTCTGCTGCAGTTCCTCTAATTTCCTGGCAGTGAATTGAAAGAAAGAAAGAAAGAAAAGAAAGAAAGAAAGAAAGAAAGGCAAATTTCTTTATATTGAATTGCAATTTCAATGCTTAATTATGTAGTTTTATATTAATTAGTTCCAGTGTCCTCCCACGCAAATGGGATTAAATACATGACCACTGATTAAACATTGGAATCCACAGACAGTCTTCTTTTACGTAATGGGACAGTGTAGATTTTACAAGCAAGTGATGTGTATATTTCTGCATGGCAGTGACAGTGAGAGTAGGTTACTGTATTTATCATCGACCCAAGAGAAGAATGATGGGACCATATGAGCTTTAGGCTTGATCTCGATTAAGAAAGAACATTTACACCGTCAATATGGGGAACAGACGATTTTTAGATTTTTTTAAAATTACAAATCTAACCCCTAATCCTAACCATGAACTCTACCAGCAACACTTTTACAAACTTTTTAACACATTTCAATGGTAATCTAATGAAATTTATCTGAAATTGTATTCTTTAATTCTGAAATTGTTTTCAGCTTAAGATTGTAAACCTGATCTTTCAATACCAAAAATAAGATGAATTTATAAATTCATCTTATTTTTGGAACACTTCGTTTTTCAAATTTCTTAATATATATATATATATATATATATATATATATATATATATGTGTGGACTCTCCTATCGTGAACGATAGATGAGGGTCAGCAGTGAGTGATTTGTTTCCTCCCATGTTGGGCATGCTATCAAGAAGATATTTTGTGTTTCCTTGTGTGTGATAGCAGCCCAGCCTTGCTGCGAGCTATGAAGCCACACTGATAGATGGAATTTCCTAAAGCAGGAGTCAGATGTTTTTGTTTTAAAGTTAGACGGGGCTGATCTCTGTGTTTCAGTCTATTTTCTTCAAAGCTGTTTAATTTAGCGAAACATGTCTAACGCCATTCTTTCCGATTTGATGCTAGATTTTTCCAAGCACTCAGGTTAATATTGAGGCGTTTCAAATTGTCCTTCAATTTGTCTTTATAGCGTAAGAGTGGATGTCCAATAGAACGCTTAGCATTTGGTAATTGTCCGTATAATATCTTCTTTAAAAGCTGTTCTCATTCATTCTGACAACGTGACCAGCTCACCTAAGCTGAACCTTGGCTAGTAAGGTTTCAATGCCAGCAATGTTGCATTCTTTTAATATTGTACTATTTTTTACTCTATCATCCCATTTTATACCGCAAAGACAACGCATGTGAAAGGCGTCAAGTTGGTTTATGTGCTTGCGGTAAAGTGTCCAAGTTTCAGCACCATACAGTACAGTAGAAAGCAAAACTGCTCTGTAGATGTTAATTTTTATTTTAAAGAGATACATCTTTAAGAGATACATCTTTGATATTCCATAATCGGTGCTTCAGATTGCCGAATGCAGTGCTTGATTTAGTTATGCTGAAATGGATTTCTTTGTCCATTTTTCCATCAGACGTGACTGTTGTTCCAAGATATTTAAACGTGTCTATCACGCCTCTTGAATTTGTATCTGACTCTATTGCCAGGGATCGAGACACAATTTCGTTGCAGTGTAGTTTAACCCCTCCTGCCAGGAAACACAAATAACCTTTGGGTGTTGTTATAATGAATTTATTCAGCAGGAAAGAGGTAAAAAACCTGGAAGGAAAAAATAAACATATGACAGACAAGGCAAATCAAGGTACAAAAGGCAAGGTAATTATAAGAAATACAGGGAACAGATAAGGGACACAAGGTAAATGGTCAGAGCAGGCAGAGACGATAACATCGTTAATAGTAGCAGGGACACAGGAAGTAGGAAGAGGTAGACAACCAGAGAGAGCAGGAGGAGGAGGTGAATGATAAACTCAAGGTCCCTTATGAACGTGGACCGGGATTCACTCAGAATAGTGCTATTTCAACATGAGTGAGAAGAGACAATATTTGTACTGAGTAGGAAAAGAAGCGAGGTGTTTCTGAGACAAGTGTCTGAGGAGGTGTTCGACTGAATGGCTGGGGTCGAACAGACATAACTAAGTGTGAAGCAGCGGTGAAGAATAGCATGTATTCTTGGAATAAACACCGTGTCAACAAAGGCTAGTGAATACGAAATAACTTTACTAAGTGCTAATAGTAAGAGTGAGAAATAATAACAATACATGTCATACAAGGGTCCGGGAAGATAATAGGCAATAATAGAAAATAATACGAGGGCAAGATTTTCTCACATAGAACAGAGAAATCAAGTCGGACAACAGATAAAAGTAAACAGTAGAAATAGCCGGTAACAAATTAGCTATTTAATGTTAGGAGTGAAGATAAGAAATCTCCTTACCGGGTGCCCGTAATAAACTTCTGAGAGGGAGAAGTCAGCAACACGTCTGATGGATGTCGTGGCGAGGTAGAAAGAGGATTGAATTTACCGCTGAATATGCTAGCCGGAAAAGGGCGGTGAAAATGCAAGAATAATCCCGTTTAGGAAAAACACACAGTTGGTCTAAGGGACGTAACTCTTAACGCAGGATCATAAATACGGACCAAGACAGTGTCAACAATCTTTAATGCTTTTCCATCAATCAAAACAGATGGATTTACAAGACGTGGATTGCTGCTTCGGGTTGGTACAGTAGTTCAGTTTTCTTTATACTGATAGTAAGTCTAAATGCTTTTGATGTCTCAGAGAATTTATAAATAATGGTCTGGATGTCTATAGGCTGTGTGCTAATAGAGCAGCATCGTCTGTAAAGAGAAGATCACGTACTAGCTGCATTTTGACGTAGCTTTAAACGTTGTTGACTGTATATGGTTCTGAATTCATCATTTATTCCTTCGCTTAGATCTGAGAATTCTTTCTCGAGCATAGCAGAAAAAAACAATGCAAATAGAAGTGGAGCAAAAACACAGTATTGCTTAGTACCGTTTGAGACAGAAAAAGTACTGGATTGCTCACTACATGATTTCACAGAAGCCCTCATTCCTACATACAAAGAGACGATGATATGAAGCAATTTATCTGGGACTCTTAATTTCGACAACACTTTCCACAGACCAGTCCGAGTCACAGTGTCAAAGGCTTTTGTGAAATCCACGAAAACCATAAATAAGTCTTTGTTTTGCTCTCGAGCTTTCTCCTGAGCCTGTAGAAGACAAAAATCATATCTACTGTTCCTCTACCTGAGCGAAAACGACACTGAGTTTCAGGTAGTGCTGATCCTGAGACAAAGTCATTAAGCCTGTTAAGGATGATACGACTAAGGATTTTGCCAGCAACCGAGAGAAGAGATATTCCTCTGTGGTTGTCACAGTCATACTTACTTCCTTTGTTCTTGTACAAATGGACAATTGGTTCGTCCTTAAATTTGTTGCGGGACTTCACCCTTGTCCCACACAAGGTTGAAGAATTTGCACAGCCTGTGTTTCAAAAGATTGGTTCCACATTTATAGAATTCAGTTGAAATTCCATCTTCGCCAGGTGCTTTTCCATTTGAAAGTTGATTGATAGCTTTCTTCACCTCAGGTATTGATGGGTTAGCAGAGAGGGATTGTACAACAGGTCTCTGGGGAAGATTGTCTATTACATGAGTGTCGAAAGACGATTTCTGATTCAGGACTGTAGAGAAATGTTCTGCTAAACGTTTGACAATATAACTTTGGCAGTCAAAAGAGTGTTATCCACTGACATGATTGGTGATAGACCATTGGAGATTGGACAAAAAAAAATCAGCAAGGGTTCGTTCCCCTAGCAAATCCATTTAATCAAAATGAAATATGATTATCCGACTGCCCTAGGTAATGTAGTTTCAGAATAGATATGGTTTGGGGTATAAAACCTTAGGCACAGAAACCGCGAATTTTCAATATAGGGAGTTTAACCACCATTACCCTCTGCAGAGGTGCAGTCGTATATTCTAAAGTCCCAGACGACTGGCTGAGATTAAGAAATTAAGTCAAAGTGTTGTAATCGAAACGGTAGAAATGTAAATATTTTATTAACAAGTAGATCCACAAAATGGTTTGTTTGTTTTTTTGTTTTTGTTTTTTTTTTTTTTTTTTTATTTATTGTTTTATTAAACTCAACACAACACGTGTCTCAGATTTTTCTTCACCAGGCTATTTAAAAAAACAAAATTCAAACCATTTGGCGGAACTTTTTTATTATATATATATATATATATATATATATATATATATATATATATATACTATTATTTGTATTTTTATTCCTATTTTTATTACTCTACAGCTGAGCAGGACAGGACAATTTTAAAAGGAAGGAAAAAAAAATCTGTTTTCAAATGCCTTAAAAATAAAGAATTCATCATTCGCATCTGATGAGTCGGGAGAATTAGACATTTTTGTCTAAGCTCCCTGAAATAGTCTATAATGCAAGATCTCTAAGTCTTTTGTTATTTATTTAAATATATATATATATATATATATATATATATCATTATCTCGACCGCGTTTGAACTTCAACGTAATATATTGAAATGTGTTAATATTTTGTGAATATTTATCATTTCCGGTTATTTATCTATGGTTTAAATTTCATTTGAATCATGTGGAAAAATACAGTAGTATGTGCCAACGGGGGATCAAAATGAAATATACTGATCCAAGTAAATTTGGTTATGTAGTTTCCGAATATAAATAGTTATAGGTGATCTATCTCTGAAACCCCAGGAGGAGTAAGTAAAAAAGATTTTGATAGAATGATTCAAGATCAAGCTTGTCAGCAGCCTCCTGCCAAGCTTCTGCCTTTGATGTCCACCAACTCTCCTTCATCTTTCTCAATCTTGCTTGTGATTTTCCTTTGGCTGATTTAAATGCAGCTTTCTTTGTTTTACATTTTTTATCGTTCATCCAGACTTGTTGACATTTATGCATGTTTTCGAGGAGAGGTTGTATTTCAAGATCATTTGAATCAAACCAATATTGATGTTTCCGATGAGCATACCTAAGTGTTTCTTTTACCGAGCTATAGAGAATATCCCGCAGACCCGACCATGCCGCTTCAACTTCATCCTCCATGTCAAAAAATATGACCTTGGAGTCAGATATTGTTTGGAAAGAGCTCAAGATTTTCGTATCTTTCAACTTTGTTACATTTACCTTTCTTGGTGGTTTAGCTCTGTTGTTTCGAACAGGTTTCCTTACATGCATGCCAGTGCAAGCATAAACAATCTTGTGATCTGAATAAACATTGCCCAATAGCTAGTGATCGAGTCAGCTTTATGTCACGACAATCACGACCACGAACTATAATGTATTCAATGAGATGTTCGTGGCCTGATCTAGGATGTCGCTAGGTGGTTTTGAAACTGTTCTGTTGCTGGAAAATCGTGTTGGTAATCACAAGACTGAATTCACAACAAAGAGACAGCAGTAATAGACCATTAGAGTTTACCTTTCCTACGCCATGTTTACCAATTACTCTTCCCCAAGTCAGTGTGTCACATCCAACACGAGCATTGAAGTCACCCATAACATAGAGTTTATCACGAAATGTTGTACGTCTTAGTAGAACACGAAGGTTACTGTAAAAGGATTCCTTTACCTCCTCAGTGGAGTCTATTGTAGGTCCATAACAACTCAGCAAGGTCGCATATTTATTCCTTCCGATAAGTAAACGAAGATATATCAGCCTGTCAGAAATACCAACTGGAAGAAAGCAATGTCATTTCTGATGGCAAACCCGACACTGAACTCTCTCTTCGCAGTTTCAGGGAGACCCACCCAAAAGACGGTGTAACCACCATCCATTTCTTTCAGTTCCCCTTTGTCTGGAAGCTTGGTTTCTGATAAAGCTGTAATACTAATGTTGTTTTGTTTAAGAACCCGTGTAATAATTGCAGAACTGCGTTCAGGTTTTTTTCTTGTTGTCTTGTAGTGTCCTTACGTTCCAAGATGCTATGAACATGTTGTTTTCGTTAATTTTAGATTTTCGGTGGCACAATTTAGATGCCCAGCCGGTCATGTCCGGACATGCAATTTTTGGGTCGCCTTTTATTGACCGTTACGCATGAGAGGAAAGCAGTGCCATCCCTAAATAGGGCTGCTTTGTTATGAGAGGAGGACACAATGTGTAGTAATTTCCGATTTTGTAATACACAACGGCCATCTGCCACTCACCATCCATGTGCGAAATTCAAGCTATAGACTTCCAGCGACATCCTCCGCCTGTCACCGTCGCTATCTCTTCCTCGCCATGGGATTTTGGAAAAAGAAAAAAAATCTCACGTTAGCAGTATTTTTAATCACTCAATTACTGATCAACCTGCACTATGATTTGTTTTGAGTGGTCTGTTGCTTGTGCTATGCAAAGCACACTCTCTCCATTAATACAACATAACCCATACAGGTGCACCATGTGTCACACGTTAAGTGTTTGTTTTGATCGCATGTCGTTTTATCACCGAGTTTGACTTCTCCAGGACATCAGGTATATGGCTGGTTACCATATACCTAGTGGGTTTGGGTGTAGTGAATTTTCTATTTCAGATTATTCATATTTCTGAACGCTAACAGTCGAAGTAATTGAATAAAAGTCTAATATAAATATATATATATATATATATATATATATATATATATATATATATATATATATATATAATAATAATTGGAATAGACTATCATTATTATTATTATTATCATCATTATTATATTTATTGTTATAGTTCTTCTTCTTATCATTATTATTATTATTATTTATTATTATTATTATTATCATTATTGCTACTAAGTCGTGCTATTAATATTTTAAACTGTTTAAATGATAAAGTAAACATATGAAATAGCAGAGGTGGTTCACCACTAGAATAGGCTCAGTTCTAATTAGTGATCATCCTCCACGCATCTATATATGTTGTGTGTGTGTGTGTGTGTGTGTGTGTGTGTGTGTGTGTTTTAATGTTATATGTAAAAAATAAACATATTTCTTTCTTTCTTTCTTCTAAACAGCTTTAGTGAACGGTAAGAAAATAGCGTTAAAAAAATCAAGACGCAACTAAATAGAATTGAATTCAAACGTAAAATATGAATCAAGAAATATCTAGCTAAGTAATGTTTATATTTTACGCAACTTCGAAAAAGAATCTTATAATCCTTTAAAAATCTGTAAATAAACAATGAATTTAAAAGATTAATGCGTGAATAAAAGTAAAAAGAATATCAAGATAAATACATACATGGTTTTCTTATTAGGCTTAATAACATAGTTAAATAATTTAAATGTAGCTATAAATACGTATTCTGTTTTTTGTTGTGTAATTTTAAAAGAAAAACAGAATTCCAGATATTTCACAATATGTATAAAATTACAGAAACTTATTAAATAGATTGTGATAATTATTTTTTTCTCCTCGCCCTCTTTCTATAACTGGTAGCGAGTTGGTGAGGTGGTCGCCGACTGGGTTGTCCCATTTCCTGTTTTTGAAGCAGACACCCCTCGTAGTGGTTTATACCAAGGCCTTAAAAGTCCGGCTGCGAGGCAGGTGAATAGACAAGAGAGTAGCACAGCTGAAAGCGAGTTGGTTATACGTGCAATTCCCCTTTTTTTTTTCCTCCAACTAATTGACCCAGTACGAGTAACAGTGGGTCGCGTTTTTGAAGTGGTTAGCTGCAAAGCCCACTAAATTTCGCATCCTCTTTATTTACCTGGTCTGGTGGCTACCCCACTAAATCTCGCTACTGGCCCCTTCCCCCTGCGTCGGGATAAGCGCCTCATATTTTTCCCGACAAATAAATAAATACAATACAATAAAAAGTACAACTCGGTTTTTTTTCGTTGCTCCAGCGATAAATTTATTGTTTTTAAAGGAAGTGACAATTATTATTTTTATTATTTTTCATTTATTTACTTAATAGTTGAATTACATCAATTCATACGCAATTATATACATTTAACTATGTGGAAATGTATGTTTACTACTACTCACTTATCATTGCGTTATTCGGTAATGTCACATTTCATGATATATAAGTTTAGATACCTCGTATATATATATATATATATATACATATATATATATATATATAATATATAATATATATATATAGTTCTCAGAAAAAATGTTTTATTTTTTTTATCTTACATACACGACACGTGTTTCTGATCTGTTGTCTTCTTCAGGCATTGAGTTATTAATTGGCAGAATATGTCCGATATTTGATAGGTTGTGTGTGTTTCTGCACTTTTCTGTTATGGCTGTTTTAATAACAGCCATAACAGAAAAATTAATAACTCAATGCCTGAAGAAGACAACAGATTAGAAACACGTGTGCATATGTAAGATAAAAGAATAAAACATTTTTTCTGGGAACATAATACATTTTGCGGACCTTCTTTTTTATAAAATATTAAATTTTTCGTTAAAGGATGATACGCACTAGGATTTTTCAGCAACGAGAGAGAGATATTCCTCTGTGTTGTCACAGGTCATACTTACTTCCTTGTGTCTTGTAACAATGGACAATTGGTTCGCCCCTTAAAATTGTGCGGACTTCACCCTTGTCCAACAAGTTGAAGATTTGCACAGCCTGTGTTTCAAGATTGGTTCCCATCATATAGAATTCAGGATTGAATTTCCATCTTCGCCAGGTGCTTTTCATTTGAAAGTTTGATTTGATAGTTTCTTCACCTCAGGTATTGATGCCCTTACAGAGAGGGATTGTACCAAAGGTCTGGGAAGATTGTCTATTACATGATTGTCGAAAGACGATTTCTGATTCAGGACTGTAAGAAATGTTCTGCTAACGTTTGACAAGATAACCTTTGGCAGTAAAAGAGTTGTTATCCCTGACATGATGTGTGATAGACCATGTGGAGATTGTACAAAAAAAAATCAGCAAGGGTTCGTTCCCCCTAGCAATATCATTTAATCAAATGAAATATATTATCGACTGCCCGGGTAATGTAGTTTAGAATAGTATAGGTTTTGGGGTATATAAACCTTAGGCAACAGAACCGGAATTTTCACATATAGGAGTTTAACCACCATTACCCCTCTGCAGAGGTGCAGTCGCGTATATTCTAAAGTGCCCAGACGACTGGCTGAGATTAAGAAATTAAGTCAAAGTGTCTTGTAATCGAAACGTGAAATGAAATATTTTATTAACAAAGTAGATCCACAAATGGTTTGTTTGTTGTTTTTTTTGTTTTTTTTATTTTATTTTATTTATTTTTTTATTAAACTCACAAACACGTGTTCAGATCTTTTCTTCACCAGGCTTATTTAAACAAAACCAAAATTCAAACCATTTGGCGAACTTTTTTTATTATAATAATATATTATATATAGATATATATTATATGTATATATAATTATATATCTATTATTTTATTTTATTTCCTATTTTTATTACTCTACAAGCTGAGTCAGGACAGGACAATATTAAAAGGAGGAAAAAAAAAAATCTGCTGTTTCAAATGGCCTTAAAATAAAGAATTCATCATTTCGCGATCTGAATGCAGTCGGGAGAATATGACATTTTGTCTAAGCTCCCTTGAAATCAGTCCTATAATGCAAGATCTCTAAGTCTTTTGTTATTTATTATAAATATAATATATATATAGTAGTATATAGTATATCATTTCGACCGCGTTTGAACTTCAACCGTAATATATTGAAATTGTGTTAATATTTTGTGAATATTTATCATTTCCGGTTACTTTATCTATGTTTAAATTTCATTGAATCATGTGGAAAATATACGTAGTATGGCCAACGGGGATCAATTGAAATAATGATCAACGTAATTTGGTTATGTAGTTTCCTGAATATAAATAGTTAGTAGGTGATCTATCTTCGGAAACCACCCAGGAGGAGTAGTAAAAAAGATTTTGATAGGAATGATTCAAGATCAAGCTTGTCAGCGCTTCCTGCCATCTTTTTGCCTTGATGTCCACGCACTACTCCGTCATCTGTTCCTCATCTTGCTCTGTTTTTCTTTGTGCTGAATTTAAATGCAGCTTTCTTTGTTTTACCATTTTTTCATCGTTACATCCAGACTTGTTGACCATTTAATGATGTTTTCGAGGAGAGGTTTATTTCAAGATCATTTGAATCAAACCAATCTTGATGTTTCCGATGAGCCATAACCAAGTGTTTCTTTACGAGCTATAAATATCCCGCAGACCCGACCATCGCTTCAACTTTATACTCCATGTCAAAGTAATGTACCTTTGGAGTCAGATATGTTTGGGAAGACGCTCCAGATTTTCGTATCTTTCCAACCTTGTTACACTTTACCTTGCTTGTGGTTAGCTCTGTTGTTTCGAACAGGTTTGTTCTTAATGCAATGCCAGTGCAAGGCTAAACAAATCTTGTTAGATCTGAATAAACATTGCTCATAGCTAGTGATCGAAGTTCAGCTTTATGTCAGCGACAATCACGACCACGAACCTATAATGTATTCAACTGGATGTTGCGTGGCTGATCTAGGAGTGTCGCTAGGGTGGTTCTTGAACTGTTCGGCTTGCTTGGCAATGCCGTGTTTGGAATTCACAAGACGAATTCACCAACAAAGAGACAGCAGCTAACAGGACCATTAGAGTTTCCTTCCTACGCCATGTTACCAATTACTTCTTCCCAAGTCAAGTGTGTGCACATCCACACTGAGCATGAAGTCACCCATGACATAGATTTTACACGAAATGGTTGTACGTTGTAGAAACGAAAGGTTACTGTTAAAGATTCCTTTACCTCCTCAGTTTGAGGTCTATGTAGGTCCATAACAACTAGCAAGGTCGCATATTGTATTCCTTCCGACTAGGTAAACGAAGATATATCAGCTGTCAGAAAATACCATAACTGGAAGAAAGCAATGTAATTTCTTATGGAAAGCCGACACCGGACTCTCGCAGTTTCCGGCAGGACCCACCCAAAGAAGGCTGTAACACACACAATTTCTTTCAGTTCCCTTTGTCTGAAAGCTTTCGGTTTCTGAAAGCTGTAATACTAATGTTGTTTGTGTTAAGACGTGTAATATTGGCAGAACTGCGTCAGGTTTTTTCTTGTTGTCTTGTGCAGGAAAGTCGAATGTTTTGTTTAAAGTTAGAACGGGCTGATGTTGTGTTCAGTCTAATTCTTCTTTCAAAGCTGTTAATTTAGGCGAAACATGTCTAAACTAACGCCATTTCCTTCCGATTTTGATGCTTTAAAGATTTTTTTTTTCCAAGTCATCAGTTTATATTGAGGCGTTCAAATTGTCCTTCAATCCTTCTATATATCGAGCATAAGGAAGTGGACACTGGTGCCTCACACACAACGACCCACTCAACTACACTCACTGGTAATTGTCCGTTAATCTGTCCTTTAAGCCTGTCTCAATTCATGTTGACACCGTGACCAGCTCACTAAGCTGAACCTTGGGCTAGTAAGGTTTCAATGCAGCAGTGTTGCATTTCTTTTAAATAGTGCTATTTTACCTCTATCATTCCATTTTATCGCAAAGACAGCATGTGAAAGGGTCAAAAGTTGGGGTTTTTTTGTCTTGCCGGTAAAGTGTCAACGTTTTTAGGCAACACAGTAAGTAGAAATCAAACAACTGTTCTGTAGATTGTGTAATTTTTATTTTAAGAGACTTACATCTCTTTAAGAAAGAGATACATTTTGTATTCCATAATCGGTGCTTCACGATTGGGCGAATGCAGTGCTGTGATTTAGTTTATGATGAAATGTGATTTCTTTGTCCATTTTTTTGTCATCAAGACGTGACGGTTGTTCCAAGATTATTCTCAAACGTGGTCTATGCATCGACCTATTAATTTGTATCTGCTCTAATTGCCAGGGATCGAGACCACAATATCGTTGCAGTGTAGTTAAAACCTCCTCACTGCCAGGAAACACAAATACCTTGGGTTTGTTATACATGACATTATTCAGCCAGGTAAAGAGTAAAAACCTGGAAGGAACATATAACATATGACAGACGCAATCACAGGTACAAAAGGGCACGGTATTATAAGAAATTAACAGGGAACGTAAGGGACACAGGTAAATGTAGAGAGGCAGAGACGATAACATCGTTAACTAGTAGCAGGGAACAGGAATAGGAAGAGGTAGACCACCAGAGAGAGCAAGGAGGAGAAGGTGAATGATAACTCAGGGTCCTTTTTTATAATTCCTTATGAACGTGGACCGGGATTCACTCAGATAAGTGCTATTCAACATAGTGAGCAAGAAGACAATATTTGTACTGAGTAGGAAAGAAGCGAGGGTGTTTCTGAGACAAGTGTCTAGAGGGAGGTGTTCGCTGAATGCTGGGGTCGACAGACATATATAAGTGTGAAGCGCGGTGAAGAATAGCATGTATCTTGAATAAGACACCGTTCAACAAAGGCTAGTGATATAGAAAACTTTTACTTAAGTCTAATAGTTAAGAGGTGAGAAATAAAACAATTACATGTCATACAAGGTCCGGGAAAGATAATACGGCAAATAATAGAGAAATAATAACGAGGGAAGATTTCTCCAACATAGAACGAGAGAAAATTCCAAAAGGTCGGACAACAGATAAAAGTAATAAGTAGAAAATAGCCGGGTAACAAATTAGCTATTTAATGTTAGGGGGAGTGAAGATAAGAAATCTTCTTAGGTGCCCGTTAATAACTTCTGAGAGGAGAAGTTCAGCAACAGTCTGAGGATGTCGTGGTCGAGGTAGAAGAGGATTGATTTACCCGCTGAATATGGCTAGCCGGAAAGGGCGGTGAAATGAAGACATAATCCGTTAGGAAAAAAACACACAGTTGGTCTAAGGGACGTACTCTTAACGAGGACATAAAATAGGACCAAGACAGGCAAGACGAATCTTTAATCTTTCCATCAATCAAAACAGATGGATTTACAAGACGTGGATTGCATGCTTCGGGTTGGTACAGTAGTTCAGTTTTCTTTATACTGATAGTAAGTCTAAATGCTTTTGATGTCTCAGAGAATTTATAAATAATGGTCTGGATGTCTACTAGGCTGTGTGCTAATAGAGCAGCATCGTCTGTAAAGAGAAGATCACGTACTAGCTGCAAGGAGATTTTGACGTAGCTTTAAAACGTTGTTGACTGTATATGCCACCATCTGTTCTGAATTCATCATTTATTCCTTCGCTTAGATCTGAGAATTCTTTCTCGAGCATAGCAGAAAAAAAAAACAATGCAAATAGAAGTGGAGCAAAAACACAGTATTGCTTAGTACCGTTTGAGACAGAAAAAGTACTGGATTGCTCACTACATGATTTCACAGAAGCCCTCATTCCTACATACAAAGAGACGATGATATGAAGCAATTTATCTGGGACTCTTAATTTCGACAACACTTTCCACAGACCAGTCCGAGTCACAGTGTCAAAGGCTTTTGTGAAATCCACGAAAACCATAAATAAGTCTTTGTTTTGCTCTCGAGCTTTCTCCTGAGCCTGTAGAAGACAGAAAATCATATCTACTGTTCCTCTACCTGAGCGAAAACGACACTGAGTTTCAGGTAGTGCTGATCCTGAGACAAAGTCATTAAGCCTGTTAAGGATGATACGACTAAGGATTTTGCCAGCAACCGAGAGAAGAGATATTCCTCTGTGGTTGTCACAGTCATACTTACTTCCTTTGTTCTTGTACAAATGGACAATTGGTTCGTCCTTAAATTGTTGCGGGACTTCACCCTTGTCCCACACAAGGTTGAAGAATTTGCACAGCCTGTGTTTCAAAAGATTGGTTCCACATTTATAGAATTCAGTTGAAATTCCATCTTCGCCAGGTGCTTTTCCATTTGAAAGTTGATTGATAGCTTTCTTCACCTCAGGTATTGATGGGTTAGCAGAGAGGGATTGTACAACAGGTCTCTGGGGAAGATTGTCTATTACATGAGTGTCGAAAGACGATTTCTGATTCAGGACTGTAGAGAAATGTTCTGCTAAACGTTTGACAATATAACCTTTGGCAGTCAAAAGAGTGTTATCCACTGACATGATTGGTGATAGACCATTGGAGATTGGACAAAAAAAAATCAGCAAGGGTTCGTTCCCCCTAGCAAATCCATTTAATCAAAATGAAATATGATTATCCGACTGCCCTAGGTAATGTAGTTTCAGAATAGATATGGTTTTGGGGTATAAAACCTTAGGCACAGAAACCGCGAACTTTCAATATAGGGAGTTTAACCACCATTACCCTCTGCAGAGGTGCAGTCGGTATATTCTAAAGTCCCAGACGACTGGGCTGAGATTAAGAAATTAAGTCAAAGTGTTGTAAATCGAAACGGTAGAAATGTAAATATTTTATTAACAAGTAGATCCACAAAATGGTTTGTTTGTTTTTGTTTTGTTTTTTTTATTTTTTATTTATTTATTGTTTTATTAAACTCAACACAACACGTGTCTCAGATTTTTCTTCACCAGGCTATTTAAAAAAACAAAATTCAAACCATTTGGCGGAACTTTTTTATTATATATATATATATATATATATATTATATATATATATATATATATATATACTATTATTTGTATTTTTATTCCTATTTTTATTACTCTACAGCTGAGCAGGACAGGACAATTTTAAAAGGAAGGAAAAAAAAAATCTGTTTTCAAAATGCCTTAAAAATAAAGAATTCATCATTCGCATCTGATGAGTCGGGAGAATTTAGACATTTTTGTCTAAGCTCCCTGAAATAGTCTATAATGCAAGATCTCTAAGTCTTTTGTTATTTTTTTAAAATATATATATATATATATATATATATATATTTCTCGACCGCGTTTGAACTTCAACCGTAATATATGAAATGTGTTAATATTTTGTGAATATTTATCATTTCCGGTTATTTATCTATGGTTTAAATTTCATTTGAATCATGTGGAAAAATACAGTAGTATGTGCCAACGGGGGATCAAAATGAAATATACTGATCCAAGTAAATTTGGTTATGTAGTTTCCGAATATAAATAGTTATAGGTGATCTATCTCTGAAACCCCAGGAGGAGTAAGTAAAAAAGATTTTGATAGAATGATTCAAGATCAAGCTTGTCAGCAGCCTCCTGCCAATCTTTTGCCTTTGATGTCCACCAACTCTCCTTCATCTTTCTCAATCTTGCTTGTGATTTTCCTTTGGCTGATTTAAATGCAGCTTTCTTTGTTTTACATTTTTTATCGTTCATCCAGACTTGTTGACATTTATGCATGTTTTCGAGGAGAGGTTGTATTTCAAGATCATTTGAATCAAACCAATCTTGATGTTTCCGATGAGCATACCTAAGTGTTTCTTTTACCGAGCTATAGAGAATATCCCGCAGACCCGACCATGCCGCTTCAACTTTATCCTCCATGTCAAAATATATGACCTTGGAGTCAGATATTGTTTGGAAAGAGCTCAAGATTTTCGTATCTTTCAACTTTGTTACATTTACCTTTCTTGGTGGTTTAGCTCTGTTGTTTCGAACAGGTTTCCTTACATGCATGCCAGTGCAAGCATAAACAATCTTGTGATCTGAATAAACATTGCTCAATAGCTAGTGATCAAGTCAGCTTTATGTCACGACAATCACGACCACGAACTATAATGTATTCAATGAGATGTTCGTGGCCTGATCTAGGATGTCGCTAGGTGGTTTTGAAACTGTTCCGTTGCTGGAAAATCGTGTTGGTAATCACAAGACTGAATTCACAACAAAGAGACAGCAGTAACAGACCATTAGAGTTTACCTTTCCTACGCCATGTTTACCAATTACTCTTCCCCAAGTCAGTGTGTCACATCCAACACGAGCATTGAAGTCACCCATGACATAGAGTTTATCACGAAATGTTGTACGTCTTAGTAGAAAACGAAGGTTACTGTAAAAGGATTCCTTTACCTCCTCAGTTGAGTCTATTGTAGGTCCATAACAACTCAGCAAGGTCGCATATTTATTCCTTCCGATAGGTAAACGAAGATATATCAGCCTGTCAGAAATACCAACTGGAAGAAAGCAATGTAATTTCTTATGGCAAACCCGACACCGGACTCTCGCAGTTTCCGGGAGACCCACCCAAAAGAAGGTGTAACAACCATCCATTTCTTTCAGTTCCCCTTTGTCTGAAAGCTTGGTTTCTGATAAAGCTGTAATACTAATGTTGTTTTGTTTAAGAACCCGTGTAATAATTGCAGAACTGCGTTCAGTGTTTTTTTCTTGTTGTCTTGTAGTGTCCTTACGTTCCAAGATGCTATGAACATGTTTGTTTCGTTAATTTTAGATTTTCGGTGCACAATTTAGATGCCAGCCGGATCATGTCCGGACATGCAATTTTTGGGTCGCCTTTTATTGACCGTTACGCATGAGAGGAAAGCAGTGCCATCCCTAAATAGGGCTGCTTTGTTATGAGAGGAGGACACAATGTGTAGTAATTTCCGATTTTGTAATACACAACGGCCATCTGCCACTCACCATCCATGTGCGAAATTCAAGCTATAGACTTCCAGCGACATCCTCCGCCTGTCACCGTCGCTATCTCTTCCTCGCCATGGATTTGGAAAAAGAAAAAAAATCTCACGTTAGCAGTATTTTTAATCACTCAATTACTGATCAACCTGCACTATGATTTGTTTAGAGTGGTCTGTTGCTTGTGCTATGCAAAGCACACTCTCTCCATTAATACAACATAACCCATACAGGTGCACCATGTGTCACACGTTAAGTGTTTGTTTTGATCGCATGTCGTTTTATCACGAGTTTGACTTCTCCAGGACATCAGGTATATGGCTGGTTACCATATACCTAGTGGGTTTGGGTGTAGTGAATTTTCTATTTCAGATTATTCATATTTCTGAACGCTAACAGTCGAAGTAATTGAATAAAAGTCTAATATAAATATATATATATATATATATATATATATATATTATATATTATATATATATATATATATAATATAATTGGAAGTAGACTATCATTATTATTATTATTATCATCATTATTATATTTATTGTTATAGTTCTTCTTCTTATCATTATTATTATTATTATTATTATTATTATTATTATCATTATTGCTACTAAGTCGTGCTATTAATATTTTAAACTGTTTAAATGATAAAGTAAACATATGAAATAGCAGAGGTGGTTCACCACTAGAATAGGCTCAGTTCTAATTAGTGATCATCCTCCACGCATCTATCATATGTTGTGTGTGTGTGTGTGTGTGTGTGTGTGTGTGTGTGTGTTTTAATGTTATATGTAAAAAATAAACATATTTCTTTCTTTCTTTCTTTCTAAACAGCTTTAGTGAACGGTAAGAAAATAGCGTTAAAAAAATCAAGACGCAACTAATAGAATTGAATTCAAACGTAAAATATGAATCAAGAAATATCTAGCTAAGTAATTGTTTATATTTACGCAACTTCGAAAAAGAATCTTATAAATCCTTTATAAATCTGTAAAATAAACAATGAATTTAAAAGATTAATGCGTGAATAAAAGTAAAAGAAATATCAAGATAAATACATACATGGTTTTCTTATTAGGCTTAATAACATAGTTAAATAATTTAAATGTACTATAAATACGTATTCTGTTTTTGTTGTGTAATTTTAAAAGAAAAACAGAATTCCAGATATTTCACAATATGTATAAAATTACAGAAACTTAAATTAAATAGATTGTGATAATTATTTTTCTCCTCGCCCTCTTTCTATAACTGGTAGCGAGTTGGTGAGGTGGTCGCCGACTGGGTTGTCCCATTTCCCTGTTTTTGAAGCAGACACCCCCTCGTAGTGGTTTATACCAAGGCCTTAAAAGTCCGGCTGCGAGGCAGGTGAATAGAACAAGAGAGTAGCACAAGCTGAAAGCGAGTTGGTTATACGTGCAATTCCCCTTTTTTTTTCTCCTCCAACTAATTGACCCAGTACGAGTAACAGTGGGTCGCGTTTTTGAAGTGGTTAGCTGCAAAGCCCACTAAATTTCGCATCCTCTTTATTTACCTGGTCTGGTGGCTACCCCACTAAATCTCGCTACTGGCCCCTTCCCCCTGCGTCGGGATAAGCGCCTCATATTTTTCCCGACAAATAAATAAATACAATACAATAAAAGTACAACTCGGTTTTTTTTCGTTGCTCCAGCGATAAATTTATTGTTTTTAAAGGAAGTGACAATTATTATTTTTATTATTTTTCATTATTTACTTAATAGTTGAATTACATCAATTCATACGCAATTATATACATTTAACTATGTGGAAATGTATGTTTACTACTACTCACTTATCATTGCGTTATTCGGTAATGTCACATTTCATGATATATAAGTTTAGATACCTCGTATATATATATATATATATATATATATATATATATATATATATATATATATATATATATATATAGTTCTCAGAAAAAATGTTTTATTTTTTTTATCTTACATACACGACACGTGTTTCTGATCTGTTGTCTTCTTCAGGCATTGAGTTATTAATTTGGCAGAATATGTCCGATATTTGATAGGTTGTGTGTGTTTCTGCAACTTTTCTGTTATGGCTGTTAATAACAGCCATAACAGAAAAATTAATAACTCAATGCCTGAAGAAGACAACAGATTAGAAACACGTGTCGCATATGTAAGATAAAAAGAATAAAACATTTTTTCTGGGAACATAATACATTTTGCGGACCTTCTTTTTTATAAAATATTAAATTTTCACCCGTTGGAACCAGAACAACATTATATATATATATATATATATATATATATATATATATATATATATATAGATATAGATATAGATATAGATATAGATATATATAAAATTATACGATTCGAGTTCAATTCCTCGATGAAGCTGTTGGCATTTCACATAGCGCTAATACCTTTGGGAAATATATATGAATCCATATATTCTCCCTCCAGCTATGGGTTAAATAGTAGAGCAGACTGGGCTCTTTAACCTTGGGTAGGTAATCAGTCTAGGAGAGGGATAACTCTGTATTCAAAATTCCTGAGGTCAGTCGTTGATTGGCTTCGTGGCATTCCTAGATGCACCAATTCTTTCCTATCGATTTCTTCTATCAGTTAGTCTTAAAGTCAACGACTCATTTTTCCGAAACAGTTAAATTCTGTTATTCTTAAAGTTTTATGTACATAAGTAGCACTCCGTCACCCCCCAAAAATCGTATTATTGGTTATTTCCTATAAGTCTAACATGATCAAGGGGGAACCACTCTTGACTGATAAATTATTTATTTATTTATTGATCTACTAGAAAAAAAGAAGACGGGGGTTAGGCTTTAGGGTTAGGGTTAGGGTTAGGGTTTAGGGTTAGTTTAAATGGAAAATAAATAAATAATTTATCAGTTAAGAGTGGTTTCCTTTTATAGGAAATAATTGTATTATTTTTCCTATTTTGCCGTATCAATTTAAAAAAATTTTTTTTTTTCTATTTTTACTTCTTTGTACATTTTCTGCAGGAGAAATGTATTTCTGTAACACATTATTTTATATTTGTTGTTATCATTTATATATTTCATGTATTCTTTAGATTATTCGGTCTATTGTCCTCATCTTTGTTATCTACACAACGTTTTGACAACGATGTGCCCTCCGGCCTTCTTCGGGTGTTTCTTGTCAAACTCGGGAACCTTCTCGGGCTCGGGAACCTTCTCTTCGAACTTGAGAGAAGGTTCCTGACTCCAAGAAACTCCCCGAATTCGAGAAGGAACACCTGAAGAAGGCCGCAGGGTACATCGGCCGAAACGTTGTGTAGATAACACAAAAGATGAGGACAATAGTCGAATATTCCAAATAATCTAAATTCTCAAGCCTCATCTAAAAATTCTGAGAAATAGCAAGCAATTTTAGTTCTCTTATTTTCTTCCTTAATAAATTACTGATTGTTTCTCTGAATGTTTGAGATGAGGCTTGATGATTAGTATTATCTGCGTTATTCGGACTATTGTCCCCATCTTCATTGTTATTTGTACAACGTTTCGGACGATATGCCCTCCAGCCTTCTACAGGTATTTCTTGTCGGACTTGGGAACCTTCTCGAACTCGGGAACTTTCTTGTCGTAATCGGGAGCCATCACGGAACTTTGAACCTAACCCTTTATTTAGTCCACGGGGGTATCCTGTTCTCAATCCGCTAACCATATCTGGGGTAGGAGTTGTGTTAATTATTTTTCTATATTACTGCTTCTACTTAGGATTGAACTCGGGATTCAGAGATAACTGTCACTTAGAACTGTCTTAACCTAACTACCTTCTCCACTAGGCCATGTGTCCAATTGGACAATTGAGTGTGAATTTTGGGAACTTATAAACCTGATGTCTTGATTTGGCTAGAATATCTACCTATTTACTTATGTATGATTTTTTACCTAGACTCATATTGTGCTTTTCTTTTTTATTTTTTGAAGAAGGCCGGAGGGCATATCGGCCGAAACGTTGTACAAATAACAATGAAGATGGGGACAATAGTCCGAATAACGCAGATAATATTAAATTATTGTTTGTATACAATATTTCAAAATGTTCTTAATTTTTCTTTCTTCGTTTAAATTTTCATTTAGTTTTATAACTTTTCCTCTGTTTTTAGTTTTAACTTGTATTATCTTTAATATTCTTTTTTATTCTCCTCCATTTTCGATTTTTCTTACAAGTTTAGAAATTTGTTGAAATTTGCCATTTTCTTCATATTTTAGTGTTACCATTATTAATCTGTTTCTATTATTAGAACGAAAGAGAGAAATAAAGAGAGAAACAAATACTATAAGAGAGAAAGAGAAAAAAAGAATAAAGGGTTTGGGTGCAAAGTTTCATGAAGGCTCCCGAATTACAAGAAGGTTACCGAGTTATAAAAAAAATAAATAGAGATAAAAAGAAAATATTAAACTATTTGAAAGAAAGAAAGAAAGAAAGAAAGAAAGGCCAAACGGGAAAAAAAGGAAGAAAGAAAAATTCTACGAGATAAAAAAGAAAGAAAAAAAGGAAGGACAAGCTATAAAACAAATACGTACAATATTCTTTTCGACATTTCCTTTTCTTTATTAATTAAATAAAGAACACCTTTATTTTTTTTTTTTTTTATTCTTCCAAATTAGAAATGATCATTTTGCTCGAACGATTTTTATGTTAATGCTTATTTAAATGCTTTTTCGGATGTGATTTCCACGATT
Source organism: Doryteuthis pealeii (assembly GCA_023376005.1). Lineage (NCBI taxonomy): Eukaryota > Metazoa > Mollusca > Cephalopoda > Myopsida > Loliginidae > Doryteuthis > Doryteuthis pealeii. The sequence goes on from CM042173.1 coordinate 15,846,939, forward strand.
TCATTTACAATTTCCTTATAATAGTTTCTTGTTAAATCTGTCCAGGTTTTAACAATTTCTCTAAAAAAAAGAAAGATCTTTATTAATGACTTCTTCCATATTAGAAATTATCATATTGTTCGAACAATTTTTATGTCCATGATTTTTTTAATGCATTTTTCTTTTGGGTGGTCTAAAAGATTTAAGATAATATTAATCTTCTGCAAGTCTCTCTAGCAAACGAAATGTAATTCCTTTCGCCGTCAGTACAGTCTCTACCAACTGAGCAGGTTACTCTCACTTACTGACACCCCAAATAGCAGTCGTCAGATTTCACTTGCCGTCCAAACACTTGCTTTCTTCCTCACTCGCCGTGTCAGCGACAGTCCGTCTTATTCCTGCTCGTTGGCTGCGCTTATGCAAATTCCGATATACCTCATCCGGGTTTCTGCCAACAGCATTTCAGCTCCGAGGAAGTAGCGAGTTTGAATATCCGTAGCCACTCGCCACACTCTTCCCCCTCGCACAGGCCAAACATATCCGACGCGCTTTGTTTGGGGGGGGGGGAATCTGCTTGTTCATAGGTCTGCCTTTCAATTTCGTCACACGATTTCATTTACAATTCCCTTATGACCAGTTCTTGTTATATCTGCCCAGTTTTTTTTTTATTGAAACACAAAATATTTATTAATGACTTTTCAAGTTTTTCAATTATTTCTGGTATAAAGTTTGTAATTTTTTAAACTTTGTATTTTTACGTTGCAATTTATTTCCTCGTGAGTAATTTTCAATTTTTCTTTTCTTTTCTTTTTTCCAAAATTAAAATACAATGGACATTGCCAGCCGCTTATCTTTTCGCACATTGCTTTTCAGTGTCCTTCCAATCCGTCGCATCTTGTAAGACATCATCTTTCACAATATTTACAATTGTAAAAAAAAAAAAATGATGCAAAATCCTAAAATGTGACTCGACCATCTCACCCTTGGTAAAAACAGAAGACAAAACAAACAAAAAAGAAACAAAAAAAAATGGCTGAAACGCAGTTTGAAAAATGCTCGAAGTAATCTTAATAGCAAGTAGTGCACGGTGATTGGCTGCCTTGAATGTTGAGTCACCGGACAACGAACCAATCAGAGAGAAGAGATAAAGGTGCTGGCGTTAAGATTATTGGATTTTTCAAACGTTAGGGAGTTAGTAGTAGCCAGAATTTTAAGAGGAGAAGAGTTATTGGGTCCTTCTAGGTAGTCAAAGAAAAACAGTTCTGTTGTAATGTTATCGCAATAGGTGATAAATATTTGTTTTGGAGAAAATATAATATCAAGAATTTAGATAAATGTCGTATCTTAATTTCGTTTGTTTGTTTGTTTTGTTTTACGTCATATCAACTACGATGGGTCATTTAATGCCGGCAAAATTTTAGTAGTCCCTACAAAATGTGGTATTTGTTCAAAATAAATAATATTCAGATTATTTTAATTTGATTGTGCCAATCTCCCCCGTTCCAGTTTATCTATTGCCAAATAAATTACTGGTAGTTTATTTTTTAAGTGAAATTTTAAACAATTTAAATACAAATTATATACATACAAACGTATCAATTTTGAAACAATATAAATAATAAATTCCATAAATTATATCTAAAAAACAACCATCCATGAATCAATTTTCCACAACCATAAACGAATGATTGATGTAATTAAATATGGATGAACACAATGCCAGTATTATTTAAAAAGTTCTGCAGATTTTTCTATCGTTTAAAAATGTTCTCAATATAGTTTTAATTTTGTTTCGATTGTATTGGATTGTACCAACGTTAAAGTTTCGGTTTGCTTTGGTTTGTTTGCTTAATGGCATATTGTTGTAGAGGAGTGAACAACCCTACAAGATGGACTGACCCAGAAGCATTTAAGAGTCGACGCAGCAGTGACTGAGGTCGGAATTTATTCGAACGAAATTGCTGCGTCAACTCCAACTATTTGAACCTCCTTATTTGTACGTTTGTCTTGTGATTTGTACTACTTCTTTGTTCTATGTTAAGTGTTGAATAAATGCATATTCACACATCCTGTATTCTCTGTGGATTCCTTTTGCCACCTCAAGGATACAACACATATCAACCTTCGTGGGTTATGTGATGCCAAATCCATCTTTGCAGAAGAATGGTGGTACTATTTAACCCATACCTTTCCCAAGGGTATTAGTCCGAAAATGAATAGTGCGACTGGAGTTGGCTTACTGCGATGTAGTAGTCAGTACTTTAGCCACTACTCCACGTAGACCCCCCCTTCCCGACCCTGATGACTATAAGTCAAGTTATTCATTTCTTGATCGGTTCGAAAACTTTTCTGTATAGACTGGGATTTCTAGCATTAATAGGGAAATCGATCTAGGAGAAGGAAAACGCTGAATTCAAACCTGCTGTACTCCTCTTAGAAATTGACCTTTTGTCACATTCTGCCCATGACGGAGTTGTTGGGTAAATACATATTGACAGTACATACTGTTACAAAGTGGTCACCCACTTAAGTACTAAACAGTGTCGGTGTTGCTTAACTTCGGTGATCAGGTGGTAATCTGTGCCTTAAGAATGCTTAACTATATGTCAAATTATTTCGTTTTCTTGATCGGATCGATTTGGTTTGTTTTGGTTTGTTTTGGTTTGTTTTGTTTTACGGCATATCAACCTCAGTGGGTCATTTAATGTCGATAAAGTTTTGAAATAAATTCATTCTTAATGGATACACAATTCTTTTTTTACAAATACATTGTGTAGATAACAATAAAAATGAGGACAGTAGTCCGAATAATCTAAATAATCCAAATGATCAAACCTCATCTCAGAAAGTCAAAGAAATACTTTCTTTCTTTTTTATAACATTCCTTCTTTGTTTAACCGGTTCATGCAATTTAATTCATAAATATTATGAAGTTGATTTTTATTTGGGGTTCTGTGGAACTTGTCAGCCAAACTGAATAAATAAATCAAAATATTCAAAAATATTCTCACTACAGTACGTATATAATTCATAAGCTGCCTATGAATTATTTAACACAAGGGTTAGCATAAAACACTGAACATGTATGTTTTTCTAATCCAAGAGAAAGATGAACTTAGTGGTTTGGTTCGGTTGGGGTTTTTTTTTATAAATACATTTTTCTATTTAACCCATAGATGGGACCCTAACAGGTACTACCACTCCGGGTCAGAGTGGACCAGGGAGCAATGGTGATGAAGGGGTGCTCCACATTCCACAAACCTCCAAAACTGGAACCTCACCATCAGATAGAGTTTAGCGTCATTCCCAGGACATGTAGACCCTCAGACCGACCACAAAACAAAAGGGTCTCGAAGATTTCTTATTTTCTGTGATACTTTTATTTTTCCCCTCAAACTAACGAATGCCCTGAGGAAGATCTATTGAAACAGATCGAAACACTGCAGCATAGGCGAAATAAACATTACTCGTTTTATTAACTTTTTTCATAATATTACATATTGTCGGATTCACTTCTACTTTTGCCTCACACACACACACACACACAAAACACACACACACATATATATATATATATATGGGGGGTGTTTGTGTGTGTGTGTGTGTGTGTGTGTGTGTGTGTGTGTGTGTGTGTGTGAAGAGATGGAAGTGAATCCGACGTTTCGTTTATAAAATTGTGTTTTTCAATTTTTCATAATATTACATATATATATATATATATATATGTCTGTGTGTGTGTGTGTGTGTGTGTGTGTGTGCGCGCGCGCTGTGTGTGTGTGTGTGTGTGTGTACGGATGTGTGTGTGTGTGTGCGTGCGTGTGTGTGCGCGTGTGTGTGCGTCGCCGTAACTTCACCTTTCACCGTTAAAAACCGATTAAATATTTAGACGTTTTTTTCCCCACAAACTAACGAAAGCCCGGAGGAAGATCTATTTAAACAGATTGAAACACTGCAGCGTAGGCGAAATAAACATTACTTGTTTATAAACTTGTGTTTTTCAATTTTTTCATAATATTACATATTATTGGATTCACTTCCACTTTTTCCTCACACACACACACACATACACACACATACACACAAACACACACATACACACACATTTTTTGTACTTTTTGACACACCTTGTATACTGACAAAATAACGTTCCATTCATTAATTCTTTCAGAATACAATGTGTGTCAAAAGATGTTTAGAGCTGTATAGAAATGAAAAATGAATGGAACATTTTTTTTTCAGAATACAAGGTGTATCACAAAGTACAAAAATCTCGATACTTTTTTGAAAGATCTTCAATATATATATTCATTTAATTATTGTTTTGTATATATTCAAGTGTTTTATTTGTAATTTGTATTAAGTATCATATATATATGTGTGTGTGTGTGTGTGCGTGTCTGTGTGGTGCGTGTGTGTGTGTGTGTGCGCGCGTGTGTGTGTGTGTGTGTGTGTGTGTGTGTGGTGAAGAGATGGAAGTGAATCCGACGTTTCGTTTATAAACTTGTGTTTTTCAATTTTTTCATAATATTACATACATATATATATATGTGTGTGTGGATGTGTGTGTGCGTGTGTGTGTGTGTATGTGTGCGTGTGCGTGTTGTGTGTGCGCGTGTGTGTCGCCGTAACTTCACCTTTTCACCGTTAAAAACCGATTAAATATTTACTAAGTTTGCTAATTAGTGAATATTATTTGGCATAGTTTTTACAACTTTTATTCTTTCTTTCTTTTCTTTTCTTTTTTCCCCCGTTCAAGAAACAGACGTTGATATTATTAAAAACTCCTAGTCCTCTTGCTATGCAATGTTATTTCAACATTGATTATCGTTTTCTTTATATTTGGCACACTGAATTCTGAAAATAGAGAAAACAAACAGACCAGTTTTAGAATTAGCTGTGTTGACTGGGTATCGAACTAGTAGAAGTGGTTTCGTCATAGTACCCCCTCCCCCCTCCCCCGCCGGCAGACATCATCTCCCTTCTCGTGCATCTCAGAATAGCATGTCCATAACTTGAAGATAAACCGTCATTTCGTTGTCAGTCAGCTATTCCGGGGATCGAATAATAATAATTATAATATGCGAATGCAGTAAACTGGCACAAAAGGGAATACAAGAATAGGCATGATTGGGTGGAAAAGGTGATCCACTGGGAACTGTGCAAGAGATTTAATGTGACCATGCAAACAAATAATAATAATAATAATAATAATAATAAGAAGAAGAAGAAGAAGAAGAAGAAGAAGAAGAAGAAGAAGAAGAAGAAGAAGAAGAAGAAGAAGACCAGACCTAGTGTTGATTAACAAAAAAGAAAGAACTTGTCAACTGGTGGATTTGGCAGTTCCAGCAGACCACTGGGTTAACAGGAAGGAAAACGAAAAAAATGGACAAATACCTGAACCTTGCCATAGAACTGAAAAAGTTATGGAATATGAAAGTCAAAGTGATACCAATTGTAATTGGTGCACTTGGAACGGTCCCAAAAAGCTTGGAAAATCTGGAAATCAGAGGAAGAATTGAGACCATCCAGAATGCTGCACTGCTGCAATCTGCCAGAATACTCAGAAGAGTCCAAGAGAATTTCACTACTAACGTCATAACCTAGGCAAAAAGACCCTCAGCCATGGCCTTCTAGCACATATGATAAAAGGTTTAGGAGTTTGCTATAAGACCAATAAGGCTGGGACAATCATATAGGTGTTAGGGCTTGACGTGACCATGTAGCATAGCAATGGTCACGGTACAAGAACGGTGTTTGTCGCATGGGCCATCTCAAGTTGTAGTAGCAATCGCCGTTAGTAGTAGTAATAGTCGTTAGTTCAGAAACAACACACATGCAAGTTGTATAGTCCCAAGGGGCTGTGTATTTATTTCTAGGTTCGCGGGTTCTCTTTCAGAGAGAAGGAAAGACAGAGAGAAAGAGAGGGAGTACCGTCAAATTATTCTATCTTCTAACATAGTATCAGGTTGTGTACTGCTGTCCTACATCCATACCATGGATCGGGACCAACGTCTGACTCCCACTAGACGCAAAGCGAAAAGAGACAGATTTTCTCCTCTTTCGTTCCTCGTTCCGGCGTCACAACCCAGAACTTCCGTTTTTATTTTTAAATCTATTTCAGGGGTCATTCTTCGGTCAACTTACTGGCATCCCGCTTAGTGTTTACTCTTCCAAATTTGAACCTTTGTTTGTTCTTATTTCTTTTTCTTCTCTTTCTCCTTTCAATCCTCGTAGATCACATTAATTACGCTACATGAACCTGGGAGTACTGGCGATGAATGGGTACTCCATATTCCACAGAGCTTCGGAACTGGAACTTCAATACAAGATGCAGTTTAACGTCATAACCAAGACACAAAGACCCTCAGCCATCGCCTTCTAGCACATATGATAAAAGGGTTGGGAGTTTACCTTAAGATCAATAGGGCTTGAACAATAATATATGTGCTAGGACATGGCGTGACCAGCCGACTGTCTAGCCCAAGTAAGGGCCAAAGCGGAGTTGCATAACAGCTTTCAGGATTCCGTTCTTTAGCATCACGGGTAACCACACATGGCCAACAGGTGGACCATTATGGGGTTACCACTTTGAAGAGGTACAGTCGACGTATTCCACAGTCCTACCTAATAGTTATAAAAAGAGAGGGAAAAGAAATAACGGAAGGAATAGAATAGAAAAAGTTATGCGGTTAGTCAAAGACATCCAGAGAATTTAATAGACATGATGCATATATTTACCAACCCCTCCGCACGAGCAGATATATAAGCTCACATATGTATATATATATATATATATATATATATATATATATATATATATGAGATAGATAACCGTATACATATATATATGTATGAGATAGATAACCGTATATATATATATATATATATATATTATATATATATATATCATCATCATCATCATGTCGCGCTTTCAGCGCGGATATCCATGACAAGATGTCATGGATATCTATCGGTGGCTGTTGACTCATCAATAGGCGCTAGTCTTAGAGATGAGCAGCAATAGTTTCCTAACTGAACTGTTTGATCCTGGCCGTTGACCCTTTTTAGGGTTCCTCCACCCAGCATCATATGAGCCCCGCCATTGTCCCAGTATGGGATCATCTGCCGTTTCTCACATCCACCACGCTGCTACCCATGGCATCCTTTTTACTGACATTTTGGCTCATTTCATTCTTTTGGCAATCTTTCGGTCTGTATACTCGTCACCGTAGAAAATAATTGTAATGCTTTGGTCAACAATTTTTAGTAAGAAATATATATATATATATATATATATATATATATAGCCTTTAATGAACTCGTGTTAAAGAATAAAAATAAATGATAAATAACTATTGATAAAATAAAATGGAATTTTTTTTTTAATGAGGCAACCCGATATGATGTGTTTCCCCAAACCTATAGCTTATTTCATTATCAGACTCTGAAGACAGCACAGATATCCTGTTCAAATTCGAGATCATTTAAATGAGAATTGGTCAAACTATTGTATATAAATGATATCAATTTTTATGAAACACTCTGTATATGTAGATTATTTATTAGTTTATTAAGAGGATTTTAACAGAATTTACCTTCTCCTAGACTGGTTACCTATCCGAGGTTAAAGAGCCCAGTTTGTCCTACAATTTACCCATAGCTGGTAGGAGAGTAGTTAGATGCATACTTTTCCCTAGAGTATTAGTGCTAAGTGAAATCCAAAAAGCCTAGTCCAGGATTTGAACTCGGGTCGACGAGTCCATTTCCAACGACTCTAACCATTACACTACGCACCACCAACAAATGGATATGATGTATATTAAAATTTATAAATTGGTAGTGTAGTAGTCAGATCTGCTTCATACTATGCCACGGGGGCACACCTGAAAAAAATCGTTCATGTGCAGACAATTTCCACCAGACACGAGGAAAATTAGTTCCAAAAAGTATCCTGATGAATAAATAATTGAAACACGGCCACCATTTTGTCTGCATTTGTAGATTTCTTTCTGGCAATTTTCTCTTTTCGTTATGTTGCTTCAAATCAATTTCGTCCGACTAATAAGATCTTGTTACACACATGTGTACACACACACATACACACACACACACACACACACACACACACACATAAATACACATACATAAATACACACACACACACACATACATAAATACACATACACACATACACACACATATACATACATAAATACACATACATAAATACACACACACATACACATACACATACATAAATACACATACACACACACACATACACATACATAAGTACACACACACATACACATACATAAATACACATACATACACACACACACATATACATACATAAATACACATACACATATACACATACATAAATACACACACACATACACATACATAACACACTTACACATACACATACACACATACACACACACATACATAAATACACATACATACATACACACACACACACATACACATACATAAATACACATACACACATACACACATACACACATACACATACATAAAATACACATACACACATACACACACATACATAAATATACATACACACATACACATACATAAACACACACACACACACATACACATACATAAATACACATACACACACATAAACACACACACACACATACACATACATAAATACACATACAACACACACACATACATACACACACATACACATACATACACACATACACACACACACATACACATACATAAATACACATACACACACACATACACACATACACAACATACACACACATACACATACATAAATACACATACACACATACACATACATACAAAATACACTTACACACATACACACACACATACACATACATAAATACACATACATAAATACACACATACATATACACATACACACATACACACACATGCACATACATAATACACATACACACACACACACATACACATACATAAATACACACATACACACACACACATACACATACACATACATAAATACACATACACACATACACATACACACATACACACACATAAAAAACAAGTTGGTCATTGAAAGAAATCAATATTATATCAGTTGTGGTAGGAGCAACCGGGTTGGTCAAGCCAAACTTTAACAAATACCTTGACACAATACTTGGTAAACCAAGCTCCTACGGGTTATTTCTTATAACCCCAACATAAACAAAGGGGAACCACTCTTGGTTGATAAGTTATTTATTTATTCTCCCATTAAACTAACCCTAAACCCTAACCCTAACCCTAAACTCTAACCATAGCCATAACCCTAACCCTAATCGCGTCTTCTTTTTTTCCTAGTAGATCAATAAATAAATAAATAATTTATCAGTCAAGAGTGGTTCCCCTTTTTATTTTGGCGTTATAGGAAATAACCCTCCTGCGAAGTACAAATAGCTGATATAAAAGGAATATCCTAAACGAGCCCGAGGATATAAGTACAATACATAAAAAATCAAATGTTATTCCCGAAAAGAAAGAATAGGAATGAAACTAAAGAAATAAATATGAAAAAAAAAAAGAACTAAGAGTGGGCCAAAGAGAAAGAAAGAGAAAAAAATACAGAAAGTAAAGAAAGAAAGAAATGAAAAATAAGAAAGAAAATAAAAAAAGAAATAGGAAAACGAAAGAAAAAAGAAACAAAGGAAGGAAGGAAGAAACAAAGAAACAAAGAAAGTAAAGATAGAAAAAGAAAGAAATAGAAAGAAAGGAAGAAAAATAAAGTCTCTAAAAGATGTGAAAACTCAAAAGGAGTAAATAATAATAATAATAATAATAATAATAATAATAATAATAATAATAATAATAATAATAATGGCTGTCAACTCATGTTCGAGTAAGACCATTTCCTGTTTTTTTTTTAATGTTTTTTTAAATCATTATAGTTGGGTGCCAGTAACATTTGACACTCTATCCTTGTGTTTTCTCAGATGACTCACCAGGCCAGTCCTGGAGAGACATACTCTTCCACATAAACTACATATTGGAACTCCTCCACTTTGAATGTTGCTGGGCTGAAAACCATTATACCACGTAATTATACCACTTAGTTATAGTCAAATTCTCACGCAACTTATTTACGCTTGTTTTACGAGGTTTGTTCTCCTTTTTTTAAGGAATTAATACCGGTTTACGTAAAATATTGGATTACGCCACGGCTTATGAAACCAATTAATGACGTAGGGCTTAATATGACTAATATAAATTAATTGTATTCATTATCTTCTATACAGGCGACGCCGGGTAGCCCCTTCTAGTACATATATAAAGCTGCTGGTTTTTAGTGTGGATGCTTTGATCCATATCTATTAATAATGGAGATTCGCTTCCGGTTTTTGTCTGTAACAATAATTACGTCACTGCTTACGTCACATTACCCAATATCGTCATAACATAGAATAAATACACTCAAAATTTGAACATACAACATTAGACAGTCCTCATTGTTTTTTAAAACAAGTTTTAATAAATACATGACTGGTATTATATATCTATATATAGTTTGTTTTATTTTAATACATATTTAAAGTTTACATTTCAAATTGTTTTATTTTTTAATCCTTTAATGAATTTGATGATTTTACTTACTTAGGATACAAACTCGCTGACATTGAATTTTTTACACCCACCCCTCAGGCAATATGTTTTGAAAAAATATTTTTACATCGCCCGGAGGGTTTTTTTATTTTGTACTAGTATACCTAAAACATTACTTTTTTGTCTGGTAACTAGATGCTAGTTACAGCCTTCCTATGAAGGTGAGTATATGTTGATTCTACAGGCTTGGATTCTGTTAGGCAGTTCAGTCTGTAAAGCACTGTCTGGCAACTCCTGCAGCCTAACAGGGGGCAAACCTATTGGTTCACCATTACTTCTGATCCCGCCAGCTGAGTAAAGAGGGTGCCCTGTCACTTGGGCAACACAGGGCTTCCACACATGTTGCCCAGACATTCGGGAGAGGAATCACAAAAAATAAATAAATAAATAAATAAATAAAAAATAAAACAACTCCAGGGAACGGGAAGTCTATGGTCTACCATGACTGTGATGCCAGTAATATTTAATGTTGGATTGCGCAATCCTTTATAGACAGATGCTACACTTTGATCTTAAGCAGAACACAGATAATACATACACATTTATGTACACGTTATGGATTCCCAAAGAAACAAATAGAAAAAAAAGTTAGATTGTTTTTTAATACAGAAAATTGGAAAAGGGTTTTAAAAATATTTTGTGTGTATGTTTATGTCCGGATGAAACTTCGAAAATAAAACAATTAACGGCAAAGTAAATATATATACACATTAAATATCACCAGGGCTTGTTTTTTAGCAAAAATAATGAAGGTTTGATATATATTCGTGAAGATAATTAAAAAATACAATTTAAATGATAACAGCATGGATTTTTTTTTCCATTTAATATTTTAGATAGTAGACATTAACATTTCTTTTCAGAGTAGCTGGATCAATGCAAGGTCTAATTTTTTTTTTTTATATAGCGATTTAAATGGGGGATCTCACGAGGATTCAACTCACGATTCAGTAATAATGGATCTGCGGGGCTAACTTTAAAAAATCTCCCTCAACCCAGGCGACACCGGGTAGCCGCTGCTAGTTCTTTTATAAAATATATGCCTAAATTGTATTTTAGTGTTCTTTAAAGTTGAGCTATAGTTCAGTTCTTTCACAAGTTATTTACGCTTGTTTTACGGTGTTTGTTCTCATTTTAAGGCATTTTAAAAGCGTTATTTCAGTTTTACGTCAAAACAGGGTTTTTACAACAACTGATTCCAGTTATAAAAGTAGATGAAAGAACGATTAAAAATATCATTCAAACATATAAATAGTACTTGCGGAGGCGCGTGTTGTGTAACGGGTATCCTCCTAGGAAATGGACTGGGTGTCTTCGAGTTCATTTCGGTTTGTGTTTCACTTTCTCGCTGAGTTCAAATTAGATGCGGTTATTTTGAAATGAGAATTATTGATTATTTCATTATTTTTCCAGATATTTGACTAAAAAATGTTTTTAAAAAAGATGACTAAATTGGAGACATTTCAAGAAATTGAGTTCCACCGAAAATTAAATGATTTCAAGAATTATTTAAATTTTTCGGAAAGTACTTGGAGTCGGCGGTACGGTTTCAAATCCTAGCTGCGTTTTACTTCGCTCGTCAGGGCTTTTTGAAAGGCATGAACCCTAACTTTCTCCCTTGTATTGTTGACATTAATCTAATACTAGAATTCATTTAATTCATTAAAATCATTATTAGCATCTTTGATATATTTACTTTCATAATTTTGATGATAATTTATCTATCAATGGTGTGGAAGCCAACACATGGACTTGCTACTGGGGGCCCCCAGCAAGGACCTACATTGATCAACTCTGTACGGATACTGGATACTGCGCAGAGGACCACCCAGCGGCAATGAATGATAAAGAAGGTTGGCGAGAGATTGTTATGGATATCCGTGTTAATTGCGCGACTTGATGATGGGATGATGATATATCTATCAATTGCAGGAAAAGAGACAACTTAAAGATATGATTGTTCGTTTCTGTTGTTGACAAGGACGAGAATATCATCAACATAACGAACGTAGATAGAGGGCTTTTTTATAATGTTAAATATTTTATTCTATTTTATAAAACGTTACTGCTTACCTCACAATACCCTCAGGAATTGTGTAAGTTTATCAATGGGTATTTGATTTATAGTTAAAATCATTAATACATAGAATGAATACTATTTATTAACGATATTACTCATGAAAATCTGAGTTAGATTTGCCTCAATACAGCCCATGTTTTTAGTGCGTTTAAAATTCTCTAATGTTTCTTATATATCACTAAGAAATGATATCTTAAATTAACATCTTATAAATAAAGGTTTATATAATATATGGTGGGGTTAATTTGCATACTGGTTTTAACAAAACCGGGTAAAAAAAATTAATTACTTGGTGTTATTGATTTCTAATATCATCTTTTTTAATTCTCCAAATTAATTAAATTAATCCTATTAATGATTTTATATAGAAACCAATTAAAATAAGTGTAATCTTTTTATATGCGTTCTTATTTAATTTCTTTAGTCTTTCTAATTTAATATATTACATTACATTAAAACTTAGATACTTAATCTCAGAGGGCGCAAATTCTTGATAGTATATATATATATATATATTATATTATATATATATATATATATATATATATATATAGAGAGAGAGAGAGAGAGAGAGAGAGAGAGAGAGAGAGAGAAGGGGACGAGAGAAAAAAAAAGAAAGAAATTAAATATGCCTTCTTAAGTAAGGAATTATTATCTTTACTTCTGATTCATTACATATATATATATGTGTGTGTGTGTGTAGAATATGTGTGTGTGTGTGTGTGTGTGTGTGTGTGTGTGTATTTGGGCAGCATTCTTTCATTTATACATGTAGAATTAAACAAAAGACACATCTCCTGTTTAACAATTTTATTTTTGATCTTTTCGAGTTTTCTGGTCAACTTTTTAATGCTTGGGTGGAATTCGTGGATAAGTCCACCAAAGTTCAGGTCCCGAGTACTTTCGGCACTTCGAAGTGCCATCATCAGGGGTGATGTATTCCAGTTTTTTTTTAATTATATTAATGTGGAGGCTGGAAGGAGAAGAATTAACGAGAAAGGTGTTATAGGCATTTTAACACGTGTGTACTGCATTGGAAATTAATTTTGTTTAAGGACGGTTTGTATTGTTTTATGTATAGAGCTTCTAGTATTTGGAGTTTTATCCACGAATTCCACCCAAATATTAGAAAGTTGGCCAGAAAACTCGAAAAGATCAAAAATTAAATTGTTAAACAGGATATATGTCTTTTGTTTAATTTTACATGTATAAATGAAAGAATGCTGCCCAAATACACACACACACACACACACACACACATATATATATATATATATATATGTGTGTGTGTGTGTGTGTGTGTGTGTGTGTGTGTAGGTTTTATACCTACTTTGCTATAATAGCATTGAACACTTGTTCGGCAAAAGATCACGCTATATACAAGAGGCTGCAAAACTAGGTATAATCTTATGAAAAAGAAAAGGTGCGTTGAATTACCAGCCATCTTTAAGTTATTTTGTTTATTTTGTTTTGTTTTACGGCATATCAACCACGGTGGGTCATTTAATGCCGGCAAAGTTTTGAAAGATTCGTAGCGATAGTTTAGAAGAAAAAATTTTAAAACTCAATTCTATTTTATAAACAAATTTCCTATTTAACCCATAGCAGGTACTACCACTCCGGGTCAGAGTGGACTTGAAAGCAATGGTAATGAAGGGGTGTTCCACATTTCCCACACCTCCAGAACTGGAACCTCACACACACACACACACACACACACACACACACATATATATGATATATATATATATATATATATATATATATATATATATATAGGTTCAGTAATGAATAGTTATATACCCCACACACGAATTTCTGGTATATATATATATATATGTATATATATGTGTGTGTGTGTGTGTCAGAAGTTCGTGTGTGGGTGATGTAGGTGTGGGTGTGTGACTGGCCCATTTTATGTGATTCTTTATATTTTTTCTCCCCCACTGCGGTCAAAAGATCTGATTTGAAGGTCACGTAAATGTCAAGTATTGCCGTAATGGAAGATCCTGAGACATCAATTGTCCTTCGCAGTTCCTGCACCCTCACCCCCTCCGCCCCCCACCCAGTTCGGATCGGCTCGTAGCAATCACCATCGCATGATTAAACAGAAACAGAAAAGTAATCCTATTCACCCGCCAGCGGTTTCCGTACATTTGTCGGGCTCATCGGGAAAACAAAGGACTGGAGGTCAGTTGATCTTATATGGACGCACTTAGTTTCACTTAGTGACCTTTCGACTCAGGGTCCCCAATTAATTCAAATTCCACTTAAGCCCCATATATATAATTAAACACGTATGTTGTTTGGGAGTCTACGTATGCTTCTTTATAGATATACGCTGGGAAACTTTTTCGTTGTATTGGAAACTTGAAAAAAAATATTCAAAGTGATGAATATTATGTTGCATTTAATCTTTATCTAACCTGATATTTCGGGTGGCCTCCACCCATTCTCAAAGTCTTCAGTAGATGGGTTGTTTCTTATTTTCTCTTAATTATTATTATATTTTAATTACAAAAAATATTTAATTATAATTAAAGAAAAGATAAAACAGTCAGTCTACAGAAGCCTTTGAAAAAGCCACCTGAAATATTAGGTTAAATAAAGAATGAAAACAATTTGTTGGGCGGATGAGGTTTAAATTACATTTTTTTAATATATGTGACGTGATATGCAAACGTGATGTTGGGCATTTAAGAATATTATTTGTAATGTATATATATAATATATATATTATATATATATATATATATTAAATTTTTACTTGAAGGCACTTACAACGCATGTATCGCATAAAATTCGATACTTTTTCTTATAGAAAATGAACTTGACAAGTGTAATCCCGGCAAAGGATCGCTCGGTGTGTAGAATATCGTACAGACTGTTTCGACTTTATTAAGTCTCATCAGCGATATATACTAACGACTTCCCTCCGACAGAAATCGAAACCGGGACCTCAGCAAGCATAATGAACCACTATATCGCCTCGACCACAGTACACAGCTAACAATCCTAGCGTGTAGTATCATTTGACAAGCTTAATTTCGCTAGGATTGTTAGCTGTGTACTGTGGTCGAGGCGATATAGTGGTTCACTATGCTTGCTGAGGTCCCGGTTTCGATAAGTGCCTTCAAGTAAAAATTTAATATATACTTTATTCATCAATGCTTCTAAAAAATAAACAAACATCCAAAAATCTTATATATATATATATATATATATATATATATATATATATATATAGTCACCAATACAATTAAAAATTCGTCTTACCAATGGTTTCGGAACATCACTTTTAGGTGGTGATTATCCGTCATCAGAAACGTTGACTTTTGAAAAAATTGGACAGTTTTTTTAACCCGTGCCTCGTGTCTACGTGATCCGTTATTCGTTCTTGCTTTTGCTTTCTTCATTCACCGGCGTCCCTATTTGTCTTCATTGAGTCTCGTGTTTTTATGATGATTTTAAATTTTCCGGTTTTTATTTTATTTTTTATTTTTTATTATTTTTATCTTATTTTAATTGTATTGGTGACTATAAATAAATAAATAAATAAATAAATACTGCTCTTACAGAAGTAAATTGAGCACTTTATAATCATTTCTCCAATAATAATAACAAAAAATTAACTATATATATATATATATATATATATATATATATATATATATATATATATATAAGGGAATGACTTACCAGTAAAAAAAAAAATATTGGGTTAATCTCAATATTTGGTTGATATAAGTATTAATCGGATAAGTCAGTGTTATAACAAATATAAAGTGCTCAATACGTTAATAGAGCGGATTTAGTATTACACTGTGTATAGAAATAACCTACACGAGTTTCACCAAAAGGATTTTCAGAAGATCCTTATGGTGAAACTCGAGTAGGTTATTTCTATACACACCGTAATAATATATATATATATATATATATATATATATATATAATATATATATATTGGTAATTTTTCCGAGATGAAATAAAGGAAAAGTGCTCAATTACAAATGTAAGAGATTTATTTATTAAATATAACTGTTTATACAAAGGTTTTAGTGAGCATCTACCTAAGGTTTCAGGCTCTGCCCTCGTCAGGAAACCATTTAATCTCTCTGATGTGTCTGCAAGTTCACATTTTACAGTTATATATTTGTAAACAAAAGCAATTTTTCGGTTAAGTTTATGGACGCTGATAAATTCAAAATTAAGGCTCACAAAGTTCTCTCCATTTGATTGTTTACCAAAAAAAGATTTTTTTACGGAAAATAATATAAACAAAGAAACACATATGTAAAAAAAAACTTGTGCACATTCCACTCGTACATATATATTTTTTTCTCACTTTACGTTATTTTCCCCGTATTTCTTGAGTTCAATATGGAGAAAATTTTAAAAAAACAAACACAGGATGTTACGATGGATGGAAAAGTTATTGTCGATACTCGAGTGTTTCGGTTTTGCAGTGTAAACCTTCTTCAGGGCTAAGAATTTGTGGATAGAAGATACGCATACTAAACATCCTTCATCTTCTATCCACACAAATCTTTAGTCCTGAAGAATGTTTCAATAAATTTCCATCCATCAATATCCTGTGTTTGTTTTTCTAAATTTTCTCCACATACTGTCGGATTAATTTCCTCATCTCACTTCCATACTGTTTATAAGAGATTGTTCGATGTCATCTGTCAAAACATGCACACACGCGCAAGCGCGCACACACAGAGACAACATTGAGAATGTCTCGGTGTCATCTTTAAAATCGTTTATCCCAGCGTCTCATAAATTTCGAATTATTCTAAGAGCGCTAATTTTCTATTATATAATAATAAATATCACTCATTTTATTTGAACCTGTGTTTTTTCAAATTCTTTCACTATATTACACACACACACACACATATATATATATATATATATGTTTGAAATTTAATATTTGAAAAAACAAATGATGTTTGTTATGTTATTTGTTTTTCAAATATTAAATTTCATTCTGTCGGATTAATATCCATCTATTTTTCATATATATATATATATATATATATATATATATATATATATATATTATATATATATATATATATATATTATGTGTGTGTGTGTGTGTGTGTGTGTGTGTGTGTGTAAATGAAACTGGAAGTGAATCCGGCGGTATGTTGAAAAAATGAATAAAGGAAAAAAAGTATAGAATGGATAATATAAGATATTTTAATCAATTTAGTTACACGTGTTTCGGTCAGAAGTTTATCCATGTGTACATTATTCAAACTATTATTATTTTTAAATAACCAAATGAAATGAAATAATAATAATAGAAAAAAAAATTAATAGTAGAAATCTTCCGCACACAAAGAAAATTCGACCATCATCAGAATAAATCCTTATTTGAAATGAAATTCGTTGGAAAAAAAGCGGAGAATTTTTGAAATGTTCGAAAAATAACTTTTTTTTTAAATTCCCGTTGAGACGCGACAGAGAAAGACGGTTATATATATATATATATATTTATTTAATTTGTCGTGTTTTTTTTATAAATGTTTATTATAGACTGCAGTCCAGAATATAACATTAAGAAAGGATCTTCAAATAAACAGCGTAAGATCTAATTTGACAGCCTGATGATTGCGACCTAGCAAGACAACCTGGGTAGCTGTCTATAATAAACATTGATTTTTTTTAAAAACACAACAAATTAAATAAATAATAGCTCTCACAATTTGTGATTGAGCACTGTATTTTCTTTGTTTATATTATATATATATATATATATATATATATATATATATATATATATATATATAATGACTGGGTGATAAAATGACTGGAGAAAAAAATTGATTCATGCCTTTCTCAAAGGCATTTGCACGATGTGAAATGCAAACAACCTCGTCCAAAAATTTGAACTCGGGTCACCGATTCCATTTTTACGACGATAACCGTTAGGCTAAGCACGTCTATTGTATATTCAATTGAAATAAATTTGAAAACAAATTTTCATAGGGACAATTCTTTTACCGCCAATGTGTATTATAATTAGATTCGGTTTTAAACCAACGCAAATGTTTGAGCGGTAAAATCTGGCCGCTCAGTCCCGAAATAGTATACATCTATAAATACTAGAGACGATTTTTGCAAATTTAGAAATGATTGAAATTATATTTATAAATTTTGGAAACCAAAATCCGAGAAGGGATCAAAAAGTAATAAGATTTTATCTAGATAGAATAATAGGAAACCGAAACTTTGAAGTGGCACTCGTATATATATAATAAAAAAATGGACTCGTCGATTTTCGACGCATGAGTGTTCATCCAATGAACAACCAACACAGTGATTTGTTTATAGTGGTGAAGGCTTGTGTACGACCATTCCGCACTTTTTTGGTACAGTCGATAGGAAAGAATTGGTGCATCAAGGAATGCTACGAACCCAATCAACGACTGACCTCAGGAATCTTGAATTCAGAGTTATCCCTCTCCTAGACTGGTTACCTAGCCAAGGTTAAAGAGCCCAGTCTGTCCTACTATTTTACCCATAGCTGGAGGGAGAATATATGGATTCATACCTGTCCCAAGGGTATTAGCGCTATGTGAAATGCCAGCAGTTTCGTCTAGGAATTGAACTCGAATCGACCAGCCCATTATCCACGACTCCAACCACTAACCATATATATATATATATATATATATATATATATATATATATATATATATATATATTATAATAGGTCGAAATGTACATTCAGGGATTGACATTTTCTCGATTTGTTTAGCCTTACATTTGAACATATATGCCCGCCTAAATTCATTAATTATTAACTAATTAATTTTCAAAATTAGGTATGACTTCAATTAAACACATATCCTCCAATATATATATATATATATATATATATATATATATATATATATATATATATATATAACTTTAAGTTATGAGTCCAAATCATCCATAATACCATTACTATTGATTATATATATATATATATATATATATATATATATATATATATATATATATATATAAAGTTTCATGGTTATGCAATCCTCAGATGAGTCAAATGGTTGAGATCTTAAAAACCAGTAGTTTTTTAGTGTTTATATAAACCGTGAAGCGTTTTCACGCGAGGGGATGATATAATGCTAAAAATTGTTTTTATAACTGTGGCTTGTTTAACGTTTATGTAACGTGGATCGTGTTCACGTGATGTGATGTGATGTTATGACGTTAAATCTGTGTTTAAAAAAAATGATAATAAAACAAACTTGCTTTGGTTTTAATGCACGCGGTGTTCAGATGAATTTTAACTTTTTTTATAAATAAAAGGAGTGCGAAAATTCAGGGATCAATTAGGATCAGGTGGTTAGTGGCACAGTAAAAATTTGTTCAAATGCCTGCATTTCGAAACGACTTCACTTCTCTTGTTTAATAAATTTTTGTTTGTATTTTTATTAAATCGAAATATTGTCAATATATTATATATATATATATATAATATATATATATATATATATATATACGGTCTACTAACGTATTGTGCACTTTATATTTTTTATAACACTTGACTTATCCGATTAATACTTATATCAACCAAATATATATATATATATATATATATATATATATATATATATTTATATATATATATATATATACTTTCTTTCATTTACGTCAATTAAAATTATTGACAATTCGATTTTCATTTATCAATATCAAAAGTACTCGTGGAATCCACACTTCAATATATATATATATATATATATATATATATATATATATATATAGGGTAGCGAAAACATATGGTCAGCGGCGCTTGGCAACTGTTAGTTTCAAGCCTATGCGATTTTAAAATCAACGCTTTGGTTGCATATGATTTAATATGAATAAATACGAATAGACTTAGATAGATAGATAGATAGATAGATAGATAGATAGATAGGAAAGAGGTGGGAACATGATTATTAGGAAACTCATCGTTTCGATAGATACGAATAGAGATAGATAGACAGATCGATAGATAGATAGATATGAATATATATCTAGATAGATAGATATATAGATAGATTGGAATATCTATCAAGATAGATAGATAGATAGATAGATAGGTATTTTATCTATCTATCTATATAGATAGATAGATAGGTATTTTATCTATCTATATATCTATATAGATAGATAGATAGATAGGTATTTTATCTATCTATATATCTATCTATCTATATAGAAAGATAGATAGATAGATAGATATGAATATATCTATATAGATAGATAGATAGATATGAATATATCTAGATAGAAAGATAGATATGAATATATCTAGATAGATAGATAGATAGATAGATATGAATATATCTAGATAGATAGATAGATAGATAGATAGATAGAAGTGAATATATCTAGATAGATAGATAGATAGAGAAAGAGAGAGAGATGAATATCTAGATAGACAGAGAGAGAGATGAATATCTAGATAGAGAGAGAGAGCGAGAGATGAATATCTAGATAGATAGATAGAGAGAGAGAGAGAGAGACAGACAGACAGACAGACAGACAGACAGAGAGAGAGAGAGAGATGAATATCTAGATAGATAGATAGTTAGATAGATATGAATAGATAGATAGATATGAGATCATGATTATTACAAAACTATTCGTCTCGATGCATACTATTTGATAGATAGCTAGATGATAGCTAGCTAGCTAGCTAGCTAGCTAGATAGATAGATAGATAGATAGATAGATAAACAGTCTCATATACGCAGACAAATTGAACATAACTATACCGTTGACTTTTGCTCAGATACGATTGTCACGTAAGATGTACACATATATTCTAATGGTTTTGTTCGCACCTATTTGCCATCTCGTAATGTATTTTTAAAATCTACGATAACTGCACCGCGAATGTATCTACTTAAGTTTTACTCGGTGATAAAGAAAGTAGCGAAGCCATGTAACTGTGTAATGGACAATTATTTGAAAACCCGTGAATGGCCGCGTCTAGCGCCTCCTTATTAATGTAGCGGCCATCTTAAAGGTTTCCTGGAGGTACGAGAAAGAATTGTCGACTTGCAATAAGAGATACTTTCCCAACTGCAATTTTACAGTTTCTAAAAAAATACACGCCATTAGACGTAGAAAGAAGAAATGGAAACAAGTAAGTCTCAACTCTCTCTCTCTCTCTCTCTCTCTCTGTGTTAGCCTTTTGACCATCTGGCAAGACAAAGAGGATGAAACCCACATAGGAGCAACACGCAGGTACGAGAAAGAATTGTCGACTTGCAATAAGAGATACTTTCCCAACTGCAATTTTACAGTTTCTAAAAAATACACGCCATTAGACGTAGAAAGAAGAAATGGAAGTAAGTCTCACCTCTCTCTCTCTCTCTCTCTCTCTCTCTCTCTCTCTCTCTCTCTCTCTCTCTCTCTCTCTCTCTCTCTCTGTTAGCCTTTTGACCATCTGGCAAGACAAAGAGGATGAACCCCACATAGGAGCAACACGCATTTTCATCCAGCAGGCAGTAGTCCCAATTAGTCCTAATTTTCAAATTTGAAACAAGGTCACCTGAAGAATGTTTGTGGTTACGCATGCATGAAACCAAATGGTCGTGACTCTTCCTTTGTCATCAAATAAATAGATATGGAAAACATTCATATATTTATTTTATTATATATAATGACAGTTTAAACTACAGTCTATGAATTAACATTATGGGGACCATATATAATCTTTAGGACCCAGGCCAGCAAAATGTATTTAACTATAAAATTACAATGGGATTTTTAAACATCGAATGGCTATGGGAGGGTCCACCAGAGTAAAATAGGATTAAAAGGAGTCCATAGGATTTCAGTTGGATTTAGATCTGGACTTTGTCCCAACCAGAAAATCACTTGTAATGTCTTTTCAGAAAGCCACTTTAGCAATACAAGGAGGTGTGTTATCATGTTAAAAATTTATATCTGCTCGATTTACAGAGGCGAACTAATTGTCAATTAGTTGGTACGAGTCCTTTCTCAAGAATTTATATATTAATAACTAGCAGCGGCTACCTGATGCCTGGTCAGATTTTAGTTTGGTTTGTTTTGTTTTGTTTTACGGCATATCAACCTCAGTGGGTCATTTAATGCCGATAAAGTTTTGAAATAAATCAATTCTTAATGGATAATACAATTTTTTTATAAATACATTTTTCTATTTAACCCATAGATGGGACCCTAACAGGTACTACCACTCCGGGTCAGAGTGGACCAGGGAGCAATGGTGATGAAGGGGTGCTCCACATTCCCTAAACCTCCAAAACTGGAACCTCACCATCAGATAGAGTTTAACATCATTCCCAGGACATGTAGACCCTCAGTCACCGCCTTCTAGCACCCATATCATAATAAGGGTTGGGGCTTGCCATAAGGGGAATAGGGTTGGGAAAATCATATAGGTGCTAGGGCTTGACGTGACCAGCCGATTGATCGGAGGGGGTCTCTCCGATCGCCCAAGATAGGGCCAAAGTGGAGTATTGCACGTCATGAACTGCTCATCCACCTGGGCTCTATCCTTAAGCATCACGGGTCGCCACCCACGGCCAATAGGTGGCCCCATTGGGGGAGTCTTACCCCTCTGCAGAGGTACAGTCGGTGCATTCTAACGCCCCAGCCGACAGGGAGGCAGATTTTAGTGGCATAGTGTTCTTCCTCTTATGCCTTAATAATAATAGTAGGAGGAGGAGGAGAAGGGAGGAGGAGAAGGGGAGGAGGAGAAGGGGAGGAGGAGAAGGGAGGAGAAAGAGGGGTAGAAGGAGGGGCATTAATAGTTGTATTCTTGGTTGGTTGGCATCCTTCCGTCTACTAAAGACAATGGCGTAGTGTCCACTTTTTTTAATTATTTATCTGCAACTGCGTGAGTAGCTGAACAGAGCAATTTTTGAATGGCAATCTCTGGTGTAGTGATTGCAAACAAACGATGATGTTGCTGGAGATGCTGTTGTCGCTCCTTCCTTATGGCTCTCTTTTCTGCGGTGGTTTATTTTCTCTCTTTTTCACTCCTTTTAGTTGTATTAGTTGCAATAAAAGGGACCGGGTTAGCTCAGTCGGTAGAGCATTCGGCTAGAAACCACAAGGTTCCTAGTTCGATACCGGCCCTCGCCAACTCAGCGTATGAGTAGCACAAGGACCTGTGCGGTAAAGTAAGGAGCTGATGGTAGGTGTGGCGCTCCACCTCAGACGCAAAAACAATCTCCTTGGTCTAGCGCTAGTGAAAAGGGTATAGACTCCTGATTGGCTGATACCGACTTTAGGCCGCCCCGACGACTTACTTTTTAGTTGTAATAGTAATATTAATAGTAATAGAATTAGTTTGCTTTGCTTTGCTTTTCTTTACGGCATATCAACCTCAGTGGGTTATTTAATGCCGACAAAGTTTTGAAATAAACTCATTCTTGATAGCTACTCAATTTTTATAACACGTTTTTTTTATTTAACCTATAGATGGGACCGTAACAGGTACTACCTCCCGGGTAAGGGACGACCAGGGAGCAATGGTGACGAAGGAGTGCTCCACACTCCACAGACCTCCAGAACTAGAATCTCACCATGAGTTAGACTTTATCGTCATCAAACATGAAGACTCTTAGTCACCGCCTTCTAGCACCCTTATCATGAAAAGGGTGGGGGCTTGATATAAGGTCGATAGGGTTGGGACAATCATATAGGAGCTAGGGCTTAACGTGACCAGCCGATTGATTGGAGGGGCTTCTTCGACCGCCCGTCTAGCCTAAATAAGGGTCAAAGTGGAATAGAAGTAGTTATTGAGGCATTAGTAGTAATAGCAGTAGGAGTAGTAATAGAAGTAGCAATTGTAATTAATAGTAATAGAAGTAGTTGTAGTAGTAGCAAAGTAGTTATAGTAATTTAAGTATTAGGAGTTGTAGTATTAATAATAGAAGTGTAAGATTCAAGGTTATATTGAAACATACAACTCCAACACGCTGTGTGAACATGACATTTTATATATCTAATAGCACAGATCAAAATAGTATATGCACAAACCTGAATCTGTTCTTGAGAATTAAAACGCATAAAATTCTCTGAAACTTTGAGATAAAGACGGATCGCTCTATCCCTGCCAGAAGATCAGACCTAGTATGATATTCCTTGTGTCTATCTTTTGTATTATAAGGCGTTTATCACTCAAAAGTATGGGTTAATAGTAGCGCAAATGGTGTTCATTAGCATCACCAAGATAAATACAACACACGTCATTATCATTTGTAAGATTACTTTCATGACAATCATCGTCGTGATTATGATCATCATCGCCAAGGGTATATAATACTCTAAATGAAAGCATTGTTATTTAAACAATCGATTTCAGCCGTTTCAATCATCATCATCACCAACAGTATTATCAATACAATCGGTATACTTCCCTTTTATTATTGAAACATACAACTCCGACACGCTGTGTGGACATGACATTTTATATATCTTAATAGCACAGAAATAAGACATAAAATACAGTAACAATGAAATACATGTAAGGCACATGAATAAGACATACAGGCAAAATAAGAATGTACACAATAGTAAAATTAAAGGACTGGAGAGTCTATACATTCAAAATCACTTACTAGTGATGGGGGGGGGCAGAAGCCCCCACCGAGAAGGGTGTGACAATGTGTCTAACCCATGTGGGTACGCACGAGAAGAGGTAGAAAAGAGGCGGGGAGTTTCAAAACCGCGCTTAATACCAGACCTCCCTGGTGGTCGGCAAGGAAACCCAGCGGGAAGATAACTCTTCCAGGCAAAGGGAAGATAATCCAACAGAAGCATCAGTAGCAATAGTGATTTACTAAGCTTAGCTTAGGTTTGGCACAAGGCCAGAAGTATGGGGCACCCTGTGAGAATCGAACTCACTAACAATGGTATGCTAATCTAGCTTGCATACCATTACACGACATGAGGTGCTCCTAATATTTACCGAATTGTTACGATTTGACACAAGGTCATAAGTATGGGGAATCCAGCGAGGATCAAACTCGCTTTTCAGTAGCAACGGATCTGCGAGACTAGCTTACTAACCGTTACACCACGACGGGACGTATTCGTAACAATAGTAGTAGCTTATCATAGTAATAGTAGTAGTAATAATAAAAGTATTGGTAGTAGTAGTAGTAGTAGTAGTAGTAATAGTAGTTGTAGTAGTAGTAGTAGTAGTAGTAGTAGTAACCAATTCGCCCAAGTAGGATGTAACACAAGGTCGCAAATTGGAGCATCCAGTGAGTTTCGAACTCACTATGAGTAGTAATGGATTTGCTAACTACTACACCGCGATGGCATGCCCTAGTAGTATTGTTTGGTTTGTTTTGTTTTACGGCATATCAACCTCAGTATTTAATGCCGATAAAGTTTGAAATAAATCAATTCTAATGGATACACAAGAACCCTAAAGGTACTACCACTCCGGGTCAGATTGGACCAGGGAGCAATGGTGATGAAGGGTGCTCCACATTCCCCATATGATAAAAAGTTGGGCTTGCCATAAGGGCAATAGGGTTGGGAAAATCATATAGTTTCTAGCTTGACGTACCAGCCGATTGATCGAGGGGCCTCTCCGACCGCCCGTCTAGCCCAAGATAGGCCCAAGTGGAGTATTGCATGTCATGAAACTATCCACCTGGGCTCTAGCATCAACCTAGTCCAGTACTACTAGCTCAGTCCCTAGAAACCACAAGGTACCTAGTTCAGGCCCTCGTCAACTCAGCGTATGAGTAGCACAGGGATCTATGCGGTAAAGTAAGGAGCTGATGGTAGGTGTGGCGCTCCACCTCAGATGCAAAAACAATTTCCTTGGTCTAGCGCTTGTGAAAAGGGATAGACTCCCTCACTGATTGGCTAATACCGACTTTAGGCCACCCCGACGACTTTAAGTAGTAGTAGTAGTAGTAGTAGCAGCAGCAGCAGAATCATCATCATCATGTCGCGCAGTTTGCACGGATATCCATGATGATCTCTCGCCAGCCTTCCCTATCATTCATTCTCCGGCAGCTCCTCTGCGCAGCGGCCAGTATCCCTACATAGTTGGTCAATGTAGGTCCTGGCTGGGCGGCCCACATTAGCGTCCCCATGCACTGGCTTCCACAGTAGAACGTCACTTACGATTTCGTCCTTGCTTCTCCAACAGTGACCTGCATGTCTAGTCCGTCTCACTCGTATGGTTTGTGAGATGGGGGGCAGGTGGCCATATCGTTGCTCTTTTTTGGGGTGCTGTTTCCACGACCTATCCAGAACCGCCCGTAGCATTCTCGTACAGCTCCCATCTAGGTTATTCTCAAGACGCTTCGTTAGGGTCCAAGTGGTACAGCCATACAGCAGTACCGACACAACCAAAGCCGTGTAAGAGGATTCTGCTGTATGTAGGCAGAATCCTCTTACACGGCTTTAAAAAACCTATTGTTGCCAAAGATACCAGGAAAATGGTTAGAGTTTTAAACACTTTTAAGAATATTTGAGAGTATGGAAAGAATTTAAAAAATTTAAACAAAACAAAAGTATTTTTTGTCATTATTACAAGCATTTATTTTTCGTCACATTTTCTTTCGTTTTTTTTTTTGTTTTGTTTTTTTTGTTTATCGTCAGAATCCAACATTATTTCCCATCTTTATAACATTTTAATGCTTTCTCTCCATTCGACATTATCGTATTTTCTTTTCTCATTTTTTTTTTTTTTTTGCAACAAAAAAGTTATTTTAATCAATACTTTATCTCTTTTCGACTGTCGCAGATATTTCTGTTTGTTCTCTTTTATCTTTTAAAAAGTATACGTTTGTTTTCAGATGATAAATAATTTATTACTTTTACATTTCCTTTCTTCTTTCTTTCTTTCTTTCTTTCTTTCTTTTTTTCATTTACTTTTTTTTTTTTTTTTTTTCTTTTTTTTTTTGCTATTCTTCTAACTAAGAAAAACGACGTTCCAAATTGCCGAACGGATTCTGCAATATTTATAAAAAGCAGAAAGAGAAAATTAGCTGAGGCTGGATGGTAAAAAAAAAAAAAAAATGAAAGGTAAGGCAATACTAAAATCAGACAATGTTGTTTTTGTCGCCATCTTCAAATTCGGTCTGTTGAGGTGAGGCGGCCATCTTTTCGGAAAACTCGCTGGGAAACTGGGTTGCTGCAAAATCTTGGGCTTCTCTTATACGAACACGGCTATGCAAAAAAAAAAGCGAGAGAAAATGTAAATATTGAAACGTGTTGGAATTTTTCCCTTCCATATAATATTTAATATTTATTCTTCACAACAACGACAACAAAAAATGAAGGAAATGATGAGAGTCTCGTAAAAGCAGACGATAGCTGAAATAAAATGGCGGCCAAGTAGGATTGTACTGAATTTACAGAAAAGGTGGTAAAAGAAACTGAATATGTTTAAAAAGGCAAAAACACAATTCTATCAAGTTTTAGTAGCTTTTAAAAATAGAAATAACTAAATAAACAAAACACCTTTTAAAAGATAGTAAAAGGATTCCCAACCAATAAATTCTCTCTCTCTCTCTCTCTCTCTCTCTCTCTCTCTCGCTCTCGCTCTCTCTCGCTCTCTCTGGAGACATGTGGCGTTGTGGCTAATGTACTTGAACTGTAACATTGTAGTAAGCGAGTTCGAACTCAAGTCGCTCTGTTACGTTCACTTTTGGACTAATATCACCAATCCCTCTCAGCTATGGGTTTGATAGTACCACTACTGTTTTTCTACAAGGATGGATTTAGCATCAGATAATAAGATTGATATGCCATTAAACAAACAACCCCCCCCTCTCTCTCTCTCTCTCTCTCTCTCTCTCTCTCTCTCTCTCTCTCTCTCTCTCTCATTTTTTTCTTTCTTTCCTTCTTTTCATATATATCTATAGATAGATAAATAATATATAAAAGAAGCGTCTGCGTTTATTCTTCGAACCCTGCAAAGAAAGAACTGAAACAGTTTGCCATTTCTCTGAATTTATGAGGTGAGGCCTGATAATTTGTATTATTTGAATTATTCAGACTATTTTCCTTATCTTTATTGTTATCTGCACAACGTTTTCGGTCAATGTGTTCTCCGGCCTTCTTCAGGTGTTTTTGTCGAACTCAGGATTGAACCTGCAACCTTATATCCGTTGCGCCATGTGTCCGACGGAATAACGGTTGAATTGATACAGTTCTTAGTGACAAAGATATCAAGGTTGCAGGTTCAATCATGGCCAATGGTAGTTGTGTGTATATGTATGTCCGGAGGAAACTTCGAAAATAAAACAATTAACGACAAAGTAAATATATATGCACATTAAATATCACCAGGGCTTGTTTTTTGAGCAAAAATAATAGAGATTTGATTTATATTCGTGAAGATAATTAAAAACGTAAAAATTAAATGATAACAGCATGGATTTTTTTTCATTTAATATTTTAGATAGTAGACATTAACATTACTCTAAATGAAAGCATCGTTATTTAAACAAACGATTTCAGTCCGTTTCAATCATCATCATCACCAACAGTATTATCAACATAATCGGTATACTTCCCTTTTAATATAGGGATGAAACACAAATGATTTCCCGACTTTAATGATAGACTACAAATCAATAGGGCCGGGTTGCTCAGTCGGTAGAGCGTTCGGCTAGAAACCACAAGGTTCCTAGTTCGATACCGGTCCTCGCCGACTCAGCGTTATGAGTAGCACAGGGATCTGTGCGGTAAAGTAAGGAGCTGATGGTAGGTGTGGCGCTCCACCTCAGACGCTAAGATAATCTCCTTGGTCTAGTGCTATTGAAAAGGGGATAGACTCCCTCGCTGACTGGTTGATACCGACATCAGGCCGCCCCGACGACTTTACTTTAGTTACAAATCAAGTGGAATGCTTAGCTCAGTCGATAGTGCATTCGCCTATGAATCACAGAGTTCTGGGTTCAATACCAGTCCTAGCTAACTCAGCGCATGATTAGTACAGTTTGGTTCATCTGATCTGTGTGGTAAAATATCTGGGAGCACACGGCGCACCACCCCAGCAAGCAGTCTAGGCAAATTCAAACCAGCTGTACTCTGCCTAATAATTTACATTATGTTACATCTTGCCTGTGGTGGAGATGTTGGGCATTGTTTTTCTATTTTACACACACACACATGCACACATATAATTGTTGATTTAAATAAACTTTCACTACTAAGCAATGATCGTTTGATCGCAAACTAGATCTCTCTGTGGTCGTAAAAATATATAAACAAACTTAGGTATTTAATAGTTTAAAAACCACCAGTCCCCCTACAGCAGCTGTCAGTGGCCGAGGGGATAAGATATCAGTCTGGCAAGCAGTCAGTCTGAGTTCGACCCTAGCCAAAGATAGTTGTTGTGTCTATCCACACTAAAGCGGCGTGAAACACCGAAACATTGTCTGTGGATGACTTATCAATATATATATATAAGTCGTCGGGGTGGCTTAAAGTTGGTATCAGCAAGACAGCGAGGGAGCCTATCCCCTTTTCACTTGCGCTAGACCAAGAAGATTTTAGCATCGAAGGTGGAGCGCCACACTTACCATCAGCTCCTCACTTTACCGCTCAGATCCTTGTGTTACTCATATGCTGTATTGACGAGTGCCGGCATCGAACCAGAAACCTTGTGGTTTCCAGGCAGATGCTAAGCCAGTCTTATATTATATATATATATATATATATATATATATAATATATATGTGTGTGTGTGTGTGTGTGTGTGTGTGTGTGCAAGTGTGTGTGGGAGTGCATGCACGAGTGTGTTGGTGTGTGTGATTAAGAAAATTGTTAACGCCTCTATGGGATTGCTTTTATTTGAAAAGCTGAATTGACATTGAGATTTCAAACAGACTCCCCCCTCCACACACACTCTCAGTTCACCATTCTTGTCAAAACATTATTGGAATATTCCACAGATGGTCTCCAGAGACAACATTTTTTAATCCCCTGGCGAAGATTCCAAGAATGTTTTGACAGGAATGGTAAACAGGTGGAGACGTTTGGAAATCATAATCTCTTAAATGTACCCCCAGAGAAGCGTTGGTATCTGATAATCACTCTGTATATATATATATATATATATATATATATATATATATATATATAATTTAATATACCAAGCGTGTTGGTAAATCCTTGCGGTGAGAAAAAAAACAGCAAATAGTTTGATTGTAAAAATATACTACCAAACATCAACCAGGGAGAAAAAAAATTTTGAAAAAAAGAAAAGACCAAGATAGTCGTACCAACAAAAATAATCTATTGGTACAGTATTTGGCCAAAAGAAAAAACAATTTATATGTATATATATGTATATAAGATATATATATATATATATATATATATATCATATAACCGCTAGGAGAAAGCTAATAAGTAAAAACTGCTCGATACCTAAGTAGAGCCAATAATAAAGATAAATCTAATGAGTCAGACGAACCTACTATTAGTTTCGCATGAAGCTCTTCAGGGCTAAAGTCCGACTCTTCAGGGCTAAAGTCGGACTTTAGCCCTGAAGAGCTTCTAACTAATAGTATATATATATATATATATATATATATATATATATATATATATATATATATAGTAGTGTAGTAATAATAACACTGGTTTACAAAGAAATTGAGGCAAGCACAGAAATAGCCGTTTTAACCTTAATTTGGGGGTGCTGAATTCAGATTGAAATCCGTTTTTACTCATCACCTCTAGTTTTTGTATATATGCATACTGTACATTTTGTTCACATACTGTACATAAAGGCGTATATGCATTCAGGTTAATTTCTAATATTGTGTGACTTATGTCTTCTTTTTTAGTTATTATGCAATAAATGTAAGTGATAGCATTACATTATATATATATATAGCTATATATCAAGACGGATATTGGCAGTTAAGCGTAGCCAACACGTCTCAATCAACAGCCAGTAGTGCACTGGCCAGTAGTGCACTGGCAGTCAGCAGATCATCTAAGAAAACATATTTCTAACTGTCTGCGGTACTATGAATTGTGTACATTGTGTCATCCAAGTATATTTATTCCGTCAATGTTCTTTATCTATCCTGTTTTATCTGTAATAAGCTGCTGAAACTGTTGAAATAAGCACGCAAAAGACATAAAATAACCCAAGGGTTTACATGCCGTGAAAGCCCACCAACCAACCAACCTAATACAAATTATCAAGCCTGTTCTCAAAAATTCAGCCAAATATATAATGCCGTTTGCTATTGAGTACCAGTGGTTATAGTTCCAAATTTTCCGCTAGGAAACACTTTTTCCCCACTTAATGTCTAGGATTTTTTTCTGGCTGTGATGAACAAGAGCCAGCGTGTCATCTCGTAAAAATCTGAGACAGCGTGTGTTCACTATACTCTTGAAGTTAACGTGTAAATAAATAGCAGAATGTTTCGGAAAGTTATTCATATGCCTCTCTCTCTCTCTCTCTCTCTCTCTCTCTCTCTCTCTCTCTCTCTCTCTCTCTCTCTCTCTCAAGTGTTCCATGATAAGATTCAACCAAAAATTCCAGAATCAAAAGTACATATAAAGATTTGCGTATATATATACATAAATATACATATACTAGACAAAACGTAACCCGTTGGGTCACCCATTCAGCTCTCGGTAGATGATTGGGATTAGGTAGGTATTGCCAATCCGTATATTACAAAGAAAATCACCCCCCCTCCCGAGTGAAAAAAAATACAAAAATCAAAGAATTATCCGATTTTAATGAAATTTTCCGTGTTGATTTCTCAATGAATGAATTCTATAATGCATTATTTATTTTATTTCAAAATATTGATTTTTTTCAGGTCACTTAATTTTGGCCCCACCCCTTATTTTTGGGACACAAAATATCGGTGTGATTATATAAAAGGGAAACTAATTACAGTACAAATAAAAAGACAAAAGACTGAAGGTGTGAATAGAAGAAAACAGTTTGTTTAAAATAATCTTATATTTCTGTGTGTTTAGACCGAAAAGACAGACATTTCATTTAAAAGTTATTACTTCTTCTGTAATGAGTGTATTCTCTCTAGAAGAGGATAAAAGGATAGTGAACAAAAAATAACTCAACAAGTCTGAGAGGAGAAATATTTCGTCCTTTCAATAAGGACTTCCTCAGTCAACTGACTTTATTCAAAGCAAAAATTACGTACATGTGTGTGTTTTGATGAAGGAGTGAGTTAGTAGCGGAAATGAAGTTTAGGGGGAAAATAAGGGATGAAGGGTAAACATGAATGAAGTGCAGGGAAATTACAGGAAGCAGGGAGGAAGCTATGTGCTAGATGGGAAAGGAGTGGGTCGAGAGAGGAGGGTAAAGTCATAGTAGTGGAGTGTTTGATGCCAGGGGATGATAAGGAGGAGGAGAGAGTTGAGTGACATTAGGTCACTGGGTCAGTTTTGTGGTAGAGTAGGGGGAGAATTATGAAAGGGCGAAATATTTCTCCTCTCAGACTTGTTTGAGTTATTATTTTTTGTCCACTATCCTTTTACTCACCTCATACTGTCGGATTTTACTCCAACCCTCATAACTTCATATATATTATATATATATATATTATATATATATATTATTATTTTGTACACATCTATCTCAATCTTAGTCTGTTCATATCTAGATAGATAGCCACCTAGCTATCTACGTATCTCTCTCTCTCTTCTCTCTCTCTCTCTCTTCTCTCTCTCTCTCCTCTCTCTCTCTCTCTCTGCCACCGTCTCTTCATTCCATTCTGCGTCTCTCCTCAGCTTCTCAGTCGCACTTGCAGCACTCACACTTTTCGCTGTATCAACTCTATTCGCCTCTTAGCATTTTTCAAACCAATGCGTTCCTTACATTAAAATTCATACGTTTCTGTTATTCAAACGAATTATAATCAAACTCTATGAGGTCATAGACGAAATCGATAACCACCGGCTTTTCTAGGCACACACACACAAATATAAACAAACAACAAAGACACATAGAATACATACATACACATGCATACATACACACGAAGTTTTCTAGGCACACACACAAACACACACAAACGAACGAACAAACATACATACATACACACGAACTTAGGCTAGACGGGGTGGTCGGAGAAGCCCCCTCCGATCAATCGACTGGCCAAGTTAAGCCCTAGCACCTATATGATTTGCCCAAACCTATTACCCTTATGGTAACCCCAAGCCCTATTTATCATATGGGATATAGAAGGCGGTGGCTGAGGGTCTTCATGTCCTGGGTATGACGTTAAACTCGATGGTGAGGTTTCAATTCTGGAGGTTTAGGGAATGTGGAGCACCCCTTCATCACCATTGCTCCCAGGTCCACTCTGACCCGGAGTGGTAGTACCTGTTATGGTGCTATCTATGGGTTAAATAAATAAAAACATGAGTTTATGAAAAATTGAGTATCCATTAAGAATGAATTTTATTTCAAAAATTTTGTCGGCATTAAATGACCCACTGAGGTTGAACAACGACCCTGCAGTGTTTCGATCTATTAATTATATCTTCTTCGGGGCATTTGTTGGTATAAGAAAAGGTGATAAAAAACTTTTAATCACAGAATAAAGCAGTCCTCTTCTCCTCTCTCTCTTCTCTCTCCTCTCTTCTCTCTCTCTCTCTCTCTCTCTCTCTTTCTCTTCCTTCCTTTTTACGTGCTCGTTTCTGATGGATAGCTACATTTTTGTAACTAATCAATGAGAAAAGATATAAGAAAAGCTTTCTCTAAATGAATAATAATATCAGTTTGTTTATTTATCTATCTATCTAACTATCTATTTATTTATCTAAACCACTCAGTTTATATACATCTATTTCAACTAGTCGTTTCATATCTACCTATCCATCTATTTATCTATCTATCTATCTATCTAAACCACTTCGTTCGTATCAATCTATTTCAACCAGTTGTCTCGGATCTATCAATCTATCTATCTATCTTTCTATTTAACTACCTAAATTACTTCGTTCATACATATCCATTTCAACTAGTCGTTTCATATCTATCTATCTATCTATCTATCTATCTACCTAAACTACTTCATAGATATCAATCTATTTCAACCAGTCGTATCTATCTATCTATCTATCTATCTAAATTACTTCGTTCATGCAAATCTATTTCAACTAGTCGTTTCATATCTATCTATTTATCTATCTAATCTATCAAAACTACTTCGTAGATATCAATCTATTTCAACCAGTCGTCTCGAATCTATCAATTTATCTATCTATCTATCTATTCTATCTATCTGTCTGTCTGTCTGTCTATTTATCTATCTAAACTACTTCGTTCATACAAATCTATTTCAACTAATCGTTTCATATCTATCTATCTAAACCACTTCGTTCGTATCAATCTATTTCAACCAGTTGTCTCGGATCTATCAATCTATCTATCTATCTTTCTATTTATCTACCTGAACCATACATATATATTTCAACTAGTCGTTTAATATCTATCTATCTATCTATCTATCATCTAACTACTTCGTAGATATCAATCTATTTCAACCAGTTGTCTCGTATCTATTTATCTATCTATCTATCTAAACTACTTCGTTCATACAAATCTATTTCAGCTATTCGTTTCATATCTATCGACTCTATCTATCTAAATTACTTCGTAGATATCAATCTATTTCCACCAGTCGGCTCGAATCTATCAATTTAT
>CM042173.1:15887349-15889849 GCA_023376005.1 Doryteuthis pealeii
ATATAAAAACTTGAAAATAGACTTGGTTGTTATGGATTTCGGTGAAGTTTTTGGTTTGAAATAAATTCTTGGTGTTTTACAAATTTAAATGTGCTGTGATAAATTTTGAATTTATTTAAATTTTACGTAGATTAAATTAACTAGTACAAAATAAAAAAAAAACACCCTCCGGGCGATGTAAAAATAGATTTTTGAAACATATTGCCTGAGAGGTGGGAGTAAAAAATTCAATGTCAGTGAGTTTGGACCCTAAGTAAAGTAAAATCATCAAATTTATTAAAATGAATTTTAAAAAACTAGTACAAAATAAAAAAACGCCCACCGGGCGATGTAAAAATAGATTTTGAAACATATTGCATGAGGGGTGGGAGTAAAAAATTCAATGTCAACGAGTTTGTACCCTAAGTAAGTAAAATCATCAAATTCATTAAAGGATTAAAAAATAAAACAATTTGAAATGTAAACTTTAAAATATAATAAAAATAAAACAAACTATATATAGATATATAATACCAGTCATGTATTTATTAAAACTTGTTTTAAAAAAACAATGAGGACTGTCTAATGTTGCATTTAAATTTGAGTGTATTTATTCTATGTTATGACGAGTTTGGGTAATGTGACGTAAACAGTGACGTAATTTTTGTTACAGACAAAAACCGGAAGCGAATCTCCATTATTAATAGATATTATCTGCGTTATTGGACTATTGTCCTCATCTTCATTGTTATCTGTACAACGTTTCGGCCTATGTACCATCCTGACTTCTTCAGGTATTTCTTATCGGACTCGGGAACCGTCTTTTCGAACTCGGGAACCTTCTTGTCGTAATCGTAAACCTTCTTGTCGTAATCGGGAGCCATCACGGAACTTTTGAACCTAACCCTTTATTCAATCCACCGGGGTATCCTGTTCTCATTCCGCTAACCATAGTTGGGTTAGAGGCGTTAAGTTGTGTTAACTATTATTCTATGTTACTGCTGCCCTTGGCAAGGATTGAACCTGCATTCTAGAGATAACTGTCACTTAGAACTGTCTTAACCTAACTCCTTTATCCACTAGGGCATGTGTTCAAATGAAGGTTCCCGAGTCCGACAAGAAATACCTGTGTATTTTCGACTTTATTCTTTAGTCTTTATTCATTCATTCTGACTGGTTTAGCTCAGTCAGTAGAGCGCTTGCAAAGGTCCCTGGTTCGATACCGGCCTCAACAACTCCGTGTATGAGTGGCACAGGATCTTTGCGGCACTTACTTATTTACTCCATATTTTAAGGTTTTGGTTTGTTTTGTTTTACGGCATTTCAACCACGTGGGTCATTTAAGCCGACAAAGTTTTGAAATAAATTCATTCTTAAATGGATACTCAATTTTTTATAAAACATTTTTCTATTTAATCCATAGATGGGACCCTAACAGGTACTACCACTCCGAATCAGAGGGGACATGGGAGCAATGGTGATGAAGGGGCTGCTCTCCATTCCCAGACTTCAAAAATGGAACCTTACCATCGGATAGAGTTTGTCATTCCCAGGACATAAAGACCCTCGGCCACCGCCTTCTAGCACCCATATGATAAAAAGGGTTGGGGCTTGCTATAAGAGCAATAGGGTTGGGACAATTATATAGGTGTTAGGGCTTGACGTGACCAGCCGATTGATCAGAGGGAGCCACTCCGACTGCCCGTCAAGCCGTAAGTAAAGTCGTCGGGCGGCCTAATGTCGGTATCAACCAGACAGTGAGGGTGTCTATCCCCTTTTCACTAGCACTAGACCAAGGAGATTATTTTAGCGTCTAAGGGGGAGCGCCACACCTACATCACCTCCTATCATACCACACAGATCCCTGTGCTACTCATTCACTGAGTTGGCGAGGGTGGTATCGAACTAGGAACCTTGTGGTTTCTAGCTAAATGCTCTACCGACTGAGCTAACCTGGTCCCTAAGGGCCAAATGTGGAGTGTTGTATCTCATGAAACTGCTCATCCACCTGGGTTCCATCCTTAAGCATCACGGGTCGCCACCCACGGCCAACAGGGGAGTCTTACCCCTCTGCAGAGGTTCAGTTGGTGTACTCTAACGCCCCAACCGACAGGGTGGGTATTTTAAGGAAGAGATTTTGATGATGTCAATCTGCTCATCCACCTGGGTTTCA
Organism: Doryteuthis pealeii; assembly: GCA_023376005.1. NCBI lineage: Eukaryota > Metazoa > Mollusca > Cephalopoda > Myopsida > Loliginidae > Doryteuthis > Doryteuthis pealeii. The sequence continues at coordinate 15,889,502 of CM042173.1, forward strand.
TCCTTGAGCGTCACGGGTCGCCACCCACGGCCAACAGGGGAGTCTTACCCCTCTGCAGAGTTGCAGTCGGTGTACTCTAACGCCCCAACCGACAGGGTGGATATTTTAAGGAAGAGATTTGATGATGTCAATTCTGCATATCCCAGATATAACCAGAGGCTAAATGATTAAAAAGAAAATTGTGTGCAGTAGGAGCGGCAAAACAACGAATGCAAAAAAAAAATGCAAAGCAGGAAATAAAATGGCCGAATCCGCATGCAATATGCCAAGACAATCCTCTGACTTTGAAAGATGGAGCTCGTTCCTCGGGGTAAGGTTACCTTCATCACCATGAAGGTCAGTACGTAA
>CM042173.1:15894849-15902349 GCA_023376005.1 Doryteuthis pealeii
ATATATATAAAGTCGTCGTCAGAGCGGCCTAATGTCGGTATCAGCCAGACAGCGAGGGAGTCTATCCCCTTTTCTATAGCGCTAGACCAAGGAGATTATTTTAGCATCTGAGGTGGAGCGCCACACCTACCATCAGCTCCCTACTTTACCGCACAGATCCCTGTGCTACTCATATGCTGAGTTGGCGGGGGCCAATATCGAACTAGGAACCTTGTGGTTTTTAGCCGAACACTTTACCGACAGCTATACCGGCCCCTTTGTGTGTGTGTGTGTGTGTGTGTGTGTGTGTGTAAAACTCTCCAACTAAATAAACCTTGAACCCCCACTAAACTAAAACAAACAAAACATACAAAAAAATATTTCCCACGAAGACAATCAACAGATGTAAAAGTAAGGGCATGGGGAGCAAAACTTGGGACACCACCTCCATCAATTGCACACCGACATAAAGAAAGTAGCATGAAAGCTACAGAAGAAAACAAAAAAGATCCTCATAAAAATCTTTCTTTGGTCTCTAACATGCTTAAACAGATATATATATATATATAACCACAAGGTTCCTAGTTCGATACCAGTCCTCGCCAACTCAGCGTATGAGTAGCACAGGGATCTGTGTGGTAAAGTAAGGAGCTGATGGTAGCTGTGGCGCTCCACCTCAGATGCTGAAACAATCTCCTTGGTCTAGCGCTATTGAAAAGGGGATAGACTCCCTCGCTGATTGGCTGATACCGACTTTAGGCCGCCACGTCGACTTTACTTTTATATATATATATATATATATATATATATATATATATATATATATATAGTTAAAAGAAAGGAAATGAATCCGACGGTATGTGTATAGATAAAAGGATATGAAAACAACACAATATGCTGTTAAAGTGAAAACATTTTATAACATATGAAAGTCATATGACTTTCGTCTCCGCTCTTGATAGTACGGAGTATAAACAAGCTCTGAAGATGATTTTTATAAAATCGAAATATTGTTCAACATTAGCTATGAATATGTTATAAAATGTTTTCACTTTAACAGCATATTGTGTTGTTTTCATATCCTTTTATCTATACTCATATATATATATATATATATATATATATATATATATATATATTATATATAGCCCAATGTATGCGGTAGGAATCGAACACAATCTTACAAGACTTGGTGAGCCAATACCGTCTCAGCTCTGTAAAACCGTCAGAGAAGAATTATAGCGACATTTGTCACTTTCTAAAATTGACTTTTGCCCAAAGCCCTCCAGCTAATGCCAGCTTCCGAGAGAGGGCGTCACTGTCGTGAGTTAATAGCAAAGAAGAGCATGTCGGGTAATCGAGCGCGTATTTGTGTCAGTAAAATGAGATGTGGTGTCACGGATTCCAAGATAGATGGACCTCTCGTGCGTCGTGCCAAGCAATCCTCCTTGTCGGAACATAACAAACTGACCTCGGCAACAACGATGATTGCGCTGCTGCTGCTGCTGCTGCTGTTGCTGGTGATGATGATGATGATGATGATACAGTAGGTACTAATACTACAACTACTACTACTACAACTGTTCCTATCCCGATGAGAGGCAGGGAACCAAAATGTTTGTGACTTCGACATGAAATACGAGTAATACTGATAGACCATTTAGCAGGCAATCTATTTAGGAGACAGAAACTGATGTATCCGACAATTTGATTACTACACGTAAACGTGACGCACGAAGGGTAGGGTCTGCGGCTCATCTGATTAAGAATGTCGTCTTCTTATTAGTTGCTACAAAACAAGTAATGTAATGGTTATTGTCGAAAAAAAGAAAAGGGACATGGCGAATAGGGTAGGTCGATTTTTCACTTTTTTAACATATCAAATTGTCCATGCAAAAGTTACGTGTTCGGTTTAGCCCAATCGGTAGAGTGTTCGGCTAGAAACCACAAGGTTCCTAGTTCGATACTGGTCCTCGCCAACTCAGCGTATGAGTAGCACAGGGATATGTGCGGTAAAGTAAGGAGCTGATGGTAGGTGTGGCGCTCTACCTCAGATGCTAAAAAAAAATCTCCTTGGTCTAGCGCTAGTGAAAAGTGGATAGACTCCCGCGCTGATTGGCTGATACCGACTTTAGGCCGCCCCGACGACTTTACTTACTTTATACTGAATACTGAACAGATGTAAAATCAGAGATTAAATGATATGGATCTAATATGCTAAGATTTAATTTTTTTTTTTTTTTTAAAACAGTGGCTTGTTTAGCGTTTATGAAGCATTTTGAAGTTTTTTTGGGTATTTTTTAATTTTAACGTTACGGGATATTAAATCCATAATATTTCATCTCTGATTTTTTATATATATATATATTTCTGTCGGAGGGAAATCGTTAGTATATATCGCTGATGAGACTTAATAAAGTTGAAACAGTCTGTACGATATTCTACACACCGAGTAATTCTTTGCGAAATTCACTTGTCATTATAATCTTCTATAATTATCGAATTTTATGCGATATGCGCATTGTAATTGCCTTCAAGCAAAAATATTAATATATACTTTATTCAACAATGCTTCTAAAATAAACAAACATCCAAAAATCTTATATATATATATATATATATATATATATATATATATATATATATATATATATATATTTGCCCTGAAACAAAGTAATATTAATCTTAATGAGTCAGATATACCAACTGACTCATTAGGATTAATATTACTATTTACTCTACTTAGGTATCGAGCACTCTTTACATTTTAACTTTAGACAATCCTAGCAGCTTATATATATATATATATATATATATATATATATATATATATATATATATATATATATATAAAAGAAAGTGTTTGGTATGTACGTGTCAACGTATAACTCAGAAAAGAGGAGTCACTCAGATTTGAAATCTTGCATATAGATTAATATCCTTCTAACTAAGAAACACGCCAAATTTGGTTATTGATTTTAACTAATTAAGCGATATAGTTAATTAATTAAGCCAAAATCACCCAATTTGCGGAACTGTCCGTATACCAGCACCTGCTGATAATAAAATATTGTCCCCATTATACAGTGATACCAGCAGTGAAGTTTAATTTTAGTGAATAAATTTCGCAGTCTAAGCTCTTGCTGATATTAAAATATTGTCCCCTGCCTGACTTTTTGTTACAGCAATTTACAGCGATACCAGCAGTGAAGTTTAATTAATAAATTTCGCAGTCTAAGCCGTTCCGCTCGGAATTTATCGCCATTTTTTTGGCCCAATCTTAAAAATATTTATATGGTTGGAAAGAAAAGAAAATAATATTTCTAAATATGTAATGCATTTTCATCTATTGAATTATTTTTGACAGCGAGTTAAAAAAACAATATTGGCTTCGGAGAGCTGATAATTATGTTTTTTTAAGACTAAATTTTAACGAAAAATCAAATTCTTTTTTTTTCGACTATTTACGGTCCAATCTTCTTTAAGATATTTATATGGTTATAAAGAGAATAAAATAATCTTTCTAAATATGTAATTTGATTGAGTTTTTATTCATTGAATTATTTTTTACACCGAGTTAATATATATATATAGATTTTTCTCGATTTGTTTAGCCTTAAATTTAATAGGTAATCCCGTCTAATTAATTAATTATTAATTAATTAACTTTCATAAAATTAGGTTCGACTTCAATTAAGCACATATTCTCCCAAATATTGTCGGCTGAAAATAGCCATATCACAAACATCGTCTGTTTGTTTACTTCTCGTAAGTTCGTGTAGAGGTCACTTAAGAGGAATATAAATACCTACTCCTTAACAAAACGAAGAAATCTGCTAAGTCCGTTTGGTGTGGTGATAAGACGCTTGACAGTCAGCTTGACAATCAGGTTTCGAATCGCACACGGGGCGGTCTTTGTATCTATAGCTCTGCTGATGAGGCCTAATAGGCCGAAATGTACATACAGAGATTGATTTTTCTCGATTTGTTTAGCCTTAAATTTAATAGGTAATCCCGTCTAATTAATTAATTATTAATTAATTAACTTTCATAAAATTAGGTTCGACTTCAATTAAGCACATATTCTCCCAAATATATATATATATATATATATATATATATATATATATATATAATTTGGAATTAAATAGTCCACAAGGATTGATATGCCGTTAAATAAAATAACCAAATAACCGCCGCAACTGAAAATCAACTATAAAGTTAGATTGTCATTGATATATGGTAAACACTATCAATATATTTCCAAAAAGAATTTCTATTTCGTATAGATTGTTAACAAAATAGGAAAATAGCCGAAAAGGGGGTCGTACGGTTTAAACAAAAGATCTATAAACATCCGACAATGGCTTTTTATAAGAATTACTGTACGTACTCGTGTATAAATCAATCACACTTCATTTTTGGCCAATGGTATTTCATTTATTGCATACCTCGTGTATAGGTCGACTCCGCTTCTCAAGAGCAATTCAACAACAAATTGGTCTAACCAAGCAGTTGAAAGCTCTCAAAGTAGATTACACAAAGTTCTCACGAGCCACTTACGCGCGACAAACAGACACTCATTTGTCCTGAAGAACAAAATGGCCGCCATATCTTATTATTACATTTTACGATGAAAGGCGACAGTTTGTAACAAGATTGTTTTATAAGATTTTTTTGGAAGATTGTACCGAATTTTCAGATGCCGAATAATAATAATAATAATAATAATAATAATAATAATAATATTTATGCAAAAAATTAAAAAAATTAAATTTTGACCATACTACAAAATGGTATTTAAAAAATGGTATATGTATAAACCAGAATCTGTTCTTGAGAACAAAACGCAAAAATTCTCTGGGACTTTGAAGTAAAAACGGATCACCTTATCCCAGCAAGAAGACCAGACCTAGTGTTGATAAACAAAAAAGAAAGAACTTGTCAACTGGTGGATTTTGCAGTGCCAGCAGATCATAGGGTGAAGCTAAAGGAAAATGAAAAAAATGGACAAATATCTAGACCTTGCCAGAGAACTGAAAAAGTTATGGAACATGAAAGTGAAAGTGATACCAATTGTGGTTGGTGCACTTGGAACAGTCCCAAAAGGATTAGAAAAGGGTTTGGAAAGTTTGGAAATCAGAGGAAGGATTGAAACCATTCAGAACACTGCACTGCTGCAATCTGCCAGAATACTCAGAAGAGTTCTGGAGACCTGAGGAGACTTGCTGTCACTCAGACTCCAGTGAAAGACCACCAGCTAATGCTGATGTGAAAACTCAAAAGGAGCAAATAATAATAATAATAATAATTTTTGACGATGTACAAGGCATTACACCATAGAGACGATAGAGACAGGCTATATGTATCAACAAAGGAAGGTGGGAGAGGTCTTGCTAATATAGAGGATTGTGTTGCTGCCACAATCCATGTACTCGAAGAATACACAAAAAAGAGCAAATAAAGATTAATTACGGTAGCCAATAACAGCAGCGGAAACACATGGATTAACAGAAAAACAACAAAAAACAAAAAAAAACATAAATGGGAAGAAAAACAATTCAAACAATTAGAAGAATTGAGACCATCCAGACATCAGCATTGTTGAAATCGGCTAAAATACTCAGAAGAGTCCTGGAGACCTGAGGAGACTATTTTTTTTTTATTGTTAGATAATATCAATATTAAGTAAACAAAAAAAAACGCGTGGATTCCACAAAACAATCAAGCAACACAAGGTTACTTTATAAGCAACAAATTGAAATTCACACGTGATGTGCACTCTCGTGCACAGCCTCGTTTTGACACCATTAGGTTTTTGATTCTTCCCAAAAACTGAGACATTATAAGACCAACATTTATAGAATTCGAGACCTTATTTATCGATCAAATTCTTTTATAGGATTAGAGACTTTATTTATCAATCAACTTCGAGATCTTATTTTATCAATCAAATTGTTTTATAGGGTTGGAGACCTTATTTATCAATGAACACTCGTGTTTCATTTCGAATTTCTTTGTATCAATACCATTTTATCCCATCATTCTATCTGGTCTAAAAACACGTTCCATTGGATCGGACACATTTATCAATCAATTCTCGGTCGGCCGGTCAGTTGACTGGATCAATGGACATGTCTATTGGTATTTAGTAACATAAGATACCATAACATGCGACGATGATGTGGATTTTCAACAGACAATGCTTATTTAAAATGACAACGAAGCATTTGCCCTGCAATTTCGGCCCAAGTCCTACTTTCTTTTTTTCTGTTTTTTTTTCCTACAGTGCGCAAACAGTAACTTTTTTTTCTTTTTTTTTCTCCCCCCCCCCCTACAGTGCGCAAACAGTAACTCGATTTTGAAATAAGACACCTTGTCCCTTGTTCGTCACAGACAAATCTTCCATTTATTTCGAAATATCAAAGAGCTATTTATGTTGTGTTATAGAACGTGGTAATTCAATCTAGGGTCTCAAACAATAACAATGACCACAAAACCTGTTTACTGTTGTTAGTAATCTTTTCAACTTCTGTATTTCAAATCCTTCCTGTCGTCCGCTCTGTCGGCGGGGCTTAGAATACTGTATCTCTGATCTCATCTGTAAGACCACCACCAAAAAAGTGTTATATAACCGTTTTATCTCGTGTATATAAATAGTGAGAAAGAGACAGGTGGAAAGAGGGGATTACTTTTCTCTGCTTTTCTACTTCGTCGTGCATTTTCTTTAGGGCTGATTTCTACGGGCTCTTCTTTTGTTCTGTTCGGGCCGGGTGTCTCAGCATCTTTTGTTGATTAATATAAGCAAGCGAGACTTTGTTGTTTTTTAGGGATTTTTTGTTTGTTGTTTTTTTTTTTTTTAGTCTTTATTAAGTAACTTTCCGATTTGAATTTTTCATTACTTCAATTCAAATTCTAACTACACTACTTACATAATTTATAGGCTACCAATGAATTATATAACAAAAGTTATCGGGCCGGATGTCTCAGCATTTTTGTTGATTAATATAAGCAAGCAAGACTTTGTTTCTTTTTTATTTTTTATTTGTTGTTTTTTTGTTTTGTTTTGTTTTGGGTTTTTTTAATCTTTATTAAAAACAACCCCAGCCCAAAGGTTTCTCGAAACCGCGCGGATGAGAAGCCGGCATCTTGAGTGAGGGACCTCTATCCCGCTCCCGCTGACTGTAGGCCGGCAACTGCTAACTAAAAACTGATTTTTGTCACACGCTTCAAGTAGAGATCACCATCTGCCAGTCAACAGTAACTTTTCGATTTGAATTTTCATTACTTCTATTCAAATTCTAACTACACTACTTACATAATTCATAGGCTACCCATGAATTATGTAACAAAATGTGTGCCTGGTTATGATACTAAACTGCATCTAGTGGTTAAACTCTAGTTCTGGAGATCTGTGGGGTGTAGAATACCGTTTCATTACCAGTACTCCCAGGCCCACTCTGACCCGGAGTAATAATACCTGTTAGATTTCAGAGATATTCATCTTAAACGTCAGCTGTT
>CM042173.1:15907349-15914849 GCA_023376005.1 Doryteuthis pealeii
ACTCTGATCTATATGTGCCATATGTTTAGATAATCTGATCTATATGTGCTATATGTTTAGTTCCTCCTGTCTATATGAGTTCTATATTTAGATACTCTGATTTATCTATGCTTTCATGATGTTCATATGTATATTAAAATCCTTTTTACTTTATCAGTACAAACTATATTCTCATTTACATGTCACGCGTACTCCTTTAAACTTTCATATATTCAAATTCAAATGCTTAAATGTAAATAGGTATAAGTGTGTATATAGTTAAATCAGCATTGAAAGATGGTCATTTTTATCCATCGATTAACCATGAATTTTTGTTCGTATGTTCAAATATTCCGAAAAATCAATACTAACTATGTTTTTGTTCTACACCTATCTTTATAGAGCTGCTACGAGCTAAGCTTCTTGTTGCTAAAATAAATAATTACATGAATCAAATTCAACGTATTTTCCTGTATATATATATATATATATATATATATATATATATATATATATATATATATATATATATGAGACTGTATATATATATATATATATATATATATATATATATATAATTCGCCTGGTGCTACTTTGCGTAATTACCAGCAGTGATGGTTTGGTTCAGGAACTTTGATTCTTTTGGTTGTCATGGAGAGGCGATTTAGCGTTTTGGTAGATAATTCTTTCATCTTTCGTCTTCGGCTGGTCTGGTTTTCTCTCTCTTTCTCTCGTTTTTTTACTCTCGTGTTGAACACTTTATAGGGGAGTATCCCAGAAACAACACCTCTGAATGGTTAACCAATCAGAATTCCATTTCACTACGAACCAGATCCTAATTGGGTACACACTCAAGCAACAATATATGTGCTTAGTTAATTCAGGTTCTTCCCGCCACAAACCACCCCCTCCCCACACACACACCCTCGCATTTTTGGTTGGATTATTGAAAGAGCTGATTCTTCAATTTTATCGCTTACGGTGCAATGTTTTCCTTTGAACAAGAACATTCCTTCGGTGGAAATTCCGGAACAAAAATTCTTGTTAAAGAATTTTAACATTTGGCGATGCCACATTTCTTTCTCCCAGGCAGAAGACAGGACTTAGTATTGATTAACAGAAAAGAGAACTTGCTGACTGGTAGAATTTGCAGTTCCAGCAGATCACAGGGTGAAGATGAAAGAAAACGAAAAACAGACAAATACCTGGGCCTTGCTAGAGAATTGAAAAACTGTGGAATATGAGGGTAAAAGTGATACCATTTGTAGTTGGTGCACTTGGAACGGTTCCAAAAAGTTAGAAAATAGGCTAGAGGAACTAGAAATCAGGGAAAGAATGTAGACCGTTTAGACAACACTATCGTTGAAATCGGCTAGAATACCAGAAGAGTCCTGGATAACAGAGGAGACTTGTTGTCACTCAGACTCCAGTGAAAGTTCATCTGCTAGCGCTGGTGTGAAAGACTCACACATTGAAATAATAATAATTATAATAAATGCCTTAAGAACAAATTATATCAAAGCAACAATTGATAAGACCCAACAAAACAGTAAATGTAGACTATGCGGTAACAGAGGTGAGACTGTAAACCATGTACTAAGCGAATGTAGAAAACTAGCAAAAAGGGAATACAAAACTAGGCATGACTGGGTTGGGAAAGTGATCCCCTGGGAATTATGCAAAAAATTACATTTTGAACATACAACTAAATTGTATATGCATAAACTAGAATCTGTTCTTGAGAATAAAACGCATAAACTTCTCTGGGAATTTGAGATAAAAACGGATCACCTTATCCCAGCAAGAAGACCAGACCTAGTATTGATTAACAAAAAAGAAAGAACTTGTCAACTGGTGGATTTTGCAGTTCCAGCAGATCACAGGGGGAAGCTGAAGAAAAACGAAAAGATGGACAAATACCTGGACCTTGCCAGGAAACTGAAAAAGCTATGGAATATGAATACTCAGAAGAGTCCTGGAAACCTGAGAAGATGTGTTGTAACTCAGACTCCAGGGAGATACCATCAGCTAATGCTGATGTGAAAAACTAATGGAAATGATAATAGTAATAATAATAATCAAACTAGAAAATCGGAGAGGTTGCACATGAAAAGACTTGGACATGGTTAAGAAAAGGAAACCTCAAGAGAGAAACTGAATCACTAATAATTGCTGCACAAAATAATGCCATGAGAACTAATTGTATCAAAGCAAAAATTGATAAGACGCAACAAACAGTAAATGTAGAATGTGCGGTGACAGAGAGATGAGACTGTAAACCATGTATTAAGTGAATGTAGCAGATTAGCACAAAGGGAATACAAAGCTTGGCCCGACTAGGTTGGGAAGGTGATTCACTGGGAATTGGGCAAAAAATTACATTTTCACCATACAACAAAATGGTATATGCATAAACCAGAATCTGTTCTTGAGAATAAAACACATAAATTTCTCTGGGACTTTGAGATAAAGACGGATCATGCTATTCCAGCCAGGAGACCAGACCTAGTGTTGATTAACAAAAAAGAAAGAACTTGTCAATTATTGGACTTTGCAATTCCAGATCACAGGGTGAAGCTGAAAGAAAATGAAAAGATGGATAAATACCTTGACCTTGCCAGAGAGAGAAAGTGATACTAATTGTAGTTGGTACACTTGGAACAGTTCCAATAAACTTGGAAAAACAGACTGGAGGATCTGGAAACCAGAGGAAGAATTGAGACCATTCACTGCTGCAATCGGTTAGAATATTCAGAGGAGTCCTGGAGACCTGAGGAGACTTGTTGTCACCCAGCCTTCAGTGAAGAAAAAGAAGAAGTAATACCAGGGAAAAAAGAACACTTGAACTTTCTTGCTAATTTAAATCTTTTACAGAACTTTCATCTCTTTGTTAGGATCGATAGATTTATCTTCACCGAGCCTTCAGACTCTTAGATATCGACTGATACCCTAAACCAAAGACAATGAAAGATTTGTATTGTTAGTAAGTGTTTACTTTAAAGCTGGAAGGAGTTTTCGGTGCCTTATTTGATGGCATTGTTAATGAGCTAACCAAGTAAGCCATTGTTAGTGGGATTGCTTCTCACTGAGTCCTCAGTATTTGGGGTCTTGTCCCAACCTTGTATCAAACAAAATAAAGGTTTACCAATATTCCTAATAATCATCTAGGCTTGATTATTTCGTTATAACAGCAGTTATAAAAAATGCCATATAAACCTTCGTGGGTTATTTAATGCCAACGCCATCCTTATTAACCACTACGCTACGGAGATTATGTACTTGTTCAAATATTTATGTGCAGTACTTTCTATAACCTTTCTGAATATTAGAACATACTGGTTATATGTAACCATATCAATATTAGAACATACTGGTTATATGTAACCATATGAATATTAGAACATACTGGTTATATGTAACCATATGAATATTAGAACATACTGGTTATATGTAACCATATGAATATTAGAACATACTGGTTATATGTAACCATATGAATATTAAAACATACTGGTTATATGTAACCATATGAATATTAGAACATACTGGTTATATGTAACCATGTGAATATTTGAACATACTGGTTATATGTAACCATGTGAATATTAGAACATACTGGTTATATGTAGGCATATGAATATTAGAACATACTGGTTATATGTAACCATATGAATATTAGAACAGACTGGTTATATGTAACCATATAAATATTAGAACATACTGGTTATATGTAACCATATGAATATTAGAACTTATTACTTTTGGACCCTAAAATAAGGTTTGCATTAAGTACATATTTATTTTTAGAAATAAAAATATAACATTTTAAACTTAACATCAGGATTTTCATATTTTAAATGAATCTTGTATATTCATTTTTCATAGCAAAAATACTAAATTAAAGTTTTGAAATGAAATAACTAATGCATTATAAAATTCATTAATTGTTAAATCAATACTGAAAATTTCATTAAAATCGGATAATTACCTGATTTTTGGTAAAAAAAATTTTCCATCCCAAATGTTACGTTAAAATTGTAAACAAGCGCCTAAAACCATTGAAAAACAGCCAAAATGGTGGATCACGTCGAAATTGACCAAATCAAATAGTTTTAAATCTTTTAAAAATAAACTGCATATATAATTATATTTTTCTTTTTTTAATGATGTTATTATGCTACTACTTATCGATTTAGACAAAGTTTAACCTTAAATAATATATTTAATTATTCTTAATTCGCTTTTAAAACTCGTAGTATCCGATTTTTTTCTGCCAGTCCCTAAAATGAACCAAATCGGAGGACTCTCTACCTAGGATCAATTGGCCAATTATGGCCCTTAAAAACGTAACACACTACTCCATTGTCTCTCGAAGACGGAAGGCTGCCAACCATAATCCACACTTGGACAACATTTCAGAAAAATTGAAGGGGGCGGGTGACATGGCCTGGATGAATAGACATGGAATTACCCTTATATTACGCACCTCCATTATATGATTATGATAATTTAAATTCATTCAATGGATGCATAATATTTTTCATCCCTGTGGTGGAGTGCATTTTACCTAACCGGTAGGTAATGGAGTTAATATTAAAGGCGGAGAACGTAGATGTGTTTGACCAGGGGGTAAGTCTGGATTAACCCTTTGGGGAAAATATATTAACTTTGTTGGGTGCGCCTATTGGCAATCCAGAATGTTTCATTGGGTCCAGCCTCAGGCAACAATTGATGACCTTTTTCATGCAATGTTCCCGATTTCTTTTAGAAATGTTTCTTATAATAATAATAATAATAATAATAATAATAATAATAATAGAAATAAAAGCGGATCACCTTATCCCAGCAAGAAGACCAGACCTAGTGTTGATAAACAAAAAAGAAAGAACTTGTCAACTGGTGGATTTTGCAGAGCCAGCAGATCACAGGGTGAAGCTAAAGGAAAATGAAAAAATGGACAAATATCTAGACCTTGCCAGAGAACTGAAAAAGTTATGGAATATGAAAGTCAAAGTGATACCAATTATGGTTGGTGCACTTGGAACAGCCCCTAAAGGATTAGAAAAGGGTTTGGAAAGTTTGGATATCAGAGGAAGGATTGAAACCATTCAGAACACTGTACTGCTGCAATCTTCCAGAATACTCAGAAGAGTCCTGGAGACCTGAGGAGACTTGCTGTCACTCAGACTTCAGTGAGAGACCATCAACTAATGCTGATGTGAAAATTCAAAAGGAGTAAATAATAATAATAATAATAATAATAATAATAATAATAATAATAATAATAATAATAACTGTGCGGTGACAGAGATGAGACTGTAAACCATGTATTAAGTGAATGTATCAAACTAGCACAAAGGGAATACAAAGCTAGGCACGACTGGGTTGGGAAAGTGATCCACTGGGAATTATGCAAAAAATTACATTTTGACCATACAACAAAATTGTATATGCATAAACCAGAATCTGTTCTTGAGAATGAAACACATAACATTCTCTGGGACTTTGAGATAAAAACTGATCACCTTATCCCAGCAAGAAGACCAGACCTAGTGTTAATTAACAAAAAAGAAAGAACTTGTCAACTGGTGGATTTTGCAGTGCCAGCAGATCACAGGGAGAAGCCGAAGGAAAACGAAAAGATGGACGAATACTTGGACCTTCCCAGAGAACTGAAAAAGCTATGAAATATGAAAGTCAAAGTGATACCAATTGTAATTGGTGCACTTGGAACGGTCCCAAAAAGCTTGGAAAAAAGACTGGAAAATCAGAGGAAGAATTGAGACCATCCAGACTACTGCACTGTTGCAATCTACCAGAATACTCAGAAGAGTCCCGGAGACCTGAGAAGACTTGTTGTAACTCAGTCTCCAGAGATATACCATCAGCTAATGCTGATGTGAAAAACTAATGGTGCACTTGGAACGGTCCCAAAAAGATTTGAAAAAGACTGGAGGATCTGGAAATCAGAGGAAGAATTGAGACCATCCAGAATACTGCACTGCTGCAATCTGCCAGAATACTCAGAAGAGTCCTGTAGACCTGAGAAAACTTGTTGTCACTCAGACTTCGGTGAAAAACTCAAAAAATTAATAAAAAACTTAATAATAATAATAATAATAATAATAATAATAAACAATGTAGATTCGCTTCCAGTTTTTGTATGTAACAATAATTACGTCACTGCTTACGTCACATTACCCACAATCGTCATCGTCTTAACAGAATAAATGCACTCAAAATTTGAACATGCAACATTAGACAGTCCTCATTGTTTTTCAAAACAAGTTTTAATAAATACATGACTGGTATTATATATCTATTATAATTTGTTATAGTTTATAATTTATAATTTATATAATTTATAGTTTGTTTTATTTTAATAGATATTTAAAAGTTTACATTTGAAATTGTTTTATTTTTTTAATCCTTTAATGAATTTGATGATTTTACTTACTTAGGGTACAAACTCGCTGATATTGAATTTTTTACTCCCACCCCTCAGGCAATATGTTTCAAAAATCTATTTTTACATCGCACGGAGGGCGTTTTTTATTTGGTACTACTACTACTAATAATAATAATATAGGAATGGAATTTTGAATAAAAAAGTGTCCCTGTTTGTGATGATAAAGAGTAAAAAAGAAACAAAGGAAGAACTAGAAATCAGGAATATAGAAAGAATTCAAATATAAAAGAAAAAATAAGAAAAAGGTATATCAGAAAAACGATAAAAAAATTTCACCAAAGGAGTAAACATCTGGACGGCTTCTTGTAAGATATATAGTAAAAGTCGTCGGGGCGGCCGAAAGTCGGTATCAGCCAATCAGCGAGGGAGTCTATCCCCTTTTCACTTGCGCTAGACCAAGTAGATTATTTTAGCGTCTGAGGTGGAGCGCCACACATACCAGCTCCTTACTTTACTACACAGATCGCTGTGCTACTCATACGCTGAGTTGGCGAGGACCGGTATCAAACTAGGAACCTTGTGGTTTCTAGCCGAACGCTCTACCGACTGAGCTAACCCGCATTTCCCATATATATATATATATATATATATATATATATATATATATATATATGATAATATATATATATATATATATATATATATATATATATATATATATATATGAGCGATAGGGACGGATGGAGAGAGATTGTCATGGATATCCGTGCCAACAGCGCGACATGATGATGATGATATATACTCCACACATGCATACAAGCACAACACAGCACCCACCCACCCATATATATATATAATGAATAATGAATATATATATATATATATTTATATAAACCATTTTGGTTTCATGCGCCAACAATCATCAGGTGAACTTGTTTCAAATGCAAGGAAAATCAAAAATTGCAAAAAATTACAGAAAAATCAATAGGCATAGGATGTGTATGATTGGATGAAATGTTAATCGTATGTATGTGGTGTTGTTATGAATGTGTATGTGAGTGTTTATGGACAGTGTAAAGGTTATGTATACGGAATAACTGTCCTCACACACA
>CM042173.1:15917349-15979849 GCA_023376005.1 Doryteuthis pealeii
TTTCTCCCTCGTGCAACGTGTAAGTTTCCAAAATATGCAAACATGAACAATTAAAGTTTTACATAAAGCAAAACAAAATGGCTACGACGTCTTGCCGAAGGACAGAGCAAACAAAATTGTGATTACCAAAGATTTTTACGATTCTTTTTTTCTTTTTTTTTTGACTCCCGCCGAGCAGTGTCTTCTCTTTCAAATCGTGCCATTTCGTTTGGCAAGGAAAAGCATACAACCCGAATACAATTTTTTTTCTCCTCGTAACCGATTAGAGGGGACCTTCCTGCGAATGCATGTGTAGATTCATATCCCGGTCAGGAGAAGGAGATACCCTTCTTTGCCGTAATTTTTCCTCACACGCAGTAACAAGTACGTCAAAAGCCGTTGATTTCTGACAATAATGAAGACGCCCTTTGGATTTTTTCACTAGAGCTCCATTAACCAGGTTGTGACCCTAATACCACTGGGTGACAGACCAATCTGCCCTGGGAGGCCCTAAAATGAACTTGAGTTACAGACAGCATAGCTCTGACACTACCCTTCTCTTTTGATTATATACAAGGTGTGTCATAAAAAAATTGATTGAGCTGTATTTACCAAGATAGAAATGAACAATGAATGGAACGTTTGTTTGTTTTTTAGAATACAAGGTGTGTCAAAAAGTACAAACAATATCGATACATTTTGACACACCTTGTATATCATGGAGAGATGAATCCCTTTCTGGTTCTCTATTCTTTTTATGAGATGCACCCGTGGTTGTGCCCTCATATTTAATCTTCTATTTTAATTTCGGAGTAGCTACCTTTATGCCTGGATTTCTTGTACATTATGTTTCTTGTATACTTCTTTTAGCTGGGGAATTTTTTCTCTCTCTTCTAGTTTCTTCTAGTTTCTTTTATTGACCGGTTTGGTACTACTATACGTCTGGTTCTGGTTTCTTTGGTTATGCCAAGGTTGTCATTAGTTCTGATAGACAAACGCAAAGCATAATGTTTTTGGTGAATACATTTTTATTAACTTCAGGACTAAACTTTATGAAGGATTCTCAACCGCGCGGGACTGAAGCTAAGTCCATGTTTACATTAGGCTTGACTGACTCTAAACGTCTTTCCCACTGGTTCCCAGCGGCAGGAAGTCGAGGGTCAACTTGATGTCCCTGAACATCAATCTCCTAATGGTCCGAATTTGAATTCAAATCTATTTCTAAACTAACCGTCGAAAAAACGACGGTTCTTATCATTATATAAGACAGGGGGTTACTCAGTCGGCAGCGGAAACCAGTGTGTACTGTGTGAACATAACGTTCATCATGACAATACGTTTTCAAATCCGCCTTGATTTTAGTGGCATATCAACCAGTCTAAGGTTATTTTATACCTAGAGGTTAGGAATTCGCATTTATTGTACGATTATATTTAATTTTTTGTAGTTGTTTCTCAAGAGGTTTTTGTACAGTAATATATCAAGTCGGTTTGGTTGGTTGGGTTTTATGGCATTCAAACCATTGGGTTATTTTATGCCGAATATGTTTTGTTTTATTCTTTGTAAGGTACAGCTGCCACGTGTGCAGCCACCTGCATATCATTCGAGATCTTATTTCTATTGGTAATTAGGCATAGTGATAGGGTTTGGTTTGGTTTGGTTTGTTTTACGGCATATCAACCTCAGTGGGTCATTTAATGCCGATAAAGTTTTGAAATAAAGTCATTCTTAATGGATACTCAATTTTGTTTATAAACTCAGCTACGGGTTAAATAGTACCACTACTGTTCTTCTACGGTAGTAGTTAATACTAGCGGGACCTGTCGATGTACTACAGTATGAGAATTTAATTGTTTCAACGTCGAGAATTTAATTGTTACAACGTCTGATATGTTTACTTAAGAGCTATTGCTAAATAGTTCAATATGTAAAAGTATAATCTTGATCTCACTCTTTCCTTCTTTCTTTCCTTCTTTTCATTATGTTCTATTGAAACAGATTAGCGTTATTGCTTCTGTGCGCTCAACACCTCTCTATATTTGACCTACTCTCCTTCTTTCTTTCTTAATACCATTTTGTTTAGGACAGGTATAATTACCAATACATGAACATGTATCATACATCAAAATGAAGCTGGTCCTCTGTGAATTACATCCCTATTTCCCCACATAGTCACCCTTTCTCTCAATAGCAATGTTCCACCTTCGAATGAGAGCATATATCTCTGCCCCGTAAAATTATGTTGAATGTTCTTTGAGTCACTTCTTCCCTACAGATTTCACTTCATCGACACTGGAATAATGGGACCGAAGAGATGATAGCTTGAAGGTGCTAAATCTGGTGAGTATGGAGAATGCAGTAAAGTTGTCCACCCAAATGAGGCGATTTTCTCCCTTGTCCTGATGCTTGTGTGTGGTCGAGTATTGTCATGCAGAAGGGGGACATTGTCGATTGGAAAGTTGGGTCTTACTCGTCGGATTCTTGCTCTGAGCCTCGTTACGGTCTTAATGTAAGCCTTAGTTAGTTTGTTTTTTAACTTAACATGAAATAAAGAAAATGGCATTACTTTTTAACTCATCCCTCGTATGTTTTCATATTTAAAGTTAGGTTTCCCTTTTGGGCAACGCCGGGTATCACTGCTAGTATATCAATATATCAAAGAATTTCAATAGAAACAAAGAAGTCAACATGTTCCTTTCATGTGTCAGTCTTGGAGTGGTTCTCTTTGTCTTCGGTTGCTTTTATATTGGTTTAAGTTTCTTGTGAAAATAACATCCAGTTCCAGAAGTGATTTATTCACGATACGTCATTAATAAAAGCCGTTTTGAACGTTTCGGGATGGATGGAGATAAAACCAAGATGTGAGTTGTAATTGAATTAAACTTTTATAATTATCAAAACTTTATCAAAAAAATAAATGAGGAAGGAACACTAATAGATGGACGAAAGGACAAGAACATTGATGACTATGCATAAGAAAGATGACATAGACTGTATGAATCAAGAAAAAAAAGGAAGAGAAACTCGCCAGTATTGAAGATTGTGTAGAGGCAACAATTCGAGTACTCAAAGAATACGCTAAAAAGAGCAAAGAAATACTAATTACAACAGACAGCAATAACAATTGCAGCATATGGACATAAAACAAAAACTAGAAAACGGAAATGGGAAGAAAATAACTATAAGGATACTTCAAGCGAAAAACTGGAGAGACTGCACAATTAAAAAAAAGAGAGAGAATTAAATCAAGATTATTGTAAGTAAAGTAATGTCAACGGGGCGGCCTAAAGTCGATATCAGCCAGTATCAAGGCGCAAAAAATATTGAAATGACATGGATCGACTACAAAAAAGGATTATGACATGACCCCGCAAACTTGGGTGATATAATGCTTAAAAATTTATAAAATATCCTACAGATCGTAAATTCCATCAAAAATAGCTACGGAAAACTGAAATATACTTTTAACAGCAGGAGAGCACTCCCTAGCAGAAATGAAAATTCAAAAATATATTTTACAAGGAGATTCACTATCATCCCTACTATTTGTTATAGCAATGATACTACACAACTATATATTTACAGGGGGGTAAAATTCACAAAATCACAAGAAAAAATAAGCCGCCTTATTTATATGGATGTTATAAGATTTTTGTAAGAAAACAACAAAAAAAAGAACTTGATCTCGTAGAATACTCAAAAGATACTCTGAAGACCAGAGTTGATTTGTTGTCACTCAGATTCCTGTGAAAGACCATCAGCTTACACCGGTTTGAAAGACTGTCAAGAGAGATACAATAATTTATTCATGTGAGGTAATATAAATGATAGCAGCGGTTATTTTCCTATAAGTCCAACATAAACAAAGGGGAACCACTCTTGACTGATAAATTATTTATCTATTTTCCCATTAAACTAACCCTAAACCCTAAACCTGAGAGAAACTGGTGGTAGGTGTGACGCTCCACCTTAGACGCTAGAATAATCTCCTTTGTCTAGCGCTAGTGAAAATGGGATAGACTCCCTCGCTGTCTGACTGATACCGACATTAGGCCGCCCAGTCGACTTTACTTTATGGCATATATACGAGTAACAACGATGATTACAATAATTTTTTTTAAATCTGTCTCCTAAGTATTACATTAAATTGCGTCTGATGGTGTGACTCCAGTTCTGACCGCCCTGTCGGCTGGGGCGTTAGAATGCACCGACTGCACCTCTGCAGAGGGTAAGACTCTCCCAAATGGGGCCACCTGTTGGCCGTGGGTGGCGACCTGTGATGCTTAAGGATAGAACCCAGGTGGTTGAGCAGTCCATGACTTGCAATACTCCACTTTGGCCCTTTCTTGGGCTAGACGGGCGGTCAGAGAGGCCCCCTCCGATCAATTGGCTGGTCACGTCAAGCCCTAGCACCTATGTAATTTTCCCAACCCTATTGCCCTTATGGCAAGACCCAACCCTTTTTATCATATGGATGCTAGAAGGTGGTGGCTAAGGGTCTACATGTCCTGGGAATGACGTTAAACTCTATCTGATGGTGAGGTTCCAGTTTTGGAGATTTGGGGAATGTGAAGCACCCCTTCATCACCATTGCTCCCTGGTCCACTCTGACCCGGAGTGGCAGTACCTGTTAGGATCCCATCTATGGGTTAAATAGAAAAATGTATTTATGAAAAAAATATTGAGTATCCATTAAAAATGAATTTATTTCAAAACTTTATCGGCATTAAATGACCCACTGAGGTTGATATGCCGTAAAACAAAACAAAACCAAACCAAATCTAGTTCTGAAGAATCCCTTAATTGACATTACAGATAGAGTTACTCTGTCCCGGACTATTTATGGGTCAAATAAATCTGTTTAGAAATTATTCGATAGGAATACTTGATATCATATATTATTATATTATATATCATTATATTATATATTATATTATATTATATTATATATTTATATATTATATATTATTATATTATTCGATAGGAATACTTGATATCATATATTATTATATTATATATCATTATATTATATATTATATTATATTATATTATATATTTATATATTATATATTATTATATTATTCGATAGGAATACTTGATATCAATATTATTATATTATATATCATTATTATATATTATATTATATATATTATATATTTATATATTATATATTATTTATATTATTCGATAGGAATACTTGATATCATATAACTGTAAATTATTTGTACTAAGAATAGTTACTTGAATCATTAATAGTTTGCTAAGAACTATTGTTAAAATGTATGAGAGACAAAAATTGTTTACAGACCCTGTAGCTGAGAATAAGGGCCGTTGACTTTGAGCTCAGGGAGTGAAAATTTACCAGTGAAGGTTATAACCCCTGATCTCTTGAAAACGCGCCATGATAGATATGTGATAGTTTATAGTTTTAGTTTACAATTCAGATTCGACCGAACCACCAAAGAATTTAGACGTGCTCTGGGGTCGGTCTCCCCGCGCGGTGAATAAACAATATGGGCTGAGTATTTTGTCGGCTAACGTGCTGAACTGCGACATCGTAGTAAGCGAGTTCGAAATTCAGTGGCACTATTTTGTTCACTTTCGGATTGATATCTGTAAAGTTTTTAAATGCCATCCTTGGCCAGTTGAAAAGGGCTTAAAGTAAGTAAGTCCTGAGTTATGGAATCCTTTGGTATGCGAATAATAGTTTATAGTTTTAGTTTATAATTCAGATTCGACCGAACCACCAAAGAATTTAGACGTGCTCTGAGGTCGGTCTCCCCGCGCGGTGAATAAACAATATGGGCTGATAAATTAATAAACTTGATCAAGAAAAAAACAAGTCTTGTTTTATTTACAATGACCAAATTCAGCCCAGATGAAAAAAAACAGCCCTTAGAAGAATTAAGAAGAATAAACAGAGAAGAACTCAACTAGACAGGAACATGTCGACCAAAGAAATTAACAAGAATCAAGTAAGATCATCCCCCCCTCTCTCTCTCTCTCTCTCTCTCTCTCTCTCTCTCTCTCTCTCTCATCGAGAACTCTCACTCCTTTGTTTATATGTCCAATGTTGATGTGGGTATATAACACTATTATAACTTATTTCAAATCATATAACTGTGTGCAAACAATGTATATTATTAAATAGAAATGGGTGCTTTATAATTATTAGTATTAGATAGGAATACTTAAAACTATATAAATGTGTGCAAAAAACTCTTAAGAAACAAGAACACAAAAATGTAAAGGTACAATGAACGTAATTCCATAACCTCTAGGAATAAAATAACCCCATATGGGTTGACATGCCGTTAAAATCACTCAATCAAAGATCTCTTAAGAAATGACAAAAAATGTAAATGTACAATTAATGTAATTCCCTAATCTCTAGGCATAAAATAACCTGTTATATACTGGCATCAAATTCTATATGTTATATAGCGCCTTCTTCGCTACTCTCAATCGTGTATGTTAGTACTGGTGTTTTCACTGTACCCAAAGTATGTTAGTAGTCAGCTACGACCGACTACTGGACTTCAATAACAACAGATACGTATGTACAAAAGAGGACCCTTCTTTATTTTCTTCGGTGTGTGGGTGGTGAAGGCACAGAGCTTACAATGAGTTCACGAGGGGTGGTTGCTGACGGGAGACGTGAAGTGTCCTTTCTGCTGCCGGCTGGCGTCTGATTCTGTCGGCTTGACCCTCTGGCTTTTTGTATTGACGACACGCCTACGCATTTTTATCTTCTGATCTGATAACGGACCTTTGTTATATATTTCTTTATCTTCACCCTGCTTCTTTCTTTTTAAATATATATTTTTATCTTTCTCTTTGTCCCTCAGCCGGAAGTTCCATTTTCCGGGCGAGGACAATACAACAAACCCCATATGGGTTTACATGCCGTTAAAATTAACGTTTCAGCAGAACACAGGGTGAATATGAAAGAAAGCGAAAACATAGACAAATACCTGGACATTGCCAGAGAATTGAAAAAGTTGTGGAATAT
This sequence comes from Doryteuthis pealeii, assembly GCA_023376005.1. Taxonomy (NCBI): domain Eukaryota; kingdom Metazoa; phylum Mollusca; class Cephalopoda; order Myopsida; family Loliginidae; genus Doryteuthis; species Doryteuthis pealeii. The sequence goes on from CM042173.1 coordinate 15,924,341, forward strand.
GAGAGTGAAAGTGATACCAATTGTTGTTGGTGCACTCGGAACGGTGCCAAAAAGCTTGGATACAAAGATTGGAGGAACTGGAAATCTAAGGAATGACTGGGACCATCCAAATAACAGCATTGCTGAAATCGGTTAGAATACTCAGAAGAGTCATGAAGATCTGAGTAGACTTGTTATTCAGACTCCAGTGAAAGTCCATCAGCTAGCGCTGGTGTAAAAAAACTCACAATAATAATAATAATAATAATAATAATAATAATAATACGCACCTCCCGCGTAGATTATGGTGTAAGTCTCCATCAGAATGGCTTTGATCCAGGGGTATGCTCAGAAATTGTGAGAAAGTGTTTCGAACCTCATCAAATCTGCGGAAATAAAAAAACAAAAAATTGTTACGTTGTTCGTGACGTAGTTTCGGTTACAGACAGACAGTTACATAATCTTCATTACGATAAGATATAACGTATCTATATATACGTTCTGTTGTTTTTATTAGATTTTGTTAACGAACTTAAGAATTAGTCAGACAGAAGTGGCTTGTCTATCTGAAAAGGGTTACAAAAAGTTAAATTAAATGAACTGAAAATATTTTTTCTTTTTTTCCTTTTTTTTTTTTTTTTTTTTTCTTTTCTTTTCTTTTTTTTCTTTGTTTGTTTCGTTTCTCTCTCTCTCTCTCTCTCTCTCTCTCTCTCTCTCTCTCTCTCTCTCTCTCTCTCTCTCTCTCTCTCTCTCCTTTCATCAATTCTGTTACTAAAGAATTCTTTGTTTAAAGATTCGATAATCAATAAAAACTTTAAATTCATCAATTGAATTCTGTAGAATTTGTTCCCAGTACGGAAAACGGTCGAGACACATGAAAAAAAAAAAGAATAATGAAATAAAATTATTTTTTTACAGAATTTACCCAAAAATAAAATATATAAAATAAAATAAAACTTTTTTAAAAGATAAAACTATCTGGTTTATATCAATACCAAAAAATGATGTCAAAAATATAATTCTCATATATAAAACGGGATCATATGACATATGTTTAACTCAGTCGGTAGAGCGTCCAACTAGGAACCACAAGGTTCCGAGTTCGATACTGGCCCTAACCAACTCAGCGTATGAGTAGCACAGTGATCTGTGCGGTAAAGTGATGGTAGGTGTGGTGCTCCACCTCAAACGATAAAAAACAATCTTCTTGGTCAAGCACTAGTGAAAAGGGGATAGACTCCCTCGCTGTATGGCTGATGCCGATTTAGGCTATGTTGCGTTTATGGACCCTATGACCTTTAGGCACCCCTTTTGCCTTGCCGATTCATAAGTACATTTTTTTCATTTACACCGTCAACGTCCGGTTGTTTGTTAGAGGTTAGGGTTACGGGTTACTTTTATAATTAAAAAACCCTCTAAAAATCGTCTGTTAACAAACAACCGGATGTTGACGGTGTAAATGAAAAAATGTACTTATGAATCAGCAAAGCAAAAGGGGTGCCTAAAGGTCATAGGGTCCATAAAACACAACATGGCCTAAACTCGGCATCAGTCAGACTGCGAAGGAGTCTATCCACTTTTCACTAGTGTTTGACCAAGAAGATTGTTTTTTATCGTCTGGGGTGGAGCGCCACACCTACTATCACTTTACCGCACAGATCCCTGTGCTACTCATACGCTGAGTTGGTTAGGACCAGTATCGAACTCGAACCTTGTGGGTCCTAGTTGGACGCTCTACCGACTGAGTTAAACATATAGTGATACGAGTTCAAAACCTGGACGAAGCGGTTTGCATTTCACATAGCGCTAAAACCCTCCGGAAAGGTATGAATCCAACTATTCTCCCTCCAGCTATGGGTAAATAGTATGTAGGGAAAATATTCAACACTACAGAGTCTGTGACAAGGTCTCAGAGAAAACAGACAGAGAAACGCAAGTATTTGTCCAACCAGTTCGCCACGGGTAGGATGTGACACAAGGTCGGAAGTATGGGTCACAGACAGACAGACAGACAGACAGACGAATCTGCCACCCGGTAAAGTCACAACCCATCATCGTTCCCAGAAAAACTGTTAGCTCTCCCCAGTTTATGTTTCATTTTACTTTATAATAATAGTTTTAAAAGGAGCTTCATAACATCACTCTTTAACGTTGTCCTGATGATGGTTAATATACCCAATATATATTAACCGAAACCCTTGAACGTAGACTGAATTTTTCATCCATAAATAAATACATTCTCTGAATATTGTTTGTTTTCATATATATATATATATATATATATATATATATGTGTGTGTGTGTGTGTGTGTGTGTGTGTAATATTATGAAAAAATTGAAAAACAAAAGTTCATAAAAGCTCGCGTTTTCATCAACAATTTCAAATAGACTGACCGACCACAAAACAAAAGGGTCTCGAAGATTTCTTATTATCTGTGATACTTTTATTTTTTCCCTCAAACTAACGAAAGCCCTGATAAAGATCTATTGAAACAGATCGAAACACTGCAGCGTAGGCGAAATAAACATTACTCGTTTTATGAACTTATGTTTTTTCAATTTTTTCATAATATTCCACACTGTCGGATTCACTTCCACTTTTTCCTCACATACACACACACACACACACACACACATATATATATATATATATATATATATGTGTGTGTGTGTGTGAAAAAAACTCCAACTACTAGAAGCTTTATACATAAAACAATACAAACCATCCTTAAACAAAATTAATTTCCAATGCAGTACACACATTTTAAAATGCCTATAGTACCTTTCCCATCAATTCTCCTCCTTCCAGTCTCCACATCCATTAATATAATTTGAAAAACTGGAACACCCCTGATGATGGCACTTCGAAGTGCCGAAAGTACCCGGGACATGAACTTTGATGGACTAATCCACGAATTCCACCCAAATATTAAAAAGTTGGCAAGAAAACTTGACAAAAACACAAATAAAATTATTAAACAGGAGATGTGTCTTTTGTTTAATTCTACATGTATAAATGAAAGAATTCTGCCCAAATACACACACACACGCGCATATATATATATATATATATATATATATATATATTAAGATGATTTGCTTCAGATGCATTGTTGAGTAAAGTATATTATTTATATATATATATATATATTTTGCTTGAAGGCAGTTACATTTCCCTCCGACAGAAATCGAAACCGGTTTCGATTTCTCTCGGAGGAAAATCATAAGTATACATCGCTGATGAGACTTAATAAAGTTGAAACAGCTGCTGTACGATGTTCTACGTAGGGGGCGATATTTGCCGAGTTTTCTTGTCATGATTATTTTCATTAATTATCGAATTTTATACGATATACGCATTGTAACTGCCTTCAAGCAAAAATATACAATATATATATATATATATTATCGGAAGTTTAGCTCGAAAAACTTGGAATAAAATAATTGACTCCATATAGTAACAGGGCCCCGACAGTACAACAAACAATTAAAAATTTAAAAAAATAAAACAAATGGTCAATAAAAAATAACAATTCTGCTGTATGTCTCAAAGAATGAAACAATTTATTGGCTAAGGGAGCCCTTGCAAGATAACTTCCTCTTGCAGAAGTTCAAAGACTTCTAATTAACAAAATAACAAAATTACAAATAAATGAAAATAAAAACAAAGTAATAAAAGAAAAACACAAAAATAGAAGTAAAAAATATAAATTACTTTTTACTTTCTTAATTTTTTCTCTTTTTCTCCCTTCTTTTTTTTTTTACAATTTGTCCAGTCACCTGACTGAATTTATAACCTCAAGGCTACCATAAAGTTCTCGGAAGAGACAAAGTCCTCTTACAGCAACCCGTTCACTGGCAAACTCTTAGAAGACCAAAATTCTTTTTCTTCCTTTTTCTTCTATAAAAACCAAGTCTCTCTGAGACTGAAAACTCTGCTCTTTTGTGGAAGAGACTTTTGACAGGAAAATGGAAAACAAAGTTTCTCGAAAGTCCAAATTCTTTCTTTTAATTCTTCTTGAAGAAATCCAAATAGAGTCTCAACAGGACACAAAACCCTCTGCACTTCGGTAGATGATAATTTCTATTAAAGGAGTCTGTCAAATCCCATTTCCCGAAGACAGACTCTTTGCGGGTTCAAAATCTGGGACATCGAATGAGTGCCAACTACACTCAGCTGGTCCTGGTAAAAGAGGACGTTAAAGAGTTATTCCGGGCCTTAAATACCCTTTTTTTCCCATCAGCAGCAGCATAGGGCCCAAACGCTCCAAGGGAAGCAATTCACATCATCTTTATCCCTCAAAAATTCTCAATATATATATATCTTATTATAATGGAGATTGTGGGTTTGTCTATCTGTAACCGAAACTATATTACTATACAAGTCACAATTCCTTTAGTTATTTACATCATATTCTCCATGATTTTATTTTTATTTAAACCTCAATTATTAATAAAATTGTTTTACATTACTTACACTGTTGACTATATCTACATGATATTTTCCACGTACCCCACTTGTACGGGTTAGGCACAAGGCCCTATTTATGTGGGACCACCCACAAGCCGAGACTCATGGAGTGGCAGGTGAAAAATTGCGTCGATCCCGTCGGCATTCCCCCTCAAGGGGGTCGCCTCAGGCGCTGGGCAATAAACCCAGCCCTGCCCCTTTAAATCAAGGGGGCAGGTGTTGCCTGGGGGGATGGCCCCCTGGGATCGACGCTATTAACTTGTAAAGATCCAGGGCCGAAGCCACTGGACCCCCGGTGTTGACCAGGTCTACATACTAATAACATGCAATTGTATTTATATATACAACAAAATAGATGTTTACAGCATGAATGGGAAGGCTAATTTGCATATTGATATTAGAAATTTGATCTTAATAAATATAAGCTTAGTATTATTGATTTCTAATTGTTTGGTTTTATCCTATTGAATATGAGCAAAAATCTCTTCAATAAATCTTAAAAGAAATCCATTAACAAGAACAAATAACTGTGATATTATTCTTTACTTCCTATTTTAACTAAACAGTTTAAATTAGGAAAATTTATCAATGAAAGACGGGAGTAACGGAAAATGATGGAAGTGTTAGTTTCAAAGTTGTTCTATTTTTCAATCATACCCCCTCTGTGCAAAATCTTTTTATCTACATTCTTATTCAGTTTCATTAGCCTTTCTAATTTAATATCATATTTTATTATAAAATTTAACTAAAATACTTGCACCCGGAGGGTGCATATATTTGCTAGTATATATAATACTGTTTATATCTCGTTATCTCTCAATCTATCTCCTATTTATATCTATCTATCATAATGTTTATATTTCTCTATCTATCTATCTATCTATCTATCTATTTCATTCTGTTTATATATCTCTATCACTTTCTATCTCTATCTCTCTATTCTGTCCAATCTGGCAGCAATCTGATACAAGAAAGAAAAAATGTAGGTGGAATTTAATATTGAATTTAGCAAGGAATGTTTTCTACGCTTGTTCGTATTTGAAATGGTGTTTTATTTAAGATTACTTCCGTGATTAGGAAACATTTTGTCAGAGACGTCATTTTGGACAGGCAAAGCTATCCGAGAAACATTATATGTTGACAATCAAATCTATTGTCTTGTTTGACAGATCCAAGTGAATAATACAACAAAAGAAAAAGGAAATTTAAAAGAAAAAACATTTACAAGAGAAATGATAGAGATATGAAGAGAGATGAGTCTTCAGATTTATGAACTTAATAGCTATATGCAACAGAAAGCCGATGGCAGTATGAGTGTTATTAGAAGAAAAAAGGGTTGAATTATATTGCAAGATATTTTATAGGTACATATCTTGAAGGTTATGGCATCTATGTGTCAAGGACGGAGACTTTATTGTTGAGGGTAATAGTAGTATCAGTAGTAACAGGAGTATCAGTAAGTAAAGTAAATGTCGGTATCAGCCAATCAGCGAGGGAGTGTATCCCCTTTTCACTAGCGCCAGATCAAGGAGATTGTTTTTGCATCTGAGGTGGAGCGCCATACCTACCATCAGTTCCTTACTTTACCGCACAGATCCCTGTGCTACTCATAACGCTGAGTTGGCGAGGACCGGTATCGAACTAGGAACCTTGTGGTTTATCAGTAGTAACATTAAAAAGGGGTGAATTATATTGTAGGATATTTTATAGGTACATATATTGAAGGTTATGGCATCTTTGTGTCAAGGACGGAGACTTTATTGTTGAGGGTAATAGTAGTATCAGTAGTAACAGGAGTATCAGTAGTAACAGGACTTATATTCGCACGAAATGAGAGTGTGATGTTATAGGGACTAGCAAAAAAAATCGGATACTACGAGTTTTAAAAGCGAATTAAGAATAATTAAATCTATTATTTAAGGTTAAACTTTGTCTAAATCGATAAGTAGTAACATAATAACCATCATTAAAAAAAGATAAATATAATTACATATGCAGTTTATTTTTAAAAGATTTAAAACTATTTGTTTTGGTCAATATCGACGCGATCCGCCATTTCTGCTGTTTTTCAATGGTTTTAGGCGCTTGTTTACAATTTTAACGTAACATTTGGGATGGAAAAAATTTTTACCAAAGATCAGGTAATTATCCGATTTTAATGAAATTTTCAGTATTGATTTAACAATTAATGAATTTTATAATGCATCAGTTATTTTATTTCAAAACTTTAATTTAGTATTTTTGCTATGAAAAATCAATATATAAAACTCATTTAAAATAAAAAATTTCGGATTTTAAGTTTAAAATGTTATATTTTTAGATTCTAAAAATAATAATATCTACTTATTTTTTCGAAAAAAGTATACGTTTGAAGAAAAACTCGATTGAAAATGTAACCCCCTTCTTTATACAAAAAAACATCGATGTATAATTTTTTCTTTTATAAATATATAGCCAATTAAATAATTATCGAAATGAGTAAAAAAGAAATCTCCAAAAAATAAATTATTTATTATTTTTTTACAATTTTATTTTTCAATTTTCGGTACTTATTTTCTCATAGAAGCGCAACTGTAAAAAAGGTGTTTTTTCTCTTATATCAGTTGTCTTTTATCTCATTATTTATACTGTATTAGTACATATATATGACCAACTTGAAAAACATTTTACGCCCCCAACATAAGGGGGGTCAAATTAAAGCGACTTGGAAAAAATGAGAAAGTTTTGAAATAAAATAAATAATGCATTATAAAGATCATTCATTGATAAATAAACACTGAAAATGTCATAAAATCCGATAATTCCCTGATTTTTGGTAAATTATTTTCTGTGTGGGGGTGGGGTGCTAAAGTCATTTTGTCAAAAACGGATTTTAGGTTCAGTTTGCCAGTAGCTATGTTATTAGAATATAACATTAAAAAGGGCTGAATTATATTTTAAGATATTTTATAGGTACATATCTTAAGGTCATGGCAACTCTGTGTCAAAGACGTAGAATTTATTGTTGAGGGTAATAGAAGTACAGTAGTAACAGGAGTAACAGGAGTTATCTTCGCACGAAATGAGAGCGTGATGTTATTATAATATAACATTAAAAATTATATTTATAGGATATTTTATAGGTACATATCTTGAAGGTTGTGGTATCTTTGTGTCTAGACTATAATATTTATTGTTGAGTATATGTGTATCAGTAGTATCAGTAGTAACAGGAGAACAGGAGTTATCTTCGCACGAAATAGAGAGCGTGATGTTATTAGAATATAACATTTAAAAGGAGTTGAATTATATTGTAGGATATTTTATAGGTACATATCTTGAAGGTTATGGCATCTTTGTGTCTAGGACATAGAATCTATTGTTGGGGGTAATAGTGTTCAGTAGTATCAGTAGTAACAGGAGTAATCTTCGCACGAAATGAGATCGTGATGTTATTAGAACTAGTGAATTCAGCGGGCGTAGCGCGATCTTTCGCTAAGCCCAACAAGCGGCTTAGTCGCTTCACAACCGGCTCGCTACAATTACACCCATGGCCGCTTTGCGAAGAGCTTACTGTACAATATTTGAAATATCGTTTTATAATCTTCTCAGAAAATGTGGAAAGACAGTCCGGTATTATCTTTAGCCTAAAAGAATAAGTTTTATATTTTCTAAATTCAATCCAGCCCTGTACTCAGGGCTATAGAATATGCCGACTGCACCTCTGCAGAAGGTGAGACCTCCCTCTGAATTAGGCCACCTCTTGTTCGTGAGTGGCGACCCGGGATGGCTTAAGGACGGGATCCTGGTGGCTGAGCAGTCCATAACATTTCACAGGTCTCTCCACCGGTGGTTATGCCAAGCTCTAGCACCTATATAACTGTCCTGACAATATTGATCTTATAGCAACCCCAACACTTTTATCGTATGTGCTAGAAGGTGGTGACTGAGGGTCATAGATGTCTTGGGTTTGACGTTAAACTGTTACAATTTTATGGGCCATCCTGTAGGCTTTAAGCGAGAGCGCTTGTCCAGTGGAATTGGATCCTTGGTAATCCTCTATAAAGAATCCTTTGGTTCTTCTGGTAAAGAGTCCTGAGTATTGTAAGTCCCTCCTCAATGAGTGCTAGTAGAACTATGGCCAGTATCAGTGTTTAAGTAGTGTATCAGCCACGCAGATGGCTAGTGATTGATCGGAGGAATAAACCACGTAACCTCGGCTAGTCTATAAATCCAGGTGGGAATTGGAGCACACCTTATATACCAAAATAATTCCAACATAAACTGCATCTTGTGGTGAGGTTACAATACTGGAGCTTTTGTGAGTGTGGAATACTCCTTCATCGTCATTACCCCCAGATCCACTCTGCCCGGAGTGGCAGTACCTGTTAGGATCCCTTCTATGGATAATAGATAAAGAATGTGTTTTAAAATTATGACTTTTAAAAACGAATGAATACACAAGAAGAATAAATTTTAAAAAGTCTTCTGCATAAAATAATGTTGACATGCAGTAAATCCAACCAACCAACCAACAACCAACTATATTCAATCCATATAAAACAATAGTTTAACTAAACAAGCCATGCTCGCTCTAATCTGGAGTGTTAATACCTATTAGGGTCACATCTATGGGGCAAAATAGTGTTATATATCTATTTACATGGTTCCCGCGTCCGAAAAGAAGGTTCTCAAGTTCGAAAAGAAGGTTCCGAGTCCGACAAGAAATACCTAAAGAAGGCCGGAGGGCATATCGGCCGAAACGTTGTACAGATAACAATGAAGTGATGAGGACAATAGTCGAATAACGCAGATATACCTATACTATATCAAGCTCATCTCAAACATTCAGAGAGTAAACTCTTCATTGTACAGATAGCAATAAAGGTGAGGACAATAGTCCGAATAATGCAATAATACTAATCATCACAAGCCTCATCTCAAAACATTCAGAGAAACTCTCTCATTGTACAGATAGCAATAAAGGTGAGGACAAATAGTCCGAATAACGCAGATAATACTAATCATCAAGCCTCATCTCAAACATTCAGAGAAACTCGTCATTGTACAGATAACAATGAAGATGAGGACAATAGTCCGAATAACGCAGATAATACTAATCTCATCAAGCCTCATCTCAAAACATTCAGAAAATACTAATAAGCGACAAACTACACAAGAATGTAAAATATGAATGTGTACAATGAACGGAATTCCTAACCTATAGATCTATGAGGGATGAGTGATCACTGCCTTCATTGGCCATTAATCTCAGGTTCGCTCTAACTGCAGTGTGATGTAATACCTATTAGGGTCCCATCTATGGGGAAAATAGTGTTATTATACCTATTTACATCGGGTATATAGATGGCGCGAGAGTAAAATGCGTTAGAATCGTGGGAATGGACTCGTCGATCCGAGTTCAATTCCCGGACGATTGCATTTCATATTACGCTAATACCCGTTGGAAAGGCATGAATCCAATTCTCCCTCTCCTCAGCTGATGGGCAAACACATACAGCAGTCAGACCTGGCTATTAGTAACCAAATGCTGCTAGGCTGAACGCAACGAGTCTAAGGAGAAGGAAACTCCTGATTCAAACCCTCTTATATACTGACCGCTTAATGCAATTGACTCGGCCATTGTGTTTAAATTCTGGTTCGTCGCGGAGGCGAGTTGGTATAACATTATAGAGATCATCGAAAGAGACATGGTTGCTGATGATGATGAGATCTGGTCATCTCTATTTTCCTGTGCTCTTTTCCGTACTCCGTCAGCCGCCATTTTCCTTGGGCTGTTATTCTGTGGTCTGATTTTTTCCTCTCTGGCTGGACACGTCTGTGCATTGTCTTTGTTGTTTCGATTAAGCAAGGCCAGACTTTGTTCGTTTTTCTCATAGCCGGTTTAAAACCAAACAGACCCTCAGCCCTGAAAAGTGATCCTCGAACCGGACCTCAGCGCGGATGAGAAGCGGCTATATCTTGATGCAGGAGCCGACAGATTGCGGTATCTGACGCAGTTCTTCCTGACTACCGCATCCTGCTTTACACCGTAATAACTGAATTCTCTTGTCTGCATTCGCCACTTGACGCCTCAGCTGTTTCTGTGGAGGAGTCATAGTATGAGGCGGGACCTTCATCGCCAATCATAAGCGTGATATATCTAGGTCCGGTAAATTTTCCACCCTAATCCCCGTCTATTGAATCTTTTTGAATTCCATTCAAATTTCTTAACTACACTACTCATTTACAACCCAGATTTATAGGATAACCTATGAATATGGTACACAATAGATCTGTTTGGCAAATGTATTCGTATTCGATAGGACCGATGTACTGCCAAAAGATAAATAAAAGAATACAAAAAAACTCTTATAGTACACAAGAAATGTTAAACATGTATTGTACAATGATACACGATTCGCCTAACCTCTAGATTAAAAAATGAACCGATTAGCGCTTTGACGTCGCCTTACGCCTAAACGTTAAACACTCAATCAATCCAAATCGATCGATCAGTCTAATTGCTCTTCATCAGTGGGCGAAAATTCCAACAACTTTGTGGAGTAGCATGATTTAGCATGAAACATCTGCTCTATCCAAGGTGTTATTGTGTTCCCCTCATCTCATTGTGGTCGCCAGTGGAAATAACGCCGAATCATAGATGTCTTGGTTTTTGGGGAGTTATCCCTCGTAAAAAAATCCCATTTTCGGTTCCAGAGCATTTTTCATAAAAAAGGATTTTCTCCTTCTTTAACCTTTCAAATATAAATAGGAAAATTAGTCTATTCTTCCCTCCCCCTGCCCACAGCACCCCAGCATCATCTTCACACCACCGGACCATATAGAGTCCCCATACATGCCCCACTCGTCCCTCTGTTCTACACTTGCACCAATTATGTTTTGTCTTCAATGCTTGCAAAATTTGCCCAAGTCAGATTTATGAAATTTTGCCCAATATTTTGATTTTTAACTTAGGCCACTCGACACATCGCACACACGCACCACACACACCGGCAGCTAACGTCCACCATCTTAATTTTCTTGAGTGCAAATTGAATATTGATCCAATATTCCGTTTTGTTTGGTTCTTGGGAAAGACAAGAGTAGATGCGGTGACTCTGAATGGCTCCTTAAAAATTATTGAATTAAACTGTTTTTTGTTTTTTTTTAAAATAGGCGTAGGTTAGATTCTTACGTAAACAGACCATTGATTTTTCTCTTCGATAACCATGACCTCACACCGATGATTGAGAAAAATAATCACACAAGAAGATCAACACAGAGACATACCACAGAGCAGCATAAATAACCTGTCCACATTCTTTGTTATTACTCATGACCCGCAAACTCTAGGAACCGGCACGGAAGCCACAAAGAAACACGATCACACGACACTGGCAACAGCGCTCACATAACAATCACACTGTCGTTTTTGGTGGCCACGGTTAGGATGATGCACGACTTGACTCTCTGCAGAAGAGAGGTAAGACTCCCCAATGGGTCCGCCACCTGATTGCCTGTGCGGGTGGCAACCCCGTGATGCTAAGGAGATAGAATCCCAGACGTTGGATGAGCATTCATGACTTTGCTAGATACTCCCACTTTTGTCCTATTAGATTGGCATTGTTGTTTGTTTTGTTAACGGCATCCATATCAAGCTCACTGGGTCATTTTAATTTGCCGTAGATTTGAAAGTAAATTCATTTTTTAATGGCAATACAGCAATTTTTATTTACATAATACATTTTCTCTATTTAACCCTTAGTGGACCCTAACAGGTACTTACCACCCGGGTCAGAGTGGCTTCACGTGATGAATTCGATGATTAAAAAAGTGCTCCACGCATTCCCCAATACTTCCAGAACTGGAACCTCACATCAAGATAGAGTTTAACGTCATTCCAGAGGACATCGTAGACCTTAGTCCCACAACCTTCTACCACCCTATGATAAAAAAGGGCGTTGGTGGCTGTGCCAGAAGGGCATATTGTGGGCATTCACATATAGGTGCTACGATGCCTAAATAAGGTTCTAAGAGTGTTGCAGGGTGCACTGAACTGCTCATTCCCCAAGACCATGCCTTAAGCAGTCTCATCGGGCGCCGACCTCACAGGGCCATAGCAGGTGGCCTGATTTGAGGGTCGTTACCGCTCTGCAGAGGTTGGCATTCAGGTTTGTTATTCCTAACGCCCGACCGCGACAGGGCGGCAAGCAGTAACAAAATTCTTCTTTTTTTTCTTTGTTTTTTTTTCTTTTTTCTCGACTCTTGAACTTCATAGTCGAGCCGTTCTGTGAGCCAGCAGTAATCATAATTCAGCACGCGTCAGAAGCCAGACAAAGCAAAACATCAACACCCGAGTTTCTCTAACTCTCCCGCTTAGATTTGGTGGGTGATTGAAGCATTGGACACCTTAAAAAACACGTCGGCTAACGTCCGGCGTCGATTACTGAGAAGAAAATCAGATATAAAGTGAAATGTAGAGTTATTTACAGAATGAAAAAAGCGCGTTTTCAACTGTTCATACACCAAGCGTCAGATCGATTAATTAGTTTAGTGTATCGTGCTGGCTTCCGACAAGGTTCAGGTAACATAGGAGGATCTTTTGTTTGTCCGAACACAGAGTAAGAATTGTTTGAACATAAGACTATGGTTACGCAGAGGGAGATCTGGAAGTGGAAGAACAAGCCAGATAGAAAGAATCAACATAAACCGTAAACTTAGCAATAAGATGAGATCGTCAATCAGATAAGACCATGGTTACGCCAGGGGAATCTGAATGTAGAAAGCAAGCCAAGAATAGAAAAGGATCGAAACAGTACAACGTAAGTTGAGCAAAATCAGATGATGAGATCGTCAGATCAGATTAAGACCAATGGTTTAGCCAAAGGACATTTGAAGTTGAGAAACAAGCCAAGAAGAAAGGAATGGCAAAACAGTCAAAAGTTAATTGATGCAAAATTCAGAGATTTGAATCGTCATTCAGATAAGACCAGGTTTAGCGCAGAGTAATCTAAGTGAAAACAAGCCAAGATAGAAAGGATCCGAAAACAGTAAACGTAAATTGAGCAAAATTCAGAGATGAGATCGTCAATCAGACTAACGACCATAGGTTTATTCGCAGGAAATCTGAGTGTAGACGCCAAATAGAAGCGAACAAAATGAGTGCAGAATGGAATCGAATCGTAATGACAGTTCGAAGAATTCTGAGTGGAAAACAATTGAATAATTATTCTAGTAAAAGTTTTCAATTTTAATATGTAATTTATGCAGTTGTTCATTGTTACGTTTTTCTTTGTTTGATCTTTTTGTGAGAATAAAACCAGAGATCGAACGAAATAAAATTAAGCCTTTTTATTTAAAGCATAATTTATGGTCTAATATTTTTTTTTTTAGACCTGGTTAATGCAGAGTGATCTTTGTAAACTTTACTTAGATTTTTTTTTTTTAGCTTTGTTTGTTATCTTAAGTATTTTTAATTTCTGTTTTTTTTGTAAAGAGCAGCTTTTTAATGTAATTAATCGATACATGGGTTTTTACGTTTATGGGAATTAAGACATAGCTTCAACTTTGTAAATGATCTAAATGTACTGAGTAACATTTTTTATGATCGTATTCATCATAGTCTTTTTTTTTTTTGCATGTTATTTTTTTTTTTTCGAGAGATTGAGTGGAAACCAATAGAATTCAAATTACTAGATAACAGAATTCGAATCTTGTAACTTTTCTATTTTACGCGAGTGATTGAGTGGACATTTTGTAAGATATTATAAATTAAACGGGTAAAGCAGATTTTTTTGGTCTTTTTTTTTTTGGTTTAGACATGGTTAGCAGATTTATTAAGTGCAAACAGAGATAAATTTTGAATCCTGTAACTGTAGGAATGGTTAATCATAGAACCTTTTGTTTTTTTTTGTTTTTTTTTCTTTTGCTATAGAATCTGAAGTGAAGAACTACTTTTTTCAAGATAATGTCTTTTTTTTTTTTTTATGTAAACTTTTTTTGGTAAAGTTTTTTTTCGTGTGTATCGATAGCATGGTTACAGCATTGATAGAACAATTTTTTTTTTCTTTCAATGATTAAAGTGAAACTTTTTTTTGTTTAGTAATTGGTTTATAATGTTTTTTTTTTTAGTTTTGTTCTTGTCATCAGTTTTATTATCATTTCCGTTAAGGAAACCAAGCCAAATAGAATGGACTAATGTACGTAAGCATATATGAATTATCTAGAACACCTGGTTGCGAATAATTAATACACAAGCGTATAATTTTTTTTATCTCAAAATGTATTTTTTATTTATAAAGCGAGGAATCTGTAATCTATTTTTGTTTTTATAAGACTTTACTGCAAAACTTTATAAACTTTATAGCAAGAAGAATAATTTTTTTTTTTTTTTTTTTTTCCTAATTGTATTGACATTTTTATATTATCGTCTAAGTAACATTTACTGCAGGAATCTGTCTGGATCGATGTCATATTTTCTTAATTTTATTATTTTTTTTGTTCTTTTTCAGTGTGGTCAATGTTAAAAACAGAAATGTCTTTGTATATCGCTACCTTTATCACCCCCTTTTTTTTTTTAGAGGTTTTTAACATATGGAAACCAATTTTTTTTTTGATTTTTTTTTTTTTTTTAGTAATCTAGTTTTTTTTTTTTGTTGCTGAGTAAACATTTTTTTTTTTTTATATCGTATAGTAGTGGTTTTTTTTCTTTTTAAGTCTTTTCTTTGATTTTTTTTTTAAATTTCTTTTTTTATTCTTTTTCTAGTTTCAAGTTTTTTTTTTTTAATATTTTTTTTTCTTTAGTAGAAGAACTGAGTAAAAGCAAAAATGGAATCCCGTAAACTCAGATAATGAACCATGGTTACTGCAGACGGAAATCTGATAGGTGATGCAAGCAACAGCGCCACAGATAGATACAGGGAATGCAAACTATGTAACTGAGTAAGAAAGCTAAAATGGTAATCTGTTAAACGATCACGATCAGCAGTACCATTTGGTTACGCAGAGGAAATCGTGAAGTGCGAGAAACCACCAGATAGAAAGAAACAAATGTAAACTGAGTAAAAAGCAAATGGAATGCGTAAATCAGATAAGACCATGGTTACGCGAAACAGAAGAGAAATCTGAACGTGAAAGCAACGCAGAGATAGAATGGAATCAAAATGTAAACTGAGTAAAAGCAGAAATGGAATCGTAATCAGATAAGCCATGGTTACGCAGAGGAAATCTGAAGTGTGAGAAACAAACCAAGATAGAATGGAAATACAAAATGTAAACTGAGTAAAAGCAGAAATGAAATCGTAAATCAGATAAGCCAGTGGTTACGCAGAGGGAAATTTGAAGTGAGAAACAACATCAAGATTGAATGGAATCAACAATGTAAACTGTAGGTAAACAGCAACGAAATGGAATCGTAAATGCAGATAAGACCAGGTTACAGGATCATTATCAGCAGTCAGAGCAGATGGGCAAATTGTAAACAGTAAGAGAAATGATCTAAAATCAATCATGCTGCATCTAAATTGAGCTCGGAATCAGAAAATGAATAATCAAACATGATAAATGAGATTCAAAATTATGCACGGCAAATGGAATCGTAAACATCATAGACTCTACCGAGACTGTACTAAACGCCAGAGTGACAAATGCTTGATAGTTGAAAACGCAAATCAAACCCTGTTAAATGAAACAAAATGTAAACTTAACCAGCTAACCAGTCAAGAATTGGGTAATCTGATCTGAGATATCAGGAAATTAAGACAGTTACGCCAGAGGAAATTCTGAAGTGAGAAACAAGCCAAGATAGATGGAATCAAAAATGTAAACTGAGTAAAAGCAGAAATGGAATCGTAAATGCAGATAGAGACCATGGTTTCGCAAAGACATTTGAAGTGAGAACACAGCCAGATAGAAAGGAATGAAAACATAAACGTAGATTAGCAAAAATCAAGCATGTGATCCGTCAATCAGATAAGACCATGGTTACGCAGAGGAATTTTGAAGTGAAAGAAACAAGCCAGATAGATCAATGGAATTGCAAAATGTAAACTGGAGTAAAAGCAGAGATAAGGAATCGTAAAACAGATAAGACCATGGATGTTACGCAGAGGAAATCTGAAGTGAGAAACAAGCCAAGATAGAATGGAATCAAAATGTAAACTGAGAAAGCAGAAATGGAATCGCTAAATCAGATAAGACCATGGTTACGCAAAAGGACATTTGAAGTGAGAAACAAGCCAAGATAGAGAAAGGAATGAAAATCCAGATAGAAATACGTAAATTGAGCAAAAGATCAGAGATGTGAATTCGTTCCAAGTCAGATAAGACCATGGTTACGCAGAGGAAAATTTGAAGTGAGAAACAAGCCAAGATAGAATGGAACAAATGTAAACTGAGTAAAAGCAGAAAATGGAATCGTAAATCAGATAAGACCATGGTTACGCAGAGGAAATCTGAAGTGAGAAACAAGCCAAGATAGAAAGGAATCAAAATGTAATCCTGAGTAAAAGCAGAAATGGAATCGTAAATCAGATAAGACCATGGTTACGCAGAGGAAATCTGAAGTGAGAAACAAGCCAAGATAGAATGCGGAATCAAAATGTAAACTGAGTAAAAGCAGAAATGGAATCGTAAAATCAGATAAGACCATGGTACGCAGAGGAAATTCTGAAGTGAGAAACAAGCCAAGATAGAAAGGAATCAAAATGTAATCTGCAGTAAAAAGCAGAAATGGAATCGTAAATCAGATAAGACCATGGTTACGCAGAGGAAATCTGAAGTGAGAAACAAGCCAGATAGAATTGAAATCAAAATGTAATACTGAGTAAAAAGCAGAAATGGAATCGTAAATCAGATAAGACCCATGGTTACGCAGAGGAAATCTGAAGTGAGAAACAAGCCAAGATAGAATGGAATCAAAATAGTAACTGCAGTAAGAAGCAGAAATGGAATTCGTAAATCAGATAAGCCATGGTTACGCCAGAGGAAATCTGAAGTGAGAAACAAGCCAAGATAGAATTGGAATCAAAATGTAAACTAGTAAAAGCGAGAAATGGAATCTAAATCAGATAAAGACCATGGTTACGCAGGATGAAATCTGAAGTGAGAAACAAGCCAAGATAGAATGAATCAAAATGTAAACTGCAGTAAAAGCAGAAATGGAATCGTAAATCAGATAAGACCATGGTTACGCAATAGCGATAAATCTGAATAACAAGCCAAGATAGAAAGAATGAACAACAGTAAAACTGTAAATGAGAAACATCAAATGTCGATCGTATCAGATAAGGACCCTGGTTACGCAGAGAAATTGAAGTGAGAAACAAGCCAAGATAGAATGAAATCCAAAATTGTAAACTGAGTAAAAGGCAGAAATGGAACTCGTAAATCAGATAAGACCATGGTTACGCAGAGGAAATCTGAAGTGAGAAAACAAGCCAGATAGAATGGAATTCAAAAATGTAAACTGAGTAAAAGCAGAAATGGAATCGTAAATCAGATAAGACCATGGTTACGCAAAGGAATCTGAAGTGAGAAACAAGCCTAAGATAGAAGGACATGAAAACAGTTAACGTAAATCAGCAAAACAGAATTGGAATCGTCAATCAGATATAGACCATGGTTACGCAGAGGAAATTGAAGTGAGAAACAAGCCAAGATAGAATGGAATCCAAAATGTAAACTGAGTAAAAAGCAGAAATGGAATCGTAAATCAGATAAGACCATGGTTACGCAGAGAAATCTGAAGTGAGAAACAAGCCAAGAATAGAATGAAATCCAAAATGTATAACTGCAGTAAAGCAGAAATGGAATGAAATCAGATAAGACCATGGTTACGCAGCAGGAAATCTGAGTATAAAAACAAGCGCAAGATAGAAGGCAAAGTTAACTGGTAAAAGCAGAAATGGAAGTTAAATCAGATAGACCATGGTACGCAGAGAAATCTGAAGTGGAGAACAAGCTAACGAGATAGAATGAAAATCAAAATGTAAACTCAGTAAAAGCAGAAAATGGTATCGTAAATCAATAAACCATGGTTACGCAGAGGAAATCTGAAGTGAGAAACAAGCTCAGATAGAGAAGAATCAAAATTGTTAAACTGAGTAAAAGCAGAAATGGAATCCTAAATCAGATAAGACCATGGTTTACGCAGAGGAAATCTGAAGTGAGAAACAAGCCAAGATAGAAAAGGAATCAAAATGTAAACATTGAGTAAAAGCCAGAAATGGAATCGTAAATTCAGATAAGACCATGGTTACGCAAGGAGAATCTGAAGTGAGAAACAAGCCAAGATAGAATGGAATCAAATGTACATACGTGATAAAAGCAGCGATGAGATCGTAAATCAGATAAGACCATGGTTACGCAGAGAAATCTGAAGTGAGAAAACAAGCCAAATAGAAAGGAATCAAATGTAAACTAGTAAAAGCAGAAATGGAATCGTAAATTCAGACAAGACCATGCGTTACGGCAGAGGAAATCTGAAGCTGAGAAACAAGCTAACGATAGAATGAAATCAAATATGTAAAACTCAGTTAAAAGCAGAAATGGAAACTCCCGTAAATCAGATAAGACCATGGTTACGCAAGAGGAAATCTGACAGTGAGAAACAAGCCTAAGATAGAATGAAATCAAAATGTAAACTCAGTAAAAGCAGAAATGGAATCGTAAATCAGAAAGACCATGGTTACGCAGAGGAAATCTGAGTGAGAAACAAGCCAAGAATAGAATGAAATCAAAATGTAAACTCAGTAAAAGCAGAAATGGAATCGTAAAATCAGATAAGACCATGGTTACCGCAGAGGAAATCTGAAGTAAAAACAGCTAAGATTAGAATGAAATCCAAAATGATAAACTCAGTAAAAAGCAGAAATGGAATCGTAAATCAGATAACGACCATGTGTTACGCCAGAGGAAATCTGAATGAGAAACAAGCTAAGATAGAATGGAAATCAAAATGATAAACTCAGTTAAAAGCAGAAATGAATCGTAAATCAGATAAGACCATGCGTTTACGCAGAGGAAAATCTGATGTGAGAAATACAGGCTAAGAGCATGAATGGAATATCAAAATGTCAAACTCAGTACAAAAGCAGAAAATGTGAATCAGTAAATCAAGATAAGACCGAGTACGCAGAGAAATCTGAATTGAGAAACAAGCCAAGCAATAGAATGAAATCACATACTATGTGTATACACTGACGTGCCTATAATACAAGCAACGAAATGCCTATAAATCGCTAAATTCAGACTTAAGACCTATTGGTTCGCAGAGGAAATCTGACAGTGTAAACACGAAGCTTAAGGATAGATGAAAGTCAAAAATGTTGAAACTCAGAAAAGCAGAAATGGAATCTGTAAATAGCATTGATCAGAACCATGGTTACGCAGAGGAAATCTGAAGTGGAAGCAAAACAAGCTGAAGATAGAATGAAATCAAAACTGTGTAAAACTCTTAGTTAATAGGGCAGATAATTGGGAATCGTAAATCAGATCAAGACCATGGTTACGCGAGAGGAAATTTGAAGTGAGAAACAAGCTAAGATAGATGAAATCCAAAATGTAAACTCATAAAACAGAATATGGAATCGTAAATAGATAAGACATGGTTACGCAGAGGAAATCTGAAGTGAGAAACAAAGCTAAGATAGAATGAAATCAAAAATGTAAACTCAGTAAAAGCAGAAATGGAATCGTAAATCAGATAAGACCATGGTTACGCAGAGGAAATCTGAAGTGAGAAAACAAGCCAAGATAGAATGAAATCAAAATGTAAACTGAGTAAAAGCAGAAATGGAATCGTAAATCAGATAAGACCATGGTTACGCAGAGGAAATCTGAAGTGAGAAACAAGCTAAGATAGAATGAAATCAAAATGTAAACTCAGTAAAAGCAGAAATGGAATCGTAAATCAGATAAGACCATGGTTACGCAGAGGAAATCTGAAGTGAGAAACAAGCCAAGATAGAATGAAATCAAAATGTAAACTCAGTAAAAGCAGAAATGGAATCGTCAATCAGATAAGACCATGGTTACGCAGAGGAAATCTGAAGTGAGAAACAAGCCAAGATAGAATGGAATCAAAATGTAAACTGAGTAAAAGCAGAGATGATTCGTAAATCAGATAAATTCGTGTAAGAAAATTGATTGGTTGGTTGGTTGGTTGGTTGGTTGTAACGGAATGTCAACCTGTCTAGGGTTATTCTATGTCGAGGTGTTAGGAAATCACATTCATTTTACATTCATATTTACATTTTTGTGTAGTTTTTCCTTTAGGTTTTTTTTTTTTTGGGCATATGGTCCTAAAAAATACAAATAATTTTTAAACAGACTGTATTTCATGCAGATAGGTAAGACCCCACCCCAATAAGGGTGCCTGGGTCTGACACTGAACTGCGTCTTCAGTTCTCGGGATAATGTAGTAACGCTTCCTTGGCATTACCCCCAGTTCCACTCGGAGTGGTAGTACCAATTTGTTAAAATTGTAATTGTATATTCATATTTACATTTTTGTGAAGTTGATTCTTAAGAGTTTTTTTGCACACGGTCCTATATATATATAAATATATATATATATAAAATATTATATATATATATATATATATATATATTCCTTGCATTTGAAACAAGGTCACCTGATGATTGCTGACGCATGAAACCAAAATGGTTGTGACTGTTCCTTTGTCACCAAATAAATAGATATGTTAAACCTTTATATATTTATTTTATTATATTATATAACAGCTCTATTCTATATTGAGCACTCTACCAATAATACTGCGTTTGGCACACCGTTCCAGTAAAAGCTGAAACAGTGACAATGGCACACTATAGTATATATATATATATATATATATATATATATAAGAATTAATGGCAAAATGAAATGAACGAAATAAAAATGAATGCGATAAGTGGAATAAATGGAAAATCTTTTCCAAGGGACCTATCTAAATTTTTTTTTAAATAACAAAAATGAAAAATAAATAATAAATGATAAAAATTTTTGAGAGAGAGGAGTCCCTAATGGAAAGTTTTCCTCATCTATTATTGGACTCTTTTGAAGCATCACATTAATATAATTATTATATAAGCTATTTGAGAAGATAAAATCGGTCTCTTACCTTTGTGGTGTTCTATTGAGAAAGGATTTGACTTTTTTTTTAATATATATCTAATCTACTTTGGTTTACATCCGGTGGAATATTGCGACAGATGTTATGGATCATTTTTGAATTTAGAATAAAAACGGTTAACTATAAGAATTCCTAGACTGACCGTAATTTTAAGAGGGTATGACTTTTTAAAGAATTAACTATATATATATAAGATAAATATAATTATTATATATATATTACATTATTTGAAATTGTCACCATATATATTTGTTGGAATCCTTCCGTCTATTAAAGACGATGGCGTAGTGTCCACTTTTTTATTATCATTATCTACAGCTACGTCAGTGGCTGAACAGACCAATTTTTGAATGGCAATCTCTGGTACAGTGATTGCAAACAAACGGTGATTCTTGCTGGAGATGCTGTTGTCTCTCCTTCCTTTTAACTCTCTTTTCTGCGGCGGCTTCTTTCCTCTCTTTCTCACTCCTTTTCGTTCCTTGTTTGATAAAGAGGTGCCAGGTCGTACGGTCTTCTGCACAAGCCTTCCATGTGTTGGTGTCGATGTGGCATGTCTTCATCTCCCTCTTGCAGACATATTTAAAGCGTAGGCGTGATGTCCCTACCGGTCGGGTGTCCTCTACCAGTTCACCATACAGTAGGTCTTTGGGGATGCGGCCTTTGTCCATCCTCCTGACATGGTCATATATATATATATATATATATATAAAATGTTTTTTTTTAAGTTGGGCGTTATTACGAAGCATTAAAAATATATAAATGAATGAATTCGATATTATGGAGTATTGGATTCACTTATTTTTTTAATTATTTTTTGTCATAAATTTTCAGGTTCGTTAGATACCCTTTATCAAATGAATGTTATTACTGTTTAACGGCTTCCTTGTCTCTGTTGTTATCGGCAGTTGCAGCGTCTGTGAAATATTTATAATAACGGAGAATCCCTGCGTTCAATCCCTTCACGTGCGTTTGTAATTTTTGAATCCATTTAATTTCTGATTGTTTTCTAGATTGCGTTGTTGGAAATGCGTGTTCTAATAAAATGCATTTGAGGTGTGTAAGGTTGTGTGATAAGGTGTTAAAATGAAGTGCTATTGTACTATACGGGGATTTGTATATATTATATATATATATATATATATATATATATATATATATATATATATATATATGTGTGTGTGTGTGTGTGTGGTGTGTGTGTGTGGTTTTCTTCTTTTTTTTTCTCTTAGGATTCTTTTTAAAAAACGGTGCCTGGAAATGTTAGCAGATTTCTTGCAGAAAATTTCAGTCTGATAGAATCGTCTTTGGTGACAAGACAGCATGTCAGAATTTCTCACCTTAGCGCCAATCTTAAAGGAGTTACCTTATCACCGACGAGTTAATGGTAAATTGCATGTTAACTCCCACGTCACCTTTTCGGCACCAACATTAATTGACTCTGAGGAAATGAAGAACTCAACCAACTCTCCATTAATCGGATGAAGAGGAAGCTGACCATCACTGACTAAATCCGATTATTCAAAAACCTTTCGACAGGTAATTTCTGTCATCATCTTAATCACCAAGAATTGCTGAACAAATTTCGTTTACAACAAAAATCTCCTCGTCCGGATTAAAGCAACACAACGCCCCTGGGGGTTAGGAGATCCTGGGAGGTTAAAATTTAATAGCATCTGATCATGAAAAACAAGACCTCGTTCTTTTCTTTATTTAGTATTAAATCAGTTGAGAACTACACACACATATATATATATATATATATATATATATATATATATATATATATATTATATGTTGAAAAAATGAATAAAGGAAAGTATAGAATGGATAATATAGGATATTTTAATCAATATTACTTACACGTGTTTCGCTCAGGAGTTTATCCATGTGTACATTATTCAAACTATTATTATTTTTAAATAACCAAATGAAATGAAATAATAATAATAGAAAAAATGTAGAAATGTTCCGCACACAAAGAAAATTCGACCTTCATCAGAGTAAATCCAATTCTTTGTGTGCGGAACATTTCTACATAGTTTGAATAATGTACACATGGATAAACTCCTGAGCGAAACACGTGTAAGTAATATTGATTAAAATGTCCTATATTATCCATTCTATACTTTCTTTCCTTTATTTATTTTTTCAACATACCGTCGGATTCACTTCCAGTTTCATTTTACATATATATGTGTGTGTATGTATGTATATAATATATATATATATATATATATATATATATGTGTGTGTGTGTGTGTGTGTGTGTGTGTGTGTGTGTGTGTGTATAATGGCTGTCAACTCGTGTTCGAATAAGACCATTTCCTGTTTTGTTTTTTGTTTTTTTATCATCATAGTTGGGTGCCTGTAGCATTTGACACTCTATCCTTGTGTTTTCTCAGATGACTCACCAGGCCAGTCCTGGAGAGACATACTCTTCCACATAAACTACATGTTGGAACTTCTCCACTTTGAATGTTGCTGGGCTTAAAATTACCCTTTCTAATAGCCCGTTTCAATTTTCGTTTGGACTCAGACTTGAGGGGGAATGCCGAAGGGATCGACGCAATTTTTGTTCTTTCCCACCCATGAGCTTCGGCTTGTGGGTGGGCCCACGTTAAAACGAGGCCTTGTACCCAGCCCATACAAGTGGGGTATGAGGCAAATACCCTTACACTATGATGCTTTAAGAGTTAAAATGAAAATGTAGTCTGACTGAGTCACCGGTCTCCCACTGAAAATGTGTGGAAAAAATATTTGAGGTGGGCCCTCTACTCACGTGAATAGCGTCGGCTGGAGTGACAGTGTCCAGTACGAAATACCGAAGGCGAGATCTGCGCCTGACGGGAATTTTATAACTTGCTACCGAATGTGAGCAGGTCTGCCTTTCGTATAAATAAACTTCAGATGACAGAGATTTCTACTTCGTTTTTCACGCCGTACTGATCCTTTTGTTACCTGATCAATCTTCCTGAGATCGATACAGAAAGAATCTTGAATCCTTGTTATCCTTGAATCTTTGTTACCCTCGAATTTTGTTAACCTCGGATAGTTAATTGACCCTTGATTGTGCCAGAGGGTCATAAAACAGGCATTGTTTCGCAAGAGCCGGATAATTGACCACGGACTCTATGTCATTGTCTCTTTTTCTTTTTCTCACCCCCCTCAGGGTCGAAATATTTTCGACAAGTGAAAGGATGAATATCACATTAGGGAATACACTCACCTGCGTTCAATCAGTGCTTTATCTTAGGTTTGTTTTTTGGGTTTTTATTTATTATCCCCCGATTTTGAATCTTTAACAAAATTTTAAAAATCTAACTACACTTCATACATAATTCATAGGCAACACATGAATTATGAAACACAATAACATTGTTTACTTTTGCCTATTGTAAACAAATGAATTATTGTTTATGATATCAATTGGCATTTGGTAGTGAAAGTGTTAATTTTCTAAACTTAATAAAAACTATTAATTTAGGCCGGTATAGCTCAATCGTTAGAGTGTCCGACTAGGAACAACAAGGTTCCTAGTTCAATACCGGCCCTCGCCAACTCAGCGTACGAGTAGCATAAGGATCTGTGAGGTAAAGTGAAAAGCTGATGGTAGGTATCTCACTCTGTTACATAATAATTGGATCCCTAATACATTTTTAAGATAGTGTAGAAATCATTATGGCGATCAGTACAGCTGATGGTCTTGATGGTGAGTGACAGCATTTGACCTCACTCTGACCTTGTTTTCTGGGGATAGACCGTGAGAACCGGAACCCCCATACAAAGCCCTCTTCCGGTTTAAGGATACTAAGTAAGTAAGAGTCAGTTAGAATTTAGAAGCCGAGCTAGCAACATGTAAGCCTCATCTGCGCAGATTGTCTGGGTGGGGATTTGGAATAAAGTAACATCAACATAAATCGAAGTCTTGTGTTTATTACTAAAAACTAACAATGACACAAGGCTTCTGATAAGGAATGATCCTCAACAGAGACCAGATCCGGAATCCTCAATAGAAGACCAGACGAGACCTTAGAAGATATTCCAGACCAAGATAGATGATAGACGATCAGAACCAAGCCGGCTAGAAGAATAGACGACCAGAGTAAGAATTAAAGAAAGGTATATAACGTTATATGCTGATTTGGCTTAGTGAAAAGACCAGTATATAACATATACCTATTTAGTGCCGGTAAAGAAGGCGCTATGCAACAACTCCACCTCAGACTCTAAAAACAATCTCCTTGGTCTAGCGCTAGTTAAAAGGGGATAGACCCCTTCTTTGTCTGGCTGATATCGACTTTGGGCCAACTTCTTTATTTTTTTATTTATTTTTTTCTCAATAAAATCAGCTGTAAACAGCAGACTGTTCTTAAGTTTTGTGACCCCCCATTCAATCAATGTTTGTTTGTTTATTTGTTGTCTTTTTTGTTTTGTTTTGTTTTTTCTCTTTGTCTTTTTTTTTCGTTAAAATCAGCTGTAAATATGGATTGTTAACCACAGATAAATATATATACACATTAAATATCAACAGTTTTTGCATTTTGTGAAAAAATTTGATTTATCTTTGAAGATATTTGAAAATTACAATATACATAGAAATAGCATTGAAATTCTACTTAAAAATGTCCAGCATTTATAAATCTCAAAAGTAAAAAAAATCAGTACACTAGGGTTTTTTGCCCCCCCCCTCTATTCAGGCGATGCTGGGTAGCCGCTTCTAGTCTATTCTTAAAACCTTCTCTTTTTTTCTCATTGGGATCAATCTATGCAGTGTATTTGATAAATGTGTTTATAGAAAATTAGAAACTTGATACTTTAAATTATCAATAATATAAAGATAGAAGATAAGGTAGAACAGATTTCTTTGTTGTAGATTTTTTTCAATTCCTGAGAATTGAGTCTATTTAAGATTGACAGGGAACACTCATAAACATGACAGTGATCTATTTCACTGATTACTAAAAAGAAAAAAAACTGAGTTTTTATTTTCTGGTTTTCTTTAAACTTTACAACTGCATGCAAATTATGTGTATTAGCAGGAAATATTTTATATATAACTGTGTTCAAAAAAACTCTTAAGAAAGAACTACACGGAAAATGTGAATATAAATGTACAATGAACGCAATTCCTTAACCTATAGACATAAAATAACCTAGATAGGTTGACATGCTGTTAAAATCCATCAATCATATGGACGAAACAAGTCAAAATTAATAATGATAATTATTTGTAATTACTGTAATGAATCAGAACGGAATAGTCCATTATTTATCTGTCAACTGGACGGGAGATACGAAGGTACAGGCATATTGATATATGGATATTTTTTTGTTTTAAAGATGCAGTATCTTTACAGATAGCGTATTATACAGAAGATAATTAAATTTTTCCGGACACTTTCGGTCAACCCGTCCCGAATATGAAAAACACCATATTCTTGTTAGTTGTTCTTATTTATTTCTACAAGTTTCTTCACCTTTTTTTTTTTTAGTCTTCTTTTCTTTTCTTTTTTTTTTTTTTTTTTTTTTTGTTCTTGAGTTTGGTGCTTTGTGTTCAATGTTTATGTTTGTTTTGTTTTATTGTTATTTTTGTTTTGTTTTTATAGGGTTTTTTTTTTGTTTTGATTTTGTTTTTTTTTTTTTTGTTTCTTTCTTTCTTTAATAAAATCAGTTGCAAACTGACCAATTGTTCTTGGGAGTTTTAGGGCGAACTTTCATGCCACACACATTATTTACTCATTACATTGCTCATTTCATCTTATTTATTTTATTATTTTTGATGATTCTTTAAAAGAAAATAATAAGAAGAAAAAGCAAGCGTGACTTGAGATCAAAATGAACGTTGTCTCTCATCACGAACATTCAAGAGAAAAGGAAAAACTAATTATTACAATATACGTGGACGATATGTGTGAGAATCTTATTTGCTGGACATCAATTAAATTAAGATTAGCCGATTTGTTAATTAATTGATGGGGCTGGCATTTCTGAAGAAGAAGAAGAAGAAGAAGAAGAAGAAGAAGAAGAAGAAGAAGAAGAAGAAGAAAAGAAGAAGAAGAAGAAGAAGATTGGGAAAGAAGAAGAAGAAGAAGAAGAAGAAGAAGAAGAGAAGATTGGGACGAAGAAGAAGAAGAAGAAGAAGAAGAAGAAGAAGAAGAAGAAGAAGAAGAAAGAAGATTGGGACGAAGAAGAAGAAGAAGAAGAAGAAGAAGAAGAAGAAGAAGAAGAAGAAGAAGAAGAAGAAGAAGAAGAAGAAGAAGAAGAAGAAGAAGGGACGAAGAAGAAGAAGAAGAAGAAGAAGAAGAAGAAGAAGAAGAAAGAAGAAGAAGAAGAAGAAGAAGAAAGAAGAGAAGAAGAAGAAGAAGAAGAAGAAGAAGAAGTTTCCTTGATCGCCGAAAGCTACAAGAAACGATAATTACCATCCAAATTCCTCATATGGGTCAGCGTTCACGATTGTTAGGCCAAAACATTAGACAGAAGCCAAGTATGGCACAAGGTTGCACAAATCGGGCTGTATTGTTTTTCGTCTCCTAGCCATGAGTTTCTATATCGCATATGGTTTGGTTTGTTTTCCTTATTTGATGGCATATCAACACTAGAGGGTTATTCAATGCCAAAGCCACCCTTGTTGAAGAACTATTTGCTGTTCTGTTGTGTCTTATCTATTTTGATTAGGATAAGTGTTACGTCTTTAAGGGCCATTCCTTGGCCATATAGCAGAAGCGCTTATCCAGTGGAATTGGATCCTTGATAAAGAGTCCCTCGATAATGTGAATCCTTTGATTACCAAAGTGTTCCCAGTTATTGGTAATCGTATAAGTCCTTCGAGAGTATTGGTACAGATCCGGCAATCCTATGTGTGTCCGTCCTCAAAGAGTGCAGTTTTAATTATGACCAACGTGGGAGGGGGGGTTAAGTATTCTATCAGGCCAGTAGTATTGCTAGTGATTGGTTACAAGAGTCAATCACGTGACCTTGGCTAGTCTATAAATAGAGGTGGGCAATTAAATCACACCCTATATACACAAATATTCCAACAATAAGGCCATCCGTCTTTATGTCAAAATCCCAGAGAATTTCATGCGTTTCATTCTCAAGAACAGATTCTGATTTATGTGTATACCATTTAGTTGTATGGTGCAAATTTAGTTTTTTTATAATTCTCAGTGGATCATCTTTCCAACCCAGTCGTGTCTAGCTTTGTATTCTCGTTGTGCTAGTTTGCTGTTCGCTTAATACATTGTTTATGGTCTCACGTCTGTCACCACACAGTCTATATTTACTGTTTCTTGTGACTTTTCAATGTTTGTTTTGATATAATTTGGTATATAGATAAAATCTAAAAGAAAAATTGGAAGAAAAATGTAAAACGAATCATTAAAATCATTCCTCTCTTATCATTATTAAAGAAGGGTTGACTTACCCAATCATCTAAATCTCGTAATCCGTACGGAGAAAAGTGTTTCTGGCCACTTATCCCATTTAAATACAGGATACCGCTCATCTGATTGGTTATTGCTAACAACCAATCAGATGTTCGGTGCCTTGTATTTGAATGGGATAGAGTTCTACAACCGTCCAAAAGAAAAGAAAAGTCAAACGTCTTTTAGCGTCTATTGTTGGTGGTTGTACCAGAGTTTGATCACCTCTGATGGGGTCAGCAGGGCAAGGGAAGTCTGATGCTGGAAGACCCGAAACTTCCCAATGAACCTTGCGGATTACATCACTGACGACAACCACCAGCGCCCCAAATGTAGGAGCGTATATTTAAAGTTCTTATCGGATTGTTTTGAACAGCAATTATGAGTGATTCGGTTTCTCTCATGAGGTTTCTCTCATGAGGTTACTCTCTTGAGGTTTCCTCTTTTAAACCATGTCTATGTCTTTTCATGTGCAACCTCCCCAATTTGTCGTTTGAAGTATCCATATAATTGTTTTTCTTCCAATTTTTGTTTACTTGTTTTTTGTTGTTTTTCTGCCTGACCATATGTTGCAACTTCTGTTATTGGCTGCTATAACTAATCTTTCTCGGCAAAGTCCACGCGATGACAAGTCTTCTTCTTCTTGTCAATCAAAACTAGATCTGGTCTCGTAGTCGGGATTAGGTGATCCGCCTGTACCTCAAAGTCCCAGATTATTATTATTATTATTATTATTATTATTATTATTATTAATAATAATAATAATAATAAATTGAAAAAGTTATGGAATATAAAAGTGAAAGTGATACCAATTGTAGTTGGTGCACTTGGAACAGTCCCAAAAGGATTGGAAAAGGTTTGGAAAGTTTGGAAATCAGAGGAAGGATTGAGACCATTCAGAACACTGCACTGCTGCAATCTGCCAGAATACTCAGAAGAGTCCTGGAGACCTGAGGAGACTTGCTGTCACTCAGACTCCAGAGAAAGACCATCAGCTAACACTGATGTGAAAACTCAAAAGGAATAAATAATAATAAATTGAGATATTTACTTAAAATCATATAATTGAGTATAGATTATTAGTATTAGATAACATAACTGTGTGGACAAATGATAATAGTCCAATAGTAGACAATTTAGCAAAATGACAGAAAAATTAAGAAGGTTATATTTACCTGTCTGTTATGGCGTTAAAAATGTCGGCGTCAACGACTAATTTTAGAAACTGCGAGTCTGCGTCTTTGAAACTTGATCCTGACATTCAGAAAAGAAAATATATTTTCTCAAAGATTACGTTCAAAGGAAGATACAACATAAGTACTTGGGTGAATCAAAAGTTTTGCAATATTTTGGCAGGTGCTAGTATATCACGTGACCGAAGCAGTTCAAGCCGTGGAAAGGTACCCGCTGTGCTTGGTAATATTGTGGTAGTTTGTGCGCCGATACCTTGTGAAAATTAAGGACTTACAAAAACGGCCGGTTTAGCATCTGTCTAGGAACTACAAGGTTGCGGGTTCCAGAGTGGCGGTTGCCAATTCAGGGCATGAGTAGCACAGCTTGGATCTGAAATGTGATTCTTTTTTTCAAAGGAAAATACAACATAACTACTAGGGTGAGTCAAAAGTTTTGCAATATTTTGGTAGGGGCAAGTTTGTGAGTATTGTTGAGTATACCACCAAACTGAAACAGTTCAAGACATGGAAACGCTGTGAAATTACAAAAAGGGCCGGTTTAGCTCAGTTGGTAAAGAGTATCCGCCTAGAAATCACAAGGTTACGGTTCGATACCGGCGTTCGCCAACTTAGCGCATGAGTAACACACCTTTGATCTCAGCGGGGAAATGGGGAGTTGATGATAGGAGTGGCACTTCACAGACGCAAAATCAATCTCCTTGGTCTAGCACTAGTGAAAAGGGGATAGACTCCCTCGCTGACCGGCTAATACCGACAATAAGCCACTCTGTCCACCTTACTACTTTTACTGTATATTATTAGTGTTCTTCCAATGAATGATCATGGTATATTTTATCTGAGAAGCTTACGGCTTTTCCCAATAGGTTGAGACGTACATTGGTTTTGTATTGATAATCCTAAGTTTGAATGATGTATTATAGAAAGCTATGAAGAAGAAACAAATAAAAAGTAGATATACAATTCGGTATCAAAACTGTTTAGATTAAGTTATTATAATAATAATAATAAATGTACAGGGGTGTATAAATTCACTAACTCACAAGAAAGGATAAACCACCTTAAATAAGTGTAATTTTATTCTTTATTTCCTAATTTAACTAAATAGTTAAATAAGTTTCATTTCTATTTTTCTATTATAACCCCACTCTGTTTCAAATCTTTTTATCTGCATTCTTGTTAGACTTTCTAATTTAATACGATATTTCATTACATTAAAACTTAAATACTTGCAACCGGAGGGTGCATATATTTGCTAGTGTACATTAATGTAACAACTTCGAAAAAATATTACAAAACTTTTGACTCACCCTAATAATAAGATTAAATAAACTATTTTTTGTTTTTTTGTTTTGTTTTTTGTTTTGTTTTTTTCTATAAAGTACAAAGTGTTTGATCAAAGTATAAAACTTTAATATTTCTCTGTCTCAAAAAACCTTGTAAAATCCCAACCGTCTTCTGAACAACGACCTTCTCTTGAGACTCCATTGATAAAAACAAATACGTTGTGATGAATTATTTCTTTGACTAGAAGAAAAGAAAAACTCCAAAAAGATATTGTATTGTTTTTTTTAAGCCAGTCTCTTGGGAAATGGATGTCGTATGCAAATGACAGTTCCTGACACCTCAGATTTATCGTCTTTTCTTTTCTTTGAGAGATTGAAAGAGCATTCCAATATACCATTCCAACAGATTCCGAGAAGTAACAACCATATATAGTTGGAACTCTTTAAGATTTATTTATTTTCTGTTAGTAAATCTATTGCCACTTTTCCGTTGGGTGAGAATTTTTTTTTTTAGGGGGGGGGGCAAGAATTTCAATAGATTTATGCAGTGTCAATAGGAATTACTTTACGGCTGCTATTAGGGTGAGTCAAAAGTTTTGCAATATTTTCGTTTGCTGCTTGGTTTGGTTGGTTTGTTTTGTTTTACGGCATATCAACCTTAGTGGGTCATTTAATGCCGATAAAGTTTTGAAATAAATCAATTCTTAATGGATAATACAATTTTTTATAAATACATTTTCTATTTAACCCATAGATGGGACCCTAACAGGTACTACCATTCCGGGTCAGAGTGGACCAGGGAGCAATGGTGATGAAGGGATGCTCCACATTCCCCAAACCTCCAGCACTGGAACCTCACCATCAGATAGAGTTTAACGTCATTCACAGGACATGTAGACCCGCAGCCACCGCCTTTTAGCACCCATATGATAAAAAGGGGTTGGAGCTTGCCATAAGGGCAATAGGGTTGGGAAAATCATATAGGTGCTAGGGCTTGACGTGACCAGCCCAAGATAGGGCCAAAGTGGAGTATTGCAAGTCATGAACTGCTCATCCACCTGGGCTCTATCCGTAAGCATCACGGGTCGCCACCCACGGCCAACAGGTGGCCTCATTGGGGGAGTCTTACCCCTCTGCAGAGGTGCAGTCGGTGCATTCTAACGCTTGTGTAAGAATTCAAGTTGTAATGTGAAACAAGGCCTTCAAAAAGCGTGTTCATCACGTCGGGGTATCACCAGTTGTAAGATTCAAAGTGAATATTTGAAGAACATACAACTCCGACAAGGGTTGAGGGACAATACATTTAATAGATAACGTGCGGAAGGCTTGGTAAATATATATGGCTTTTAAATCACACAGAGAGTGAAACAAAGCACAACTTGTCAGCGCACTAATTACCACGATACTACCATGGATACCTACTACGACTTGAACTGCTTCAGCTTGAAGTAGCTCACGTTATACAAAATGTTGCATAGCATTTGACTCAGTCTTTTATTTTTGATACTGAATTGTATATCTACGTTTCTTCTTCATAGGATTTCTATAATACATCGTTCAAGCTTAGAATTATCTATAAAAAAAACAATGTACGTCTCAACCTATTAGAAAAAGCCGTAAGCTTCTCAGATAAATTATACCATGAACATTCATTGAAGAACACCAGTACAGGGTGAGTCAAATGCTATGCAATATTCGGGTAACGTGAGGTACTTCACAGGGTGAAGTTGAAAGAAAACGAAAAGATAAACAAATACCTAGACCTTGTCAGAGAATTGAAAAAGCTTTGGAATATGAGGATAAGAGTGATACCAATTATAGTTGGTGCACTTGGAAAAAAACAGGAATGTAAGAGTTACGTGTAGTTTAAGATGGAAAGTTTTTTTGATAAGTCAGCACAACGCCAAATGGTGTTTTCTTACAGGTCAAGAGACGTCACGTAGCGAAGTGTGGAAGAGTAAGAGTGAGAGGTGAGAATGTAAGGTGAGTTTGGAACGAAGCGGTGGGGGAGTCAGATGTGTGTCTGCCACACAGGCATTTTGACTTGGCAGCGGGGAAATAAAGATATCTCATGAGAAAACATAAGTTCGCCTCGTGTTATTATTAAAAACTATAAATAGCAAAAAGCAAGATATCCTCCAGCATCCCAAGTTGGTTCCAGACTCAAAATATCAAAGTATGCCAACATCAACTCAACATCAGATCCAACAACAAGATTCCAGCCTTTCGAAGTAGAACAGGACTAGAGATAAGTATAGTATATATATATATATATATATATATATATATATATATATATATATATATATATATATATATATATATATATGTTGTTCTGGTTCCAAAGGGAGAAAATGTAATATTTTATTTAAAAAAGAAGGTTCGCAAAATGTATCGTTCTCAGAAAAAATGTTTTATTCTTTTTATTTCACATACGCAACACGTGTTTCAGATATTCTGGTATCTTCTTCAGGCTTTGATCAATACATATATTGATATACATATATATATATACATACATATATATATATATATATATATATATATATATATATATATATACATAGGTTGTGTGTGTTTCTGTAATTTTTCTGTTATGGCTGTTTAATAACGGTTGAACGCTACGTTATTCTTTTCAATATTTGCGTGCGATTTGTATATATATATATATATATATATATATATATATATATATATATATATATATATATATATATATAAGAAAAGTATTATAATTTGCTTGAAGCATTGTGTATATATTGGTAAGTGTAGCTTACTATTTATCTCTAATCTTGGAAGGGAATAGATGGGTTCATGCCTTTTCTTAAAGGCGTAAGCGCAAAGTGGAATCCAATGGCCTCCTTCAGAATTTGAACCCGGTTCGTCGTGCCCATTTCCTATGACACGAAGAAAGTTACTTGGTAAGTAACGGAAACTCACTATAAAGCGAGCGAGCTGTAGAATGCTCCTCATTCAATAGCAAAACCGACGAGAAGTTCAATTCCATGATTCTTTTGTCTTGTTTGTTTTTGATATGTTATGTATTTGGTTTTGGGGTCATCAGGAGATAATGTGCACCGTTTCGGGACCTTCCTCTCAATTCCTCTCAATTCCTATGACAATAATAATACCTTGGGAGAATAGCACAATGGCCATTTATCTGTAATAGCTTCTCGTATATGACCTATATATAAATGTCGGTGTACCATAGATCTTTGCTTATAGTTTGTTCGTTTCTCTCTTTTTGTGTTTACGCACAGAGAGTTTGTAAGACAGAAAAACATTCGATGTTGAAACTGACTAAAGTGTCATTACCTGATCAGTCCGGGTGGGATATGTTATGACATCTTACCAATTTCAAATAAACAGTATAATGTCGACAAACCCGAAAATGAATTACCCAGAATGGCATCAAATCGTGATACGATGACAGTGGTTGCTTAACAAACATTAATGCCATTTTCTCCTAAAATGCTAATCGAAATATGACGCTTTTAAATACATGAATCCATTTGTTCTCCTCCCATTTATGGATAATAATAGGGTTGGTTGGTCGGTTGGATTTTACTTTCATTAGCGAGCTAGTTTAACAGACTCACATTAGTGAGTTCGATTCTCACTTGCTCCATATTTCTGGATTTGTATCAAACTAAACTAATTAAGAGAGTTTTATAATTTGCTTGAAGCATTGTGTATTTAATATGTAGAAACAAAAAAAAAATGCATTCACGTAACCATGCAACACGAGAATACAGTTATATAAAAAATACCATCATTTTCAAAAAAAAAAATATTTTAAATAGAAATGCCATAATTAGACTACTTCAGTTCCAGTGATCTATTGAAAAAGAGATTTTATCTCGAAAACTCAAGAATAAAATACAGGTTAACGCACAACGCCATTGTTACCTTAATATTTTTTTTCTTTACACCTGCATTGTGATAGCCTTTATAATCAACCTCTAAACTAATTAAATTTGTAACAGAAGGATTATCTTATCTAAATGTGCAACAATATAACCCTATGAATCGCATGACGATTTTGATATATTTTGGATTTCCAGTATTATCTGCGTTATTCGGACTATTATCCTCATCTTCATTGTTATATGTGCCCTCCGGCTTTCTTCAGGTATTTCTTGTCGGACTCGGGAACCTTATCGGGAACCTCGGGAACCTTCTTGTCGTAATTGGGAGCCATAACAGAACCTTGAATCCTAACCCTTTATTCATTTCACGGGGGTATCCTCTTCTCATTCCGCTAACCATAGCTGGGGTAGAGGCATTAAGCTGTGTTATTATTCTATGTTACTGCTGACCTTAACCAGGATTGACCCTGCAGTCTAGAGATAACTGTTACGTAGAACTGTCTTAACCTAAGGTTCCCGAGTTCGAAAAGAAGGTTCCAGAGTCCTCATCTTCATTGTTATCTGTACAACGTTTCGGTCGATGTGCCCTCCGATTTTCTTCAGGTATTTCTTGTCTGACTCGGGAACTTTTTCAGACTCGGGAACCTTCTTTTCGGACTCGGGAAGGTTCCCGAGTCCGACAAGAAATACCTGAAGAAGGCCGGAGAGCACATCGGCCGAAGCGTTGTACAGATAACAATGAAGATGAGGACAATAGTCTGAATAATGCAGATAATAATTAACTGATTTTGTTTGTCTTCAAATACTTTCTTTCTTTTTTTTCTTTTTTTTTTTTTTTTTTTTTTTTTTTTACAGATATTTCATTTGAATTCGTTTGAAATTAAGTGAAGTGTTTTTTTTTAATATCCTTTGATCGTGGGATTAAAATCGAGCATCATCAGCAATTCTCAAACTATACGGTAAGGCACAATGGCGCTGCGCGAAAAAAAAATACGCCAACCCAGCTGAAAATAAATTATTTCAATTGCACTAAAACATTTGAAAAATTTGGAAAAAAAAACTTAAAACTTTCATTTTCCCTGATCAAAACATAAGATTATTATTGGATTATCATGGATAAAATGAGATTTTATGAAGGACTTTTAAGTCTTTCATAAAAATCTCATTTGAAATTCATTTGAAATTCTTTACGGCCAAATCATGCTGAAAGCACCAAAGTGGGGTAGCGATGATCCGGTTCAAGACTTGAATTGGGTGGCTACTTTAAACCGCTCACAACGGCTCTTATACCTCACCGAAGCAAAGTGCAAAAACTGATGGTTTGTTCGTTATAATTGAGCGGAATGATTCATGATAGTAGGACTTTATTCGAATAGAATAAGTTCTGGGGGTGAATAGATAGTGAACTTTGAAATATCACATCATACAGGTAAAAATACCAAGAATATTTGGTTCAGTCGTGGGGGAAAATTTGTAGGCAGAGAGTTAAAGGGTCACTGGATTTGGAGTCGGTATAGTTTTACTGACTCCGACTCCAGCTGAATTTACACTTTATGTGGCCTAGTTTAGTCTGTAAAATTATACAGTGCACACTCCTTATAAATAGATTATTCAAAAATGATGGTTTTATATTTATTATGAATTGTAATCATAAAAAAAAAAGAAGAGATTACGAAGAAAGTTACTTGGTAAGTAACGGAAACTCACTATAAAGCGAGCGAGCTGTAGAATGCTCCTCATTCAAATAGCAAAACCGACGAGAAGTTCAATTCCATGAATCTTTTGTTTGTTTGTTTTTGATATGTTATGTATTTGGTTTTGGGGTCATAGGAGATAATGTGCACCGTTTCGGGACCTTCCTCTCAATTCCTCTCAATCCCTATGACAATAATAATACCTTGGGAGAATAGCACAAGGGCCATTTATCTGAATAGCTTCTCGTATATGACCTATATATAAATGTCGGTGTACCATAGATCTTTGCTTATAGTTTGTTCGTTTCTCTCTTTTGTGTTTACGCACAGAGAGTTTGTAAGACGAAAAACATTCGATGTTGAAACTGACTAAAGTGTCATTACCTGATCAGTCCGGGTGGGATATGTTATGACATCTTACCAATTCAAATAAACAGTATAATGCGACAAACCCGAAAATGAATTACCCAGAATGGCATCAAATCGTGATACGATGACAGTGGTTGCTTAACAAACATTAATGCCATTTTCTCCTAAAATCTAATCGAAATATGACGCTTTTAAATACATGAATCCATTTGTTCTCTCCCATTTATGGATAAATAATAGGTTGGTTGGTCGGTTGGATTTTACTTTCATTAGCGAGCTAGTTTAACAGACTCACATTAGTGAGTTCGATTCTCACTTGCTCCATATTTCTGGATTTGTATCAAACTAAAAATTAAGAGAGTTTTATAATTTGCTTGAAGCATTGTGTATTAATATGTAGAAACAAAAAAAAAATGCATTCACGTAACCATGCAACACGAGAATACAGTTATATAAAAAATACCATCATTTCAAAAAAAAAATTATTTAAATAGAAATGCCATAATTAGACTACTTCAGTTCCAGTGATCTATGAAAAAGAGATTTTATCTCGAAAACTCAAGAATAAATACAGGTTAACGCACAACGCCATTGTACCTTAATATTTTTTTCTTTACACCTGCATTGTGATAGCCTTTATAATCAACCTCTAAATAATTAAATTTGTAACAGAAGGATTATCTTATCTAAATGTGCAACAATATAACCCTATGAATCGCATGACGATTTTGATATATTTTGGATTTCCAGTATTATCTGCGTTATTCGGACTATTATCCTCATCTTCATTGTTATATGCCCTCCGGCTTTCTCCAGGTATTTCTTGTCGGACTCGGAACCTTCTTAGACTCGGAACCTCTTTTCGGACTCGGAACCTTATTGTCGTAATCGGGAACCTTCTTGTCGTAATTGGGAGCCATCACAGAACCTTGAATCTAACCCTTTATTCATTTCACGGGGTATCCTCTTCTCATTCCGCTAACCATAGCTGGGGTAGAGGCATTAAGCTGTGTTATTATATGTTACTGCTGACCTTAACCAGGATTGACCCTGCAGTCTAGAGATAACTGTTACGTAGAACTGTCTTAACCTAAGGTTCCCGAGTTCGAAAAGAAGGTTCCAGAGTCCTCATCTTCATTGTTATCTGTACAACGTTTCGGTCGATGTGCCCTCCGATTTCTTCAGGTATTTCTTGTCTGACTCGGGAACTTTTCAGACTCGGGAACCTTCTTTTCGGACTCGGGAAGGTTCCCGAGTCCGACAAGAAATACCTGAAGAAGGCCGGAGAGCACATCGGCCGAAGCGTTGTACAGATAACAATGAAGATGAGGACAATAGTCTGAATAATGCAGATAATAATTAACTGATTTTGTTTGTCTTCAAATACCTTTCTTTCTTTTTTTCTTTTCTTTTTTTTTTTTTTTTTTTTTTACAGATATTTCATTTGAAATTCGTTTGAAATTAAGTAAAGTGTTTTTTTTTAATATCTTTGATCGTGGGATTAAAATCGAGCATCATCACAATTCTCAAACTATACGGTAAGGCACAATGGCGCTGCGCGAAAAAAAAAAACGCCAACCACCTGAAAAATAAATTATTTCAATTGCACTAAAACATTTGAAAAATTTGGAAAAAAAACTTAAAACTTTCATTTTCCCTGATCAAAACACATAAGATAATTATTGGATTATCATGGATAAAATGAGATTTTATGAAGGACTTTTAAGTCTTTCATAAAAATCTCATTTGAAATTCATTTGAAATTCTTAACGGCCAAATCATGCTGAAAGCACCAAAGTNTTAATTATATAAAGAGGGTGAGAAGTGCCAAAAATAGATGAATCTGAGCCCTGCCTAA
Organism: Doryteuthis pealeii; assembly: GCA_023376005.1. Lineage (NCBI taxonomy): Eukaryota > Metazoa > Mollusca > Cephalopoda > Myopsida > Loliginidae > Doryteuthis > Doryteuthis pealeii. The sequence goes on from CM042173.1 coordinate 15,963,595, forward strand.
CAGGTACTACCATTCCGGGTCAGAGTGGACTAATTACTTAAGTTATTTTACTTATTCTCATTTTGTCCTATGACCCTTAAATTAAGTCTTGTTAATGGTACTATGTAACCAGTACAACCTGTCGTTTGTTACTCAGATTACAATAATAATAGGATTTTTTACGTTTGCGTAACCCTGCAAATGATACTCAGTTGTACACAACCGAGGGAATAAACATCTCATCTTATATTTTCCTAAATACAAGTGTTCGTGTTCTTTGACGGTCCGTGTGTAACATTAGTTATGGTATACTGCTTTAAATGCAATGGTTAAGAACAAGGCGCCTTCGTTGGCTTGGACGTGTCAGGAGAATGGAAAATAGACGCATCCCAAAAGATCTTTTGTACGACGAATTAGTAAAAGGCTCTCAATCGGTTGGTAGACCATGCCTAAAATTTAAAGATGTCTGCAGGAGAGCTATGAGGATATGCCATATTGAACAAAACACGTGGGAGGTAGATGCAAAAATAGAACGGCCTGGCTCCTCAACGTTAAACAAGGCACGGAGAGGGGTGAGGCAGAGAGGAGAGTAGCCTCGACGAAAAAGAGAGCCAGAAAGAGAGAGAAAAACCAGCAGCCCCAGAAAGTATCACAGTTTGTATACATTCAGTGCACCTGTTACATAATTGTTAGTACCCTAACACTTATTTACAGTAGTGTAGAAACCAAAATGGCTGTTATAAGTTGCAGCCGGCGGCCTTGAAGAATTGAGTTACTCGGCTTGACCTCAGTCTGATCCTCCTTCTGGGGATACCGTGAGAATCAGTGGAGAAGACCCTCTTCGGTTAAGATTAGAAAGAGAGTTTAGTTCAGTATCGGCCACACCACGAAAGTGGTAAGTCGTGTTAAGCGCACGGCCGACTCAATCTGCGCGTAGTCTGGTGGGGATTTCGGAATAAAATATGATCTAAAGCAAATCAAAGTCTTGGGTTATTATCTAAAAACTACCAATGACACAGGGCTTCTGATAAAGAGAAATCCCAATGGAAGACCAGACACGAAGTCCCCAAAGACGAAGTCCAGACGCTAGAAGAAGAACGTAAGATACCAAAGATGAGCAGAAGACTAATAGAAGTAAAGAGAGTATACAATACACCAAAGACTGTCACTCAAGAATTGGTCTGCAGAATCACTTGCACAGATGCAGATAATTTTTTGGACACTACGCCATCGTCCTTAGTGAATGGAAAGGATCCAATAATAAGAACATTTCTTTTTTTGCATCGACCTAATATTTCACTTTACCGGTTTACTTCTTTTTTTAATTTTAATATTGTTGAGATTTTTTGCTATATAAGGTGTGGGATAAAAAAGATATCATGTGGGCCAAAATTAAACTTATGATTTCGCCCTGTCGGCTTGGGCCCGTAGAATAGGCCGACTGTATTCCATGCAGAGGGTAAGACCCCCCCAAAAAAAATGGATGTCTTGGACATCATTAATCTACGTGGGGGTAGCGATTATCCGGTTAAGACTTGAATTGGGTGGCTACTTTAAACCGCTCACAACGGCTCTTATACCTCACCGAAGCAAAGTGCAAAAACTGATGGTTTGTTCGTTATAATTGAGCGGAATGATTCATGATAGTAGGACTTTATTCGAATAGAATAAGTTCTGGGGGTGAATAGATAGTGAACTTTGAAATATCACATCATACAGGTAAAAAATACCAAGAATATTTGGTTCAGTCGTGGGGGAAAATTTGTAGGCAGAGAGTTAAAGGGTCACTGGATTTGGAGTCGGTATAGTTTTACTGACTCCGACTCCAGCTGAATTTACACTTTATGTGGCCCTAGTTTAGTCTGTAAAATTATACAGTGCACACTCCTTATAAATAGATTATTCAAAAATGATGGTTTTATATTTATTATGAATTGTAATCATTTAATTATATAAAGAGGGGTGAGAAGTGCCAAAAATAGATGAATCTGAGCCCTGCCTAACAGGTACTACCATTCCGGGTCAGAGTGGACTAATTACTTAAGTTATTTTACTTATTCTCATTTTGTCCTATGACCCTATAAATTAAGTCTTGTTAATGGTACTATGTAACCCAGTACAACCTGTCGTTTGTTACTCAGATTACAATAATAATAGGATTTTTTACGTTTGCGTAACCCTGCAAATGATACTCAGTTGTACACAACCGAGGGAATAAACATCTCATCTTATATTTTCCTAAATACAAGTGTTCGTGTTCTTTGACGGGTCCAGTGTGTAACATTAGTTATGGTATACTGCTTTAAATGCAATGGTTAAGAACAAGGCGCCTTCGTTGGCTTGGACGTGTCAGGAGAATGGAAAATAGACGCATCCCAAAAGATCTTTTGTACGACGAATTAGTAAAAGGCTCTCAATCGGTTGGTAGACCATGCCTAAAATTTAAAGATGTCTGCAGGAGAGCTATGAGGATATGCCATATTGACACAAACACGTGGGAGGTAGATGCAAAAATAGAACGGCCTGGCTCCTCAACGTTAAACAAGGCACGGAGAGGGGTGAGGCAGAGAGGAGAGTAGCCTCGACAGAAAAGAGAGCCAGAAAGAGAGAGAAAAACCAGCAGCCCCAGAAAGTATCACAGTTTGTATACATTCAGTGCACCTGTTACATAATTGTTAGTACCCTAACACTTATTTACAGTAGTGTAGAAACCAAAATGGCTGTTATAAGTTGCAGCCGGCGGCCTTGAAGAATTGAGTTACTCGGCTTGACCTCAGTCTGATCCTCCTTCTGGGGGATACCGTGAGAATCAGTGGAGAAGACCCTCTTCCGGTTAAGATTAGAAAGAGAGTTTAGTTCAGTATCGGCCACACCACGAAAGTGGTAAGTCGTGTTAAGCGCACGGCCGACTCAATCTGCGCAGTTAGTCTGGTGGGGATTTCGGAATAAAATATGATCTAAAGCAAATCAAAGTCTTGGGTTATTATCTAAAAACTACCAATGACACAGGGCTTCTGATAAAGAGAAATCCCCAATGGAAGACCAGACACGAAGTCCCCAAAGACGAAGTCCAGACGCTAGAAGAAGAACGTAAGATACCAAAGATGAGCAGAAGACTAATAGAAGTAAAGAGAGTATACAATACACCAAAGACTGTCACTCAAGAATTGGTCTGCAGAATCACTTGCACAGATGCAGATAATTTTTTGGACACTACGCCATCGTCCTTAGTGAATGGAAAGGATCCAATAATAAGAACATTTCTTTTTTTGCATCGACCTAATATTTCACTTTACCCGGTTTACTTCTTTTTTTAATTTTAATATTGTTGAGATTTTTTGCTATATAAGGTGTGGGATAAAAAAGATATCATGTGGGGCCAAAATTAAACTTATGATTTCGCCCTGTCGGCTTGGGCCGTAGAATAGGCCGACTGTATTCCATGCAGAGGGGTAAGACCCCCCCAAAAAAATGGATGTCTTGGACATGACATTAAACTTGTCCAACCAAATACTAACTCACTAACTTGTATTGTATTGTATTGTATTGTATTGTATTTTTCTAATTAACACAAAAAAATAAAATAAAAAAATAAAAAAAACAAAAAAAAACAAAAAGGGGAGAATACTAATATTAACAATAATATTGGCAGTAATGATAAGGTTAAGAATTAGATTAAGAATGATAACAATAATAACAATAATAAAAATATTATTAAAAGTAAAAAGTAAGTAAAGTCGTCGGGGCGGCCTAAAGTCGGTATCAGCCAATCAGCGAGGGAGTCTATCCCCTTTTCAATAGCGCTAGACCAAAGAGATTGTTTTAGCATCTGAGGTAGAGCGCCACACCTACCATTCGCTCCTTACTTTACCGCACAGATCCCTGTGCTACTCATACGCTGAGTTGGCGAGGACCGGTATCGAACTAGTAACCTTATGGTTTCTAGCCGAACGCTCTACCGACTGAGCTAACCCGGTCAAAAGTAGGATTCATTAAGAAAAAATAGGATTCATAAAACTAGGATTAGAAGTAATAAAACAAAAATAATATTATTATAAATTTTAATATTTCTGAATGGAATCACCCACCTTGTATCAAAATAGGGGATGTGTTGAGATTTTTTACTATATAAGGTGTGTGATAAACGCCTGCTTTTATTTATAGACTCGCCGAGAACAATGTGATTGAACTCTTGGCCAATCACTGGCAGTACTCTGCTGCTTATATAATATTTGTACCAGCTCTACTCATAACTGCTTTGAACCTGGGTTCATACTTTTCTCAAGGATATGGTTGAGAATTTTGACATATAAGGTGTGTGCTAGATACCCGCTCCTACTTATAGACTCGGCGAGAACTATGTGATCAAACTCTTGGCCAATCACTGGCAGTACTCTGCTACTGATACAATACTTAAACCAACAGTACTGGTCATAACTACCTTGACTTTCGTGGACGACGGACATAGGATTAAATCACTGGGCCTTTAACAATACGCAGGATAGGACTTATTCGCAGGATAGGACTTATTCACTTACCAAAGGATTCCATAACTCAGGATTTACTTACTTTAAGCCCTTTTCAACTGGCCAAGGATGACATTTAAAAACTTAACAAACATGAAAATATTTAGTATTATCTGCGTTATTCGGACTATAGTCCCCATCTTCATTGTTATTTGTACAACGTTTCAAGCCTCATCTCAAACATTCAGAGAAATAGTATTAAAATATTTAACTTTTTTTTTAGTGTTTTAAATAATGACTAACCAGCTTTAGCAGATTTTTGACGGACATCTGGGGCGGCTGTTCCACTGGGTTTGATCTGTTTTACTTTCAGCTGAAAAAAAAAAGATGAAAATGATCATATAACACTATTATCACAAATAAAAATATATAAAACTAAACCCGTGAAGAGTGAACTCGCTACAATAGAATTGATAGTTACTGTTTGACTAAGTTTGGTACAAGGTCACGGGTGGAGTACCCTGTGTAAATCAAATTCATATTGGTAGATAGAGGCGCCTAGTGTAATGGTTAGAGTTGTGGGAAATGGACTCGTCGACCTGATTTCAAATCCTGGACGAAGCTGTTTGCATTTCACATAACGCTAATACACTTGGGAAAGGTATGGATCCATCTACTCTGCCTCCAGCTATGGGTAAATAGTAGGATAGCCTGGGATTTTTGCCTTGGCTAGGTAACCAGTCTAGGAGAAGGAAAATTCTGAATTCAAACCTGTTAAGCTCAGCTTAAGAAATTCACCTAGTGTCACATCCTACTTGTGCAGAAAGGTTGATATATATATATATATATGAAAGTACGTAAATAAACACTGTGTTTATTTGATATGGCTTTTAGCCGACAATTTTTGGAGGATATGTGCTTAATTGAAGTCATACCTAATTTTTGAAAATTAATTAGTTAATAATTAATTAATTTAGGCGGGCATATATGTTCAAATGTAAGGCTAAACAGATTTGACATTTTCTCGATCTGTTTAGCCTTACATTTGAACATATATTCCCGCCTAAATTCATTAATTATTAACTAATTAATTTTCAAAAATTAGGTATGACTTCAATTAAGCACATATATATATATATATATATATATATATATATATATATGGTAAAAGAATAGAGGGAAAATGTGGATAAAAGAACAACTCAAATAAGTAGATGTAGGAGAGATATATTTCGTCGTGCCTTGAGCATGACTTCTTCAGTCATTTAAGTCAAAGAACGAAGAGAAGCCAGCCAACCTAACAACAGACCCAGCTACTCTGCTACTTCGATTCAGAATAGCAGACATGGGGGATAGCAGATACCACAGATAAGTATAGAAAATACATATAAATCAGAAAGACTAACAAAACTAAATAAGAACTAAGAAAAATTGCAATTATTCACTTGGTGATATTGTTGGGACCGTGTGTGCTTTGTGTGAGATGGGTTGAAGATCCGAGTTTTGATCCCCACAATTTAAATGTATAAGACTACGGAAATGTAGTTTCCGTAGAAAACAAAAGAAGAAGATAAAATTCATAAAAGAAACAACTTTAAATACAAAATATTACAATTAATATAGTGATAGTCAATTGTTCTTTCATTGATGTGTCTGTTGGTAGTTGTGTTTGCTGAGAGCGTAAGTTTGTTTATAAATGTGTGATTGGATATGTCAAGGTTGTAGCAGTTTTGATAAAACAATGTCTGTGATTAAAACTTGTATCGTATTGAGTAAGAGAGAGAGAAAAACGAAAAAAATAAACGGACCTGTTGAGAGTATTTTATGTCTTCGGACAGCGTCCTCTCTCCATTGTGTTGAGTTATGGGAGCATCCGCTCCGACTCTGTCGAGTTGGGGAGAGCATAAGCTCCCCACTGTCATTTTTTTTTTAGCTCTATGGGCCTTTTTATAATTTTCTTTTGTCATTGTCTACGTGATCATTAAGTTAAATTTAATATTGGAATTTTCAAATATCAGCTGTTTTCTAATGACGTAAATATCGGATGATTTTGTAATATTCTGATGGCGTACATATTTTCAATGGAATTTAAACCGTTGTTTCTATTGTGGCTAAAATATTTCTAAACTAATATTTATTCGATTATCTTTTGTTTACATAATTCTAAACTTAACTTATACAATTGTAAAATTACTTGTGTCAGAAAACTTAATTATTTTAATGTATCCAATTCCACATGCACGTAAATAGGGGGCAAAACACCCCATAATATAATCTATGTAATAATAGATTTTGGGTGTTGACTTAAACTATCTATATTCAACCAAAATTACTAATCCAACATTGTACAGGTCATACCATAATTATGTTTAATCAGCCAAATTCAAGTTGGAGTCTCTGATATCCTGAGATCAAAACCCTATTGCCCTTATGGCAAGCCCCAATCCCTTTTTATCATATGGGGCTAGAAGGCGGTGGCTGAGGGTCTACATGTCCTGGGAATGACGTTAAACTCTATCTGATGGTGAAGTTCCAGTTCTGGAGATTTGGGGAATGTGGAGCACCCCTTCATCACCATTGCCCCCTGGTCCACTCTGACCCGGAGTGGTAGTACCTGTTAGGGTCCCATCTGTGGGTTAAATAGAAAACATGAGTTTATAAAAAAATTGTATTATCCATTAAGAATTGTTCTATTTCAAAACTTTATCGGCATTAAATGACCCACTGAGGTTGATACCCCGTAAAACAAACCAAACCAAACCAAACCTGAGATCAAGCAAACCATGGAATTGGTAGGATATCTTGAGATTTAGAGATGTTAAAAAAATCTTTGAATGTCTGCGGAGAAAAACCTTGGCTGAATTATATTCATTTTCTTCTCCTCTTCAAGTTGAGTCCCAGAGATGAAAGTTCTTTCAAGATGACTTAATCTTGAAAGAACTTTCATCTCTGGGACATCAAAAGAACCTCAAAATTTGAAACACTGTAAAAAAAATAATATATCACCCAGTGAGAATCGAACTCACAACACTAGCTAAGTAGTTCACCAGTAGAATTTTTTATCTATTACACTAGAAGTAATCTTTTCTTCTTTTTTTAAGTCAACTCACCAGGCAAAAGAATATATCAGTGGGGCACCCAGTGAGAATCGAACTCACAACTATAGTTAGATAGTTTGGTAGAGTACTTTGCTAATCATACCGATAAAGTCACATTTTTTCAATAAACACGTCTTAGTCTAGTATAAGACCACATTAGTAGATCACTCAGTGAGAATCGAACTCAAATCATTTAGATCCCATCAGTGAGACACCCAGTGAGAATGGAACTCATTGCACTAACTAATTAGTTGGCCAGACCACATTAATAGAGCATTTTGTGAGGGTCGCACACATTATCCTTTTCTTTCAATTAACTCATCTTAGTAATATCACATTGGTGGATCACTCAGTGAGAATCGAACTCAAATCATTTAGATCCCGTCAGTGAGACACCCAGTGAGAATGGAACTCATTGCACTAGCTAATTAGTTGGCCAGACCACATTAATAGAGCATTTTGTGAGGATCGCACACATTATCCTTTTCTTTCAATTAACTCATCTTAGTCTGGCATAAGACCACACTGGTGGGGCACCCAGTGAGTATTGAACTCATTGCATTAGCTAATTAGTTCGCCAGACCACATTAGTAAGTATCTTGTGAGGATCGCACACATTATCCTAGCTAATTACTTCATCAGACGGCCTCCTTAACCCTCACACTACAGGAAGCGACCGTCTTCTTAGATTAGATTACTGCATTGTCTAAATTTAAACCAGCCAGTCTGTCAGTTTCAGGAAGATGAAACGGTATCTAATAATTCCATCAGCTTCGAATTTCTGCTTTGTCTTTTTCTCCTTGACTGATTTTGGGTTGAGACGATCAGAAGGAAGACAAGACGAACACTGTCTGCTGTCATCTTTAAAAAGAGAGAGAAAGGCGAAAACTGACATTAAAGAAAGAGGGGGAGGGCATCCGTCTGTCAAACTATTGGTTAACGAGATTATTATGTAAACAATTATGGACCATATGACTTTTAGGCACCCCTTTTTGATCTCGATTAAGAAAGGACATGTTTTTCATTTACACCGTCAATATCCGGTTGTTTTAACAGATGATTTTTAGATTTCTTTTTTTAATTATAAAACTAACCCCTAACCCTAACCCCTAACCCCTACTCATTCCGCTAACCATAGCTGGGGTAGAGGCGTTAAGCTGTGTTAATTATTATTCTATGTTACTGCTGCCCTTAATCTGGAATGACCCTGCAGTCTAGAGATAACTGACACTTAGAACTGTCTTAACCTAAGGTTCCCGAGTTCGAAAAGAAGGTTCCAGAGTCCGAGAAGGTTCCTGAGTCCGACAAGAAATATCTGAAGAAGGCCGGAGAGCACATCGGCCGAAACAACAACCGGATATTAACGGTGTAAATGAAAAACATGTCCTTTCTTAATCGATATCAAAAAGGGGTGCCTAAAGGTAATATGGTCCACAATTACTATTGCAGAAGTGAGGCAATCTTTACTGGATGCTCCCCAATAATGAAGCCTTTTGCCAGGCGAAGCTCAGCTTAGCTAAGTATCTGGCCTTACATTTTATGATCAAATAGTTGGCGGAGGGGTTGGGTGAACGCATACATTATCTCAGGAATCGTTTCGTGTTGCTGTACTGAGTCCTCATCATTTGTGACCTTGTGTCAGACCAAGCTAAGATTAGTAAATAACTATCACAACTGTTTTGAGTTTGAGGTGCAGTCGGTGCATTCTAACGCCCCAGCCAACATGGCGGTTGAGATCTTGTGTCAAATCCTAACCCAACGGGTTGGATAAATACCTACGCCTACCGTGGAATATTTGGGTTAGAAAGGTAACATTGAAAACCATTACGATTGCTGCAAGTTCTCTATCTGATGGTGAAGTTCCAGTTCTGGAGCTCTGGGGAATGTGGAGTACCTCTCGATGAACATTACTCCCAGGTCCACTCTGACCCGGAGTGGTAGCACCTGTTAGGATCCCATTTATGGGTTAAATAGAAAAATGTGTTTATAAAAAAAAATTATCCATTGAGAATGAATTTATTTTAAAACTTTGTCGGCATTAAATGACCTACTGAGGTTGATATGCCGTAAAACAAACCAAACCGAAATAGCCCATAACAAGAATAGAAATTCATCGGGTTGCACAGACGGAATTTTTTTTTTTTTTTAATTTTAAAATTTTTTTTATATATTTTTTAAATTTTTTAATTAATTAAATTCTATGGGTCAAATAGAAAAAAATGATTAGTATTATCTGCGTTATTCGGACTATTGTCCTCATCTTCATTGTTATCTGTACAACGTTTCGGCCGATATGCCCTCCGGCCTTCTTCAGGTAGGCCTCGGGAACCTTCTCGGACTCGGGAACTTTCTTGCCGTAATCGGGAACCTTCTTGTCGTAATCGGAGCCATCACGGAACTTTGAACATAACCCTTTATTAAGTCCACGGAGGTATACTGTTCTCATTCCGCTAACCATAGCTGGGTTAGGGGCGTTAAGCTGTGTTAATTATTATTCTATGTTACTGCTGCCCTTGCCAGGGATGAACCTGCAGTCTAGAGCTAACTGTCACTTAGAACTGTCTTTACCTAACTACCTTATCCACTAGGCCATGTGTCCGAATAACGCAGATAATACTAATCATCAAGCTTCATCTCAAACATTCAGAGAAATAGAAAAAATGCTTTTTAAAAAATGAGTTTTAAAAAAATAACTGAGTACCCATCAAGAATGAATAAAACAAAATATCTTCGGCATAAAATAACCCAACAAGTTTTGACATGCCGTAAAAACCAACCAACTAACTTTCTTCTAGCTTTTAAGCCAGAAATTCTGTAATATTGGCAATGGAAATTTCCTGTAAAAAATAACTGAAGCTACTTTCTTGCAAATTAATGGAGATTTCACATCCCTGAACTGTTACAGGTTGGTTGTGTGCAATGTATTAGGATTTTTTTTAAGGAAAAATTGCATCTCTAAGTGTATCCTTGGGACACATGGATATGATTTTATTGTATCCAAGATGCAAGAGTGAAGATAATTTTTGAACCCCCCCCCCGTATATTTTAGACTAACAGTACATCAGACATTGGTTTTGTTGTTTCAAAATAGTACTAAATTACTTTTAATAAATTGTATACCTGAAGAGAATGAATAAAGCAAACGCCTTCGGTATAAAATAACCCAATGGTTTGACATGCCGTAAAATCCAACCAACCAACCAACCAACCAACCAACCGAGGCAGCAAGTTTTATCTTTGACGCAACCATTCGTGAAGCAATGGCATATTTATTTAAACTTAATATGGCACATGCCTCTCCTCCCCGATGTAAACAATTCAACCAGTTTAATTCGCTTCTTTTTCTGCTCGGTCCAAAATAACAACGACGCATTTCATTGATTGGCCTGCAAGATGAGCTTGTTAACCATAGCACTATCTTTGGAGCCCATGGTAGACATTTATTGAATTCAAGAACAGAGAGACACTCAGTGAGAATCGAACTCTTTCCGCGAGTGATTGGTCTGCAAGATGAGCTTGTTAACCATAGCACTATCTTGGGAGCCCATGGTAGACATTTATTAAAATTTAACAACAGAGTGACACCCAGTGAGAATCGAACTCTTTCTGCGAGTGATTGGCCTGCAAGATGGGTTTCTTAACCATTGCACTATCTTTGGAGCCCATAGTAGACATTTATTGAATTCAACAACAGAGTGACACCCAGTGAGAATCGAACTCTCTACACTATTATAATTGTCTTTAAAAAGTCTTTACCAAACTTAATAGGAATGTGACACCCGAGGCAGCAAGTTTTATCTTTGACTCAACCATTCGTGAAGCAATGGCATATTTATTTAAACTTAATATGGCACATGTCTCTCCTCCCCGATGTAAACAATCCAACCAGTTTGATTTGCTTCTTTTTCTGCTCGGTCCAAAATAACAACGATGCATTTCATTGTTGTTATTTTGTCTTAACTGATGTTTGTCCAATTGCTTCTCGCTAACCATAACAATTAACTGCCTCTCTCTCTCTCTCTCTCTCTCTCTCTCTCTCTCTCTCTCTCTCTCTCTCTCTCTCTCTCTCTTAAATTCGCTTTCGTACAAAACCTCTCATCTTTCTTCCTCTCACTCACTTTCCCCTCTGTTCCAAAGTCCCTGTCTGTCTGTCTGTCTGTCTGTCTGTCTGTCTCTCTCTCTCTCTCTCTCTCTCTCTCTCTCTCTCTCTCTCTCTCTCTCTCTCTCTCTCTCTCTCTCTGTAACAACTTCCCATCCTTACTCATAGAAAGGAAGATCGCTATTTTAACCTTTTCGTATTGGCCGGCGCGATATCTCGCGAGATGTTCAGCTGCACAGGCTGACGAGATATTTCACGTCAAATGTTTGTTTTTTTAATGTCTAGGAACAGCTAACGAAATACTTAAGACGCAATCTTCGTAATGGTTATCATCACAGGAAATGGTATCGCAGACTCGGGTTCAAAACCTCGACGAGGCTGTGTTTTACTTTCGCGCTGATATCTTCAGAACGACATGAATCTATTCCCCTCTCCTCTCAACTATGGGTTGAATAGTTGGCCAAACTCGGTTCACTAGTCAGTAGGTTGAATTTAACAACAGAGAGACACCCAGTGAGAATCGAACTCTCTACACTGTTATAATTGTCTTTAAAAAGTCTTTACCAAACTTAATAGGAATGTGACACCCAGTGAGAATCGAACTCTCTGCATGAGTGTTTGGCCTGCAAGATGGACTTAACCATTGTACTATCTTTGGAGCGCATGGTAGATATGTATTGAATTTAACAACAGAGTGACACCCAGTTATAATCGAACTCTCTACGCGAGTCATTGGCCTGCAAGATGGGTTTGTTAACCATTGCACTATCTTGGGAGCCCATGGTAGACATTTATTGAATTTAACAACAGAGAGACACCCGGTGAGAATCAAACTCTCTACACTGTTATAATTGTCTTTAAAAAGTCTTTATCAAGCTTAATAGGAATGTGACACCCAGTGAGAATCGAACTCTCTACATGAGTGATTGGCCTGCAAGATGGACTTAACCATTGTACTATCTTTGGAGCCCATAATATACATTTATTGAATTTAACAACAGAGAGACACCCAGTGAGAATTGAACTCTCTCCGCGAGTGATTGGCCTGCAAGATGGACTTAAACATTGTACTATCTTTAGAGTCCATGGTAGACATTTATTGGATTTAACAACAAAGAGACACCCAGTGAGAATCGAATTCTCTCCGCGAGTGATTGGCCTGCAAGATAGGTTTGTTAACCATTGCACTATCTTGGGAGCCCATGGTAGACATTTATTGAATTCAACAATAGAGAGACAGCCAGTGAGAATCGAACCCTTTCCGCGAGTGATTGGCCTGCAAGATGAGCTTGTTAACTATTGCACTAGTCGTTTATTGAATTCAACAACAGAGAGACACCCAGTGAGAATCGAACTGTCTCCGCGAGTCATTGGCCTGCAATATGGGCTTGTTAGCCATTGCACTATCTTGGGAGCCCATGGTAGACATTTATTGAATTTAACATTAGAGGGACACCCAGTGAGAATCGAACTTTGGAGCCCATGGTAGACATTTATAAAAATGAATCGAACTCGCAATAGCAGTGAGCTTTGTTGCGGGTGGCGGAGGAGTGGCTTGCATAGCCATCACGTTCGTCTATGTTTGTGGTCTTGTTTATATGTTGGAAGGTGATAAAAGATTTAAGAATAGTCAGATAAATTCTGATGAAATTTAGCCGACAGCTTCTTCAGGGGGAATTACTCAATGTGATTAGTCTTTGAGGGTTTGCTTGTCCTCTCTTCTGAGTGGAATGACTGTCTGCATTTATACTTACCAAATCAAATTTTAGATCTTGGAATCTAGAACTGGAAGTAAGGAGTAAATAAAACAGTGGGTGGCCTGGTGGCCGACAATGGCTACTTTATATTATTGTCTCAACAATCTAATTGGCGCGCTAGGCACTGCCAACAATAACAACACAGAAAGTTCTGTACATTACTCGTTCAGAAGTTTATCTTGGAGAATAAAGAAGGAAATGTAATTCCTTTCCGTTGTTTATCCGGCTTGAGTTCTATCACGAATTTATGGAGATGTTTAATGCCATCCATGAGCCGTGCTTAGCGTTAACGGTTATCAACATATGAAATGGAATCAGCGACCCGAGTTCAAATACTGGACGAAGTCGTTTGGGTTTCGCTTCGCACTAATGCCCTTGGAAAAAGAGGGTATTTTCGGGTTTTGTTGTCCTGGTCTGCGGCTCTAAATTACGCTAGACGGCGTAACCTAACTGTCTTAACCTAACTCTTTTATCCACTAGGCCATGTTTCTAATTGAAGATGAGGACAATAGTCCGAATAACGCAGATAATACTAATTATCAAGCCTCATCTCAGACATCCAGGGAAATAGAATATGTGCATTCATGTTTTTTCGGGTATTTTCGGGTTTTGTCGTCCTGGCATCCTGCGCTAAATTACGCTATGATCCGTACCAGCTATTTACTGACAAGTGGTTTGAATGCGTTTTTATCAACAAGTGGTTTCAAGGCGTTTTTATCGACAAGTGGTTTCAAGGCGTTTTTATCGACAAGTGGTTTCAAGGCGTTTTTACCGACAAGTGGTTTCAAGGCGTTTTTATCGACAAGTGGTTTGAAGGCGTTTTTATCGACAAGTGATTTGAAGGCGTTTTTACCGACAAGTGGTTTGAATGCGTTTTTATCGATAAGTGGTTTGAATGCGTTTTTATCGATAAGTGGTTTGAAGGCGTTTTTATCGATAAGTAATTTGAAGGCGTTTTTACCGACAAAATAATGCAAGAAGAAAGCGAGATTTTACAGCCCACCTCCCCGTTTTTATCGACAAATAATGGAAATATTTTAAACATAAATAAAAAAACACAAATATCGAAAAAAATTAAAAGAGGGGGGCTCTTTTAATTTTCTTTCGATATTTGTGTTTTTTATTCAAAACAAATGTCACGTCTTTTTAATATATAATAAATAATGAAATATGACAACATACATACGACCGAGTTTCGAAAAAAAAAAGAATGTCGAAAAAAAAAATTAAGAGGGGTAAAATATTTATATTTACTTGTCGATAAAACCACGGGAGGAGGCTATAAAATATCGCTTTCTTCTCGTATTAATTTGTCGAAAAAAAAAGGCATTCAAACCGCTTGTCAGTAAATAACTAGCATGGGTCATAAATTCCCCAGACACTGTTACGTAGCGGCCTTCTTCGCTACTCTAAATCAGCATACGGCCGGACCACTCCGTCAAATCTTCGTCTAGCAATTATTGCGCACTACTATATCAAATAGTCCCGGCTGCTGGCCGATGTAAAGTTGAATGAAGTCAACACACATCTCTATCATATTTAAAAGGACTTCTTTATTTGCTTCTTCTTCTTCTTCTAGCTCGGTGATGCGTATACAGGGCATGGAACTTGACGTTGGCGGCTACTAAATGAGGAAGTCAAGATGAGACTACAAAAACTACTATCTGCCACACGTGGGGCCTTGTTGAATGGTGGCTAAGTAACAGGTACGCCCCCCACACACACACACACACAGGGGAGGGGAGAGCGTGTCAACTCTCTCTCTCACAACTGCTGTCCGAATGAACTCACTCAACCGACTGGTCTCGATCAACTCTTGACTGCTGACTGCTGACTGCTGACTGCCCCTGCTGTTTTACTGTTACGCTTAAGGTTAGCACAACCCGCCCACACATCTCTTGTTCACTTGACCGGAAGTCCTTACTTCCCTTTCCAGTCTCTTTGTTCAATTTTCCGTTTGTACAGAGGAAGTACTAGACTTTCTGTTTACCTTATCCATTGTCTTCTTAGTTCAATTTTTCTTTGTCTTTTCGAACTTCTCGCGCAAAAACAAATGCGACGATCGCTAACCCATAACAACACCACCTAGCGTAATTTAGGGCAAGATGACATTTAAATTGCAGGTATCAAAACTTCGGAACTTCTTCAACCCATCACACACACAAACCCGAGCAAATCCGGTCCCTACAGCCTGAAGGAAGAAACGATTTAGAAACACTGATATGATTTTTAAAATGTTTACATGCAACTAATTAAGAATAGATTTATGTTCTTACCCCATCAAGTAGTTCCAGATGCGGTAAATCGTGTATGAGATTGGTGTGGTAGGATTTGTTTGAATTGACAAATGGATTTCCTTTCAGTTCCAACTCGACAAGTTTTGGTAAATCTTTGAGCTGTGTCTGTTAAGAAGAAAAGTAAAGAAGAAATAATTACCAAAGGGTAAATAAAGCATTTTGCTTTTACAAATATCTAATTCAAAGAAAATATTTCTTGTAAACATCAAGAGATTATTTATTTATTATTATTTTCATTCTTATTTACAAGAAAAAATTTCGTATAAACATCTAAATATTCTTTATATATTATTATTATTATTATTATTATTATTATTATTATTTACAAGAAAAAATATCATGATTTACAAGAAAAAATATTATTATTATCTACAAGAAAAAATATTATTATCATTTACAAGAAAAAATATTCTTTATATTATTATTATTATTATCATTATTATTATTATTATCATTATTATTATTATTATTTACAAGAAAAAATTTCTTGTAAAAATCTAAATATTCTTTATTAACCATATTATTAACACATGGCGCGTGGTGTAATGGTTATCGTTCT
>CM042173.1:15982349-15986731 GCA_023376005.1 Doryteuthis pealeii
ACTACTCTATATACTCCCTTATAGCTATTAACCATGTTATAACCTACTAACTGTGAACTATTCACTGCTCTAATGCATTCCCGGATATGATCACATATACTAAATACTATATCGCCAGCTTGATTAGCTCTCTTTGTGATGTTGAACCACGTGGGGATCAGGATGGGCGTAGAACTACTACATCCTATCACAGTCCAACATACTCCTTTTTTCATCTTCTTGTGCCGCTACCACGTTACATCGTCCTCTCCAACATATCGTATATTCTCCTTATTTCCTCCTGTCTGCTTCAGTCGAGAGGATCTACGATCTGCTGACAGCCCATAACGATGTCTGGTATCTTGCGCCCACTCACCATGCTCCTACTTGATCTTGCCTTTTTTAATATTTGCTCATGAAACTCACTCAAATCAATCAAATATTAAGTATCACTATCCAGTCTCTCTGTTTATCAGGCTCACACCGCCGACTTCTTAAGATATACTACTGATACCGTATGTAATAGATCTATATACTAATAATCCATGATACATTATACGTACACTGATATTTGTGTATTACTATACATCACTAATCTCCCATGTAAAATCATGTCATTATAGATACATATATTTATGACTAGTGACTATATGTTATATATATATAATATTACTATACTCCTCATCCAATAAATCCCATTCTGGATAAGCTATATTAGACTCATACTGTTAACTTCATACATCATATATATGAACAATTTATTATTTCATATTGACTATATAGGTGAGTGAACTAGGTCATACAGTATCCTATCGATGGCAATTATACTACGTGTACATAATTGGTAAATAGTAGTATATATAATTAATCTATATATGAGGACATCCAATCCTATCTATATAATAATGCCCGGTCATCGAAAAATATGTAATCTATTAAACCATAATTTTTATAATTTTCCCTTTACCTATATTTTTTTTTCATTATCCGTCCTAGCCACTTCTAATATCTGAATTTTGCGTACCATCACTATCTTTACGTTATACGTGTTATATATATAGGCTCTCGATCATATATTATTATCCTCTTCGAATCTATATATTCAATAACCTAGCTCTCAGAATTATTTACACCTATCTCCGAGTATATATATATATATATGAAGTCGTATATCCTTTATTTCATACCTAAGATTCCGCATGCGGCGGTCACATCTGCATCCCTTTATTCCTTATATATGAATGTCTCTATATATACGCTTCCATGTCCTTCCTCTTATATATATTATACTCTATATGACAGCATGTATATTATATTCTATTCTCCTATATATATATCTGCTATATACTCTTTGAATTATATACATTTATATATACCCAATAGCACCATTAATTATATATTAGTAATATATAGTACAAGAGATAATATGAAAGCGCAAATTAATTTTGTATAGATACCCTTTAACAAACAACAGGATGTTGATGATAGGGGACATCTTACCTGATCGTCAGATATTGTAATAATTTCGTCGTATATTGTACCATCTTTCAGGACACTGATACAAGCCTACGAATGTTTATGCGACCCGTTGCTTAGGTACCAAATGAGAAGATCGTTAATTGTATAGGAAGCTCATGCAATTAAGATCGTCTATTAACCGTAAATTGTCATATATGCGCGTGTTTACGAAAGCCAATGACTATCATTGCAATGCAAAATGGCAAGCGTGAACTATATATTCCATACTACTACTATATTACTGTAATACTATATATATACATTATACTTATATTATAGTATATATATAATTATGTATGCTTTGAATGCACATTTGAGAAAACACGAAGTGTTCCAAATAATAAGATAAATTTATTTATCGACTACTTAACACACGTTTCGGCTATTTAATACCTTCCATCAGGATAGATTATGGATGACAGCACCATTTAGATGCAATGCGTAAATGACAGGAGTTAAAAAATTTTTAAAACGTTGTAACTGAATTTGTCAAGCGTTAATTTTTTGAAGACAAGCCGCCATCCGCACACGCGAAGTGCACATTACGCTGACGTAACTCGAAGAAATGGCATGTTCAACACGAAAGACGAGAAAAGTATTAATGGATCCCTAATTTTACTGAGAACAATGGAACTAATGTGGGGTCAAAGATCATACTTAAATAACTAACATGGAAGCCTGGTATTATTTTCTGTAGCTATTATAATAACTATTTAGCTAAAACAGGTATATCGTCAAAAAACAATATATTTTCCAACAAAAATATAGACGCTGATATCAAACAGTTACAATTTTATACTAAACTATTTTTCTATCACTTCCGTCCATTACAAAATCCATCAATTCTCATCTCCACTAATCATTCCTTACATGAAGTTCAACACTAAACCGAAACGTTTTAAGCGATCATAAATAATTGCATCTTATTTATGGAACGACTTCGTTTTCAAATTCTTCATACTCTGATCGATTATTCCATTATTTACTCCCATAGGGTTTATCCTACATAACCATTCATATATATATAACTATATATACAGCACATAACTCTCCGTACTATGGGTGGTAGCTACATATTATAGTATACACATATAATTATGATAATATAATAATACCTATAGGAGATGACTAGAGAGAGCCACGAGATGGAGAGAAGAGAGAAACAGACGATGCGCAGAGAAGAGAGAGAGAGGAGATCACTGGCGGTTAACTCACAATTACAGGTAAAAAGTCAATCAAAAGATAAAAGAATGTTATTTTTTTAACATCTAATGACAGAAACAACTCTTCCTAATCTAGAACGATCGGACAAGACGAATCCATATATACATGTATCCAGCTAATATAAGTATGGTAGTGTGTCCTCGCGTGTAGAGAGCAGTAGGGGTGTCGTAGTTTCTGTGATGTGGTTTAGTTGTGGTATGGTGTGTGTGTGGCGCAAGCTATAATCTCATATATTTATATTTAAAGATTGTTTTCCTTCATAAATGTAAAAATAATTTTTACTTTAATTGACTCCTAACCGTAAATTTAATTACATCATTCTGCCCACGCCTCGCTCTCTCTCTCCCCCCCTCTCTCTCTCTCTCTCTCTCTCTGTCACTTATATATTAGTATATATATATATCGTATACTGTATTATATTTATAAATCCTATCAACATCCAGAGAAGCAGTCTTCCTAGACACAAGAGTTTATTAAACAAAAACCAGTTGCAGGTTTGAGCAGCGGTCAATCGTGCCGTCTTCTAATGTTGAGTACACAGGCACGCACTAATAATAAGTAAAGATCAATAACAAAGACTTAGAGATTAGCATATAGTTCTCAGTTTCGGGGAGCTTAGACAAGAGTGTCTCCTTTCTTATCTTTTTGCCCCCGGGGCCAAATACCTTTTTTTCCAATCCCAAGGCGTCTACTGGCCGAAATCATATACAAATGATCGAATAAAATACATCTTTTATTCGACTTTTAAAGCATTTAAAAAAACAGATTTTCTATTTATATATGTTTTGTTTTCTTAGAATGACAGGACTATAAAATTCTAAAAAAATTAGTATATATAGGATATATATATATAACTAGGTACTATATATTCTTAATAATCACTTCTACACTTCCCGGCCAGCCTCTAATATATATCTATATATAGTATACTGTCAAGAGGTGCAATTGCCGCGCTACTATGACGATTTTCAGACACGTTGACTTCATGTCGCACGCTACCCTAAATTAACTTGAATGAGGCCGTGGTATTACGTGGTAATGGCTACGAGTTAAAGGACATGCTCCACTCTTGCATGATGTTCAAATCCTTACACGAGGCTTCTCTACCTATTGTTACCATAGCGTAATACCCCTGGGAAAGTACGCATCACTGCTCTCCTTACAGCATATGGGTAAATGCAGGGCAGACTGGGCTATCTTAATCCTTCTTGTGAATCGTGATCAGCCTAGGAGAACAGGAAAACTCTGAATTCAAACGTAAACTTCCGCCTAAAATAATGACCTGTGTGTCACATCCTGCTTCCAGCAAAGAGCAATGATATGCAGGATATGATTTCACTATATTATATATAACCAACCCTCCCACCGAGCAGGATGGTGACACCAAGGTCAATGCTGCGTAAGACGGAAGTCAACGAGAACTTTGCGTTCATGGAGTTCCTTCTCAGCACCCTGGCAATTGCCTCAACCAAGATTAAAGAGCCTGATCTGCCTACTACTTGCTACCCGATAGCGGAGTTGTAGATAGAATCAGTAGCCTTTCCAAGATGGTATACGCTAAGTGAAAATCACGCAGTTACCGCGTCCAGGATTGATTACTCGGGCGACGAGTCCATTCCCATGACTTTAACCTTACACACACCGCCTCTTCATGATTCACC